>VDFB02075321.1:131083942-131096176 GCA_007258455.2 Sequoia sempervirens | reverse complement strand
TATGTGATTTTGGATGTTGAATAGGGTGTTGTTAGAGGTTTCAAGGAAACACCTCCGAGTGCAAGTAGATTTTCTCAAACTTTCACTGAGGTAATATAGAATAAAGAGAACTTAAAGTTAATGAATTCTAAGTTTAATCTAGATTTTTGTATATATAGTCATAAGAGTATATGGGTTCACTAGGTTATTATTTGAAATCTTTTAAGAATGGTCCCACCATGATTGTTTGTCTTAGAATTCCTACACTAGCAAGCTATATATAATAAAAATTTAACATGGAACTGACAAAGGTAGAGCTACATTCTACTCCATCCTATATAATTTTTTGTGATGTCAACGTAACCAAGAATAAGACGATGGATGTCCCACATGATGTCAATGTAACCAAAAATAAAATTTCTATCCTCGACCCTATCTATCAGCCAAGACTCCTTCAATATCTCCTAGTCAGCTTGGAGATGCTTAAGACTAGGGTCAAAATATGCTATATATTCTCTTCTTCATTTGTTGCATAGCGCTCATCAAGTTTCCCTATATGTTCTCTCTTTAACCAATCATGATTTTATGGAAAGAAGTTATGGGTACTCATTAAACTCTCAACTATTGAGCCTCCTCAAACTTTCCCATAGGACTGGAAAATGCTTTTAGAAATGATTAAATTCCTAATAGGGTGTGGGAGATCTTTTAGAAAACATTTGACACTAATTTGATCCATTGAATTCTTTCTTCATTCTTATATATTCCTCAAATATACCCTTTGCAATACCCCTCTATCATACCTGGGAATCTACTACATTCATGTCCTTGTTAGCTAGCATGTAGGTGATATAGTATGGTCCATGAATTTTTACATGTCTCTTTTTTCATTTTTTATACAGTCCTCTTTTATCTCACTACTAGGTCCTCACATAAAAAGAAAAGAAAAACATTACTTCTTTTCTCATCTAAGGCCCCTAAGGTTTTAAACCCCTTAGATGCAAGGATTCAAAGCACATCAACCATGTGGTACAAATGACTAAATCCCAAAGATGATTTGTGGCAATGAAAGAGTTTGGAAAGGTAGACAGAGCTACACTGGTGACTTAAGAGAAACTTCAGCTTTCAAAAACAAAGCCAATTAGGCTAGCGACATGTGGATCAAAGACAACATTTGCGGGAAGAGGGAAGAAAAGATGACTAGAACTCGAGGCCCACCATACTAGATTTTGATATTATTCAACCATGAGAGCGTAAGAGAGAACCGATATCATGTATCAAAACACAAGCATGCATTCTTCCAAACAATGGATAAGGAGATGATTACTTCTTCTTCATTTTCATTTGCATAACCATAACACGATGTGGGGAACCATGAAGACCAAGGATGTCCAGTTTTATGTGGAGGTAATGGATGTGGTCCAAACTTTAGGAGGGGCAAGAAGTTCAATGTATGATCTTGATGAATGATAGAAGAGGGGTTGGTCAGACAAACCAGGGGCACCTAGTCATGAGTAGGGACCTATAGGTTAGATTGGTGAAGCAAAGCACCAAGGAGGTCTTACAAGGAAAGGCCTAGAGTAGGTACATACAAGGAAAGGTTCCTGCCTGCCTGCTCCTCTTCCTCTATTTGAACCTCCTTGAGGTCCTCTACCCTGGTTATGTCCACCTCTTGTAGATGTTTCACCTCCATGCTCTATGAGTTTTGACTCTCCTTGGTTTCTTTGGTCATTTCCTCTACCTTGGTAGCCACCATGCTATCCTCTTTGATCTCTTCCTTTGCCTTTGCCCTTAGAAGTCTGATCTTGCTTCCTCTTACTCCTCTCTTCAATCTTTAATGCCAATTGATAACATTGGTGCACTGTTTTTGGGCTTAAGAGAACCATCTCCTCTTGAATTTTCCACTTCAAACTATTGAGATACCTTGCCACCTTGATACTTTCATCCTCTGTGACATTGGACCTCATGCAAAGTCTTTGAAACTCCTCAGTATAAGAACTCACATCCTGATCTCTTTGCCTCAAACTCTGTCTCCTCTTATGCAACTAAATTTCATAGTCTTCAGGTAGGTATGCTTCTTTCACCTTGGCAACCATTCCCTTCAAAGTAGAGATAGGCTGCTTTCCTTCCTTCTCCCTCTCTATCTAAAATGAATTTCCACCTCAAGTTAAGGCAAAACCTATTAGTCTTGGATTTTAGCCACCTCTTTTTACCTTTTGTGCTTTAGTGACTCCATCACACTCAAAATGGTTTTGCATTCCCTCTATCCAATCCATGACGAGATTAGCTTCCATTTTCCCACTAAATAGTGGTATTCCTTCAAGTGATTTTCCACTCAAAGCCTTTAATGCCTCAAGCAGGGATCCTCCTTCAATATAGGGTCAGGTTCAAGGATTATATCCTCCTCTCCAACCTCTTCTTCTTTTGCTATTCTTCCATCAAACCACATAACATTCAGTGCTTGCTCAAGTTGGTCTAACTTCTCTCTCAATACCCTATTGTCTTCCTCTATTTCTTCAACCCTCTTGGCCAACTCAGCATTTGTCACCATGATGCTAGAACCACTAGACTCTTTCTCTGACATACAAGATGAATCCCAACATTTGTTTGCTTCTTGATACCACCCACAGGCTGAGGAACCAATCACCCCATTCCCCTCGCCTAGGCATTTCTCTTGTAAGACCTCCTTGGTGTTTTGCTTCACCAATCTAACCTATAAGTCCCTACTCATGACTAGGTGCCCCTGGTTTGTCTGACCAACCCCTCTTCTATCACAAACTCCAACCACCAAGTCCACCTTGGTTCATTGCCACAACTCTTCCTTATCCTTTACACTATACTAAAGACCAATCTTCCTCAACACCTCCATCAACACTTTCGGTAGTGATAAGTCTTAAAAAGGCTTCAAACTATTCTCCAAAGGTGTTTGAACAACCCTCCAAGACTTCAACATCCCATCAGCTCTCACCAACTCTTTAGCTAGGGTTTGAAAGGCTAGTAGCCCTTGAGCCCCTATTAGGCCCCCTCACCTGGCCAAACAAAGCTAGAACTCACAAATCTCAAAAGGACTTCCCACTCTTTTTCCAAGGTTCTTGGTTCACATGGGCAACACTCAAATATTCTTGAGGTCTCAGCCTTCCACTGTCTGTACAAAGCTCAAACATGAAATGGAGCAAAAACTAGGGTTTTAAGCCTTCCCTTGATAGTTAGCAAACTTCCAATTTGTTTACACACCAAATGGACAGATGGAGCCTCCTCCTTCATGTAGTAACAAGGTAACACACCACCCTACCTCCTCCAAGAAGAAAATCCTCAATGGCTCAACACCCCTACAAGATTTGTGACCTACACAACAAGTTTTTCCTAGCCGGACCTGCATTGGCTCGCCTAGGGCATCACTTTGCTAGCAACTCCTGCACTCAAACAAAACCTAACAACTAACATATGTACAAGCATGGTTTCTAGGCACTATTTCCAAAAGGCCGTATGGTTTGTACAGTGGAAAAGTGCTCTAGCACCCCATTTACTCAACACTGCCTGTTTCAGGCCAGCAAGCACAAAGAAACCAAAATATTTACAAAGAGACAAGAAAACGATTGAAAGAACTATCTAAAGGCTACAAAAAAATTGTACTAGATTTATTCTACATCCTACACACAACACAGAACCAGATTTAATCCATTAGAGCCTTCTTTCAGACCAAAAAATAGAAAATTTCACTCAAAAAATTGTTTTCCT
This sequence comes from Sequoia sempervirens, assembly GCA_007258455.2. Lineage (NCBI taxonomy): Eukaryota > Viridiplantae > Streptophyta > Pinopsida > Cupressales > Cupressaceae > Sequoia > Sequoia sempervirens. The sequence goes on along the minus strand of VDFB02075321.1, from coordinate 131,092,462 downwards.
TCAATTTCCAACAAAACAATCCGTACAAACATACTTTCAACCTTGCACAAAGGTTGAGGAAACCTTTAAATATACTTTCTCAACAATTATTTTTCCAATGGGCCCTTCTTGGCCACTCAAACACAAAAGGAGCATGTTTTTGCAAAAATTGTCAATAATTGCAAAAACCTCCATTCCTAAACTTTGGACTAGAACCTTTTTGTTTCTCACCCATGGTCAACATAACCTTATTAGAAAACATCATTCCAACCACAAAAATTCCTGAAGGCATACATCTAAGTCATAAAATCATTCTATACTTCCACATTTTTCCTAGTGTGCTCTCTATTGCTTCCTAGGTGCTCCTGCACCAATGAAATTAAGGAAGAACAACAAGAGAGGAACAGGAAAAATAAAATCAATACATAGTTTCAAGGATTTTTCAAGTGAGTAAGAGAGCTATGGGAGCAAACTCATCTAAAATATTTTGAACTAGAGTTTTATATACCATTTAGAGAGCTTGGTTTTCATGGAGTTCCTTTCAAATCCTCTACTTTTATTGTTCCTATGGTAATTTTTTTGGTAGAGTTGGTGGAATTACCTTTCTTAGTAATCACTATTAGTGAGATTGAGATTGTTAACCTTGAGAGAGTAGGACTTGGGAAAAAGGGATTTGATATGGCTATTGTTTTCAAATAATTAAAGTGAGATGTATTCCATATGTACACCATTCTTGAATCTTCACTTGATGGTATCAAGGAATGGATGAACTCCATGGATATACAGTATTATGAAAGTGTTGGTTGGGGAATTTTTGAATATGGAAGCTAGTGATTTTGATTCTCCGATAATTCAAGAGTCGATCAAGGATATGAACCCTCTAATGTAGAAGAGGAATCATAATTAGATTTCATACCACCATCAAGAGTGTTACAAGTCAATCAACAAGATGGAGGGAATTCCTTATATATGTATGATAATTTTCAATGTTGTAGGTACTTAACTTTAATGCCAATTGTCGGAAACATTGCAATTCCCTAGCAGTATTTATGTTACGAAAATTTCCTTTAGATGGAAGGATTCAAAGCACATCAACTATGTGGCTTAATTTATATCATAAGTTGTACCATTATGTTCACTATGCATTCCTCTACTCTTTCGATTGTCAAATGTGCCACTAACTTGTCATTGATCACCATCATATTCTCCTTTTCATGATTATTTTCTCTATCATCTTTGGTATAAACACTTGACTATTATATTTAACTCAAGTGAGGAAACTTAAAAATCATAATGATAGGCCAAAGAAAGAATATTTAGTCTTTTCATGGTAAAAGGAGACCTCAATTTAATCACTATCATCCTCAAAAGGTTAATTCCATTGTAAAACATTTATTGCATATCTTAAACTATGACAAGCGTTTAATAAGGGTTTTGAAGAATAGGCCCTTGACAAGTTAGCTCCATCATTTTTTATTGTCACTATATCTTTATTTAGCTCTTACTCCATTCCTTGCAACAATGATACTTGGATTTGTCATACTTAACTCAGTTGGCTACTATCAAAGCTCCTTTTGACTAGATCATCTCTTCTTCTCATATTGGTTGTCATATTTTACATTGTGTTTTGATGCTTTTTCACTTCAAATTTGTCCTAAAGGGTCTTTTGTTTTTCAATGTGATTGTTCCAGGGTATTGCTTTTTAAAAAATTGATAATCATATTGTTGGTTACATTGCATTACACATCATTCAAACTCAAAGCATTACTTCAAATTCGATAACTATTTTGTGATTGAATAATTTTTTGTTTTATTTTTAGATGTTGGTGAGAGAAACACCGCCAAACATAACAAGGGAAATGGATATCGATGTTTCTACTACAATACAATCCTTGATGGCTCTGATAGGGGAGATATGAGGCAAATTACTAAATTTCAATTTACATTCATTGTTATAGATGAACTAGTTCTAGTGAAAAATCAAACCATTATTGATTCGTAGTTTAATTCCTATTCAGATGGTTTATATAGGGCTCGAGCATGCCTGAGCATCGACGTGCAAATATTTCCATCGAGGAGAGCGATCATCAGATGGTTGTAAGTGATTAAATTTTGTTAAATATATTAATTTTTATAATGTAATTTCTATATATTAATGTCTTTACTTCTTATTGTAACAGTTGAAACTTGACAAGGAGCTAAACACTAGGAGGAGCAGCAGGAGCACTCCTCAACAGAAACGGGTGATAGATTTATCGCCATTAGGTCACCCAAGAAAGGGAAAGAAAATTGTATTTGTACCAGAGCATGGAGAGAAATGAATTTTGAATGTAGAGCCCTTTGTTGTATGCCTACATGGCAATTTTCTACATATTTTGTATTCGATATATTTGACATTGTATGCCTATATGGCATTCTCATAAGCCTATATGGCTTTTTGGTAACTATATTTTATACTTATATTGACATATATTGATGTACATGCGTACATGGCTATTTGATTAATACAAATCTTTTTTATTGATGGTGTCCATAGTTGCATTATAAATTCATGGTTCAATACATATGAGTTACATGTATTCAAGTGTATACTTTACAACTTACGCACATATACTTTTTGACTTACGTTGGAACATCGAAAAGTGTGAAAATTTGTGTTTGGAAGTCAAATGTAAGCCAATTTTGCAATTCTCGGTTCTTGCATACCGACCTTATGGACTTATTCTTCCTAGCACATATTGTGAATATTTCTCATTTGGTGCGTAATATAAATTCCTCATTTTGAACCACTATTTCTTTTGTTTTCCACACGTAAAATACCACACTTTTCGCATTGATCAATGATCAATAATGGCTGATTAAACATCTGACATTTTATGTTTTGAACTTAATTTATAATTTTGTAGTTTATATTCATAACATTGATTACATTGCATTGCACATCTTTCAAACTCAAAGCATTGTCACATTGCATAACTAATAACTAGATGTTGATAGATGATAAAATTTCAATTACAATATAGTTTTACAAAGTCATCTAAGAAGTTATGCAATTACTTCACATTGCATAACTAATAACTAGGAGCAGCTTCTAATTGCATTTGCTTGTCATGGCATCTCTATGAGACCACATTTCTTTGGAGGCATTTTTCAAACAACATCAGCCTTTGTCTATACTACCACATTTTTTTGATACATGTCTACCAAAGCATTTTGTCAAATAGTTCAAGTGTTGTTTGTTGCTATGGTTGAAAACCTAAAAGAAGTTCTTTCAACAAGCTATGCATGCTTGGAAAAAAATCTATCAAAAGCATAATAGTAATCATATCATAGATAGTAGATCTCGTCGTTCAAAGAAATGAGTAATTCATGATCTCACATGGAATGCCATGACAATAAAAATATATGATTGTCATGGCATTCCACCATGAGATCTCATTTCGAGGCATTTTTCAAAAAAAGTTCACTTTGTCTATGCTAACACATTTTTCATACATGTCTATCAAAGCATTTTATCAAACAGTTCATTGCCTTGCTGCTATGGCTAAAAGCCTAAAATAGGTGCTTTCAAACAAGCTATGGATGCTTAGAAAAAATATAACAAAGCATAATAGTAAGTAATAACATAGATAAGGGAATGAACTATTTGAAAAAAATGCATCAAAGAAATGTGGTCTCATAGTGGTGGAATATCAAACAGTTCGCTTCCTTGTTGCTATGGTTGAAAGCCTAAAATAGGTGCTTCCAAAAAAGCTACATTGATGCTTGGAAAAAATCTATCAAAGCATACTAATAAGCAATAGCATAGAAAAGGCAGCAAACTGTTGGAAAAAAAGTCTCAAAGAAATGTGGTCTCAATGGTGATGGAATGCCATGACAATCCATAGCAATTTGCTTGTCATGGCATTCGTCATGCCGTTCCATCACCATGAAACCACATTTCTTTGAGGAATTTTTTCAAAGAGTTCACTTCCTTGTCTATGCTAACACATTTTTCATACATGTCTATCAAAGCATTTTATCAAATAGTTCATTGCCTTGCTGCTATGGCTAAAAGCCTAAAACAGGTGTTTTCGAACAAGCTATGGATGCTTGGAAAAAATCTATCAAAGCATAATAGTAACCAACAAGCTGATGCAATACAAAGATTACCAAACCACTCAACAGGCCCATTCAAACTACCACAATTCAAGTTACATCAGGCCCATATCACTGAGACACAGCCCAAACAATAGGAGGAATGGCCTATTTCAACATACTACACTCAAAACCTTAAGGGACCGATCTGGTTGAACGTAGTTCAAAGTGATTCCGTGTGTTTGGGTGTGAAAGAGGACCATTTATAGCGTAAACATGCCTATTTGAACGTGTTGGAACAGTCCATTTGGTCACACGAGTTGCAGAACGAAGATTGCACCACCTTGCAACTTTTCACTACTTCCATCTAACACTTTTTCCATCAACTAAAAACTAAACACCACAGGAAAACCACTCCGAGATAACAAAAATTGAGAGAGATTATTATAGAGGGGCCCAATGTGATCCCATAGGATCAGACAAGAAGTTTTTAAGTATCACGGTGTCCGAGTAACCTCATGTTAAAGTTTGCAGCCATTTTACCCTTTAAACCCTTAAGGGATCGATCCGGTTGAACGTAGCTCTGAGTGATTCCGCGTGTTTGGGTGCGAAATAGGACCATTCCTAGCACAAAAATGCCTATTTGAATGCGTTGGAATAGTACATTTGGTTGCACGAGTTGCAGAACGAAAATTGCACCACCTTGCAAATTTCCACTGCTTCCATTTGACACTTTTTCCATCAATTGAAAACTGGACACCACGGGAAAACCACTCTGAGATAACAAAAACCGAGAGAGGTTATTGTAGAGGGGCCCAACATAATCTCATGGGATTAGACGAGAAGTTTCTAAGCATCATGGTGTCCGAGTAACCTCATGCTGAAGTTTGCAGCCATTTTACCCTTTGGACCCTTAAGGGATCGATCTGATTGAATGTAGCTCGGAGTGATTCCGCATGTTTGGGTGTGAAAGAGGACCATTCCTAGCATAAACATGCATATTTGAATGCATTGGAATAGTCCATTTGGTCGTACGAGTTGCAGAACGAAAATTACACCACCTTGCAATTTTCCACTGCTTCCATTTGACACTTTTTCCATCAACTAAAAACTAGACACCACAGGAAAACCACTCTGAGATAACCAAAATCGAGAGAGGTTATTGTAGAGGGGCCCAACACAATCTCATAGGATCAGGCGAAAAGTTTCTATTCATCACGATGTCCGAGTAACCTCATGCTAAAGTTTGCAGCCATTTTTCCCTTTGACCCTTAAGGGATCGATCCGGTTGAACGTAGCTTGGAGCGATTCCACATGTTTGGGTGTGAAAGAGGACCATTCCTAGTGTAAACATGCCTATTTGAATGCATTGGAACAGTCCATTTGGTTGCATGAGTTGTACAACAAAAATTGCACCACCTTGCAACTTTCCACTGCTTTCATTTGACACTTTTTCCATCAACTGAAAACTAGACACCACCAGAAAACCACTCCGAGATAACGAAAACCGAGAGAGGTTATTGTAGAGAGGCCCAATTTGATCCCACAAGATTAGATGACAAGTTTCTAAGTGTCATGGTGTCCGAGTAACCTCATGCTGAAGTTTGTAGCCATTTTGCCTTTTGGACCCTTAAGGGATCGATCCGGTTGAACATAGCTCAGAGCGATTTCGTGTGTTTGGGTGCGAAATAGGACCATGCCTAGTGTAAACATGCCTATTTGAACATGTTGGAATAGTCCATTTGGTCACACGAGTTGCAGAACAAAAATTGCACCACCTTGCAACTTTCCACTGCTTCCTTTTTACACTTTTTCCATCAACATAAAACTAGACAACACGGGAAAACCACTCTGAGATAACCAAAACCGAGAGAGGTTATTGTAGAGGGGTCCAACATGATCCCATAGGATTAGACAAGAAGTTTCTAAGCATCACGGTGTCCAAGTAATCTCATGCTAAAGTTTGTAGCTATTTTGCCCTTTGGACCCTTAAGGGATCGATCCGGTTGAACGTAGCTCAGAGCGATTCTGCATGTTTGGGTGCAAATGAGGACCATTCTTAGCATAAAAATGCCTATTTGAACATGTTGGAACAGTCCATTTGGTCGCACGAGTTGTAGAACAAAAATTGCACCACCTTGCAACTTTCCATTGCTTCCATTTGACACTTTTTCCATTAACTGAAAACTGGACACCACCGGAAAACCACTCTAAGATAACAAAAACCAAGAGAGGTTATTGTAGAGAGGCTCAATATGATCCCATGGGATCAGACGAGAATTTTCTAAGTGTTACAGTGTCCGAGTAACCTTGTGCTGAAGTTTGTAGCCATTTTGCCCTTTGGACCCTTAAGGGATCGATCCGGTTGAACGTAGCTCGAAGTGATTCCGCATGTTTGGGCAATTTAAAGAGGACCATGCTCTAGCGAAAATGCCTATTTGAATGTGTTGGAACAGTCCATTTGGTCGCATTTCCATTCTGGTAAAACAAAAATTCGTACCCACCTTTGCAACTTTCCAATCGCTTCTATTTGACACTTTTTCCATCAACTGAAATCAACACTACTCTGAAAAACTAATTGCGATAACTAAAACCGAGAGAGGTTATTGTAGAGGTGGGCACAACATGATCCCATAGGATCATACAAGAAGTTTCTTGGGCATCATAGTGTCTCGAAAGTAAATCCCTCATACCTAAGTTTGCAGCCATTTTTCCCTTTGGACCTCCTTGGCGATCGTGATCCGCTGAACCAGCTCAAGCCATTCCGCTGTGGCCAGTGTGAAAGAGGACTATTCCTAGCTGCAAATACATGCCTATTTGAATGCTGAAATATCCATTTGTCACATGAGCTGTAGAACGTAATTGTAATCTACCCGTATCCTTTCTACCGCCTCCATTTGACACTTTTTCCATCAATCGAAAGCCGGACACCACCGAAAACCACTAAGCGAGATAATGAAAACCGAGGAGAGAAGCTATTGTAGAGGGACCCAAATGCAATCCCACATGATTAGATGAGAAGTTTCTAAGTGTCACTTGTCCAAGTAACCTTGTGCTAAAGTTTGCAAGCCATTTTTCTCCCTTTGACCCTTAAGGATCAATCCGGGTTGAACGTGAAGCCCGGCCGCATTTCGCGTGTTTGGGTGTGAAAGAGGACCATGCCTACTGTAAACATGCCTATTTGAATGCGTTGGAATAGTTTGTTTGGTCACACAAGTTGTAGAATGAAAATTGCACCACCTTGCAACTTTCCATTACTTCCATCTAACACTTTTTTCATCAACTGAAAACTGAATACCACGGAAAAACCACTGCGAGATAACAAAAACTAAGATATTTTATTGTAGAGGGGCCCAATGTGATCCTATAAGATCATACAAGAAGTTTCTAAGCATCACGGTGTCCGAGTAACCTCATGCTGAAGTTTGCAGCCATTTTGCCCTTTGGACCCTTAAGGGATCGATCCGGTTGAATGTAGCTCGAAGTGATTCCGCGTGTTTGGGTATGAAAGAGGACCATGCCTAGTGTAAAAATGCCTATTTGAACACATTGGAATAGTCCATTTGGTTGCACGAGTTGCAGAATAAAAATTGCTTGCACTAGACGACCAAATTTGCTTGTAAGTGCTAAAACACTAAATCGGGTGTAACATGCAAACCAAAATGAATCTTTATAGGATAAATACATTTTAGGGTACCCATTTTGGGCATTAAAAATATATATCAATTTTAGATACACTTTTTTTGGAATACATGTCTGCTGTCCCAACTTCTTTGCTTCTAAAGAACCTCAAACATGCAGTGAGTTTTGCTTGTTTTGTGTGGATTTTTCTTAAAGAGGCACTTAGGAGTGATGAAAATGGTTGTAATTAGTCTGTACGAATCTGAATCAGGGCTTTGGGGTGAAGGTGTGAGCCTAGGTAATCAAAATCCTAGTGTGATCGACAAATTAAGCCTCTTGGGGATAGTGATACATTGGTCCATGGTTGTTCTTCCATCCACTATCAAAAGGTGAGACTATGGGGTCTTGTAGAGGCATATCATAGTTGCCTAAATTCAGTAGTTTGATTTTGGTATAGGCTTGTGGGTGGATTTTATTTAGACTGTCCTACCTTTCAAAAATCTGTTGTCCCACCAAAACTAGGCTTGAATAGCCCCCTTTTCCAAAACAACCCTATTCAAAACTTATCACCTGACCATGAAACTTTCTACAGTATCTTAAATTGTTCCCAAACCAAGTATTTTCCAAGTTTTAATCTCCTATGACACCTTCAACATGCTCAAACACAAAACCCTCACGAAATTGCTCCAAAAACTAGGGCCTCTTGAAAATTTGACTTCCACACACTTTCAGAATCTTCTCTTTGACTTTTCACCATTAAATCATCATTCCTAAACACCTTCAACTCAAAAACATGCCCCTCATTAAGGTAGATCTCCTAATGTTACACTTTAGGCATCATTT
>VDFB02075321.1:130978166-131083842 GCA_007258455.2 Sequoia sempervirens | reverse complement strand
ATTTTTGTTATCTCAGAGTGGTTTTCTCGTGGTGTCCAGTTTTCACTTGATGGAAAAAGTATCAAATGCAAGCAATGCAAAGTTGCAAAGTGTTGTAACTTTCATTCTGCAACTTGTGTGACAAAACAGACTATTCCAACATGTCTAAATAGGTATGTTTATGCTAGGTATGGTCCTATTTCACACCCAAACACATGGAATCGCTTTGAGCTACGTTAAACCAAATCAATCCCTTAAGATTCCAAAGTGCAAAATAGCTGCAAACTTCAGCATGTTGTTACTTGGATATCATTGAACTTAGAAACTTCTCATCTAATCTTATGGGATTGTATTGGGCCCATCTACAAAAACCTCTCTTGGTTTTCGCTATCTCGGAGTGGTTTTCCCGTGGTGGTGGATTTTCACTTGGAGAAAAAATTGTCAAATGCAAGTAGTGCAAAGTTGCAAAATGGTGCAACTTTCATTCTATAACTCATATGACCAAATGGAATATTCCAATGCATCTGAATAGGTATGTTTATGCTAGGAATGGTCCTCTTTCACATCCAAACACGCGGAATCACTCCAAGCTACGCTCAACTAGATCAATCTCTTAAGAATTCAAAGTGCAAAATGGCTACAAAATTCAGCATGATGTTACTTGGATACCGTGATGCTTAGAAACTTCTCATCTAATCCTATGTGATCATGCTTGTCCCCTCTACAAAAACCTTCCTTAGGTTTTTCTATCTTGAAGTGGTTTTCCCGTGGTGGCAGATTTTCACTTGGGGAAAAAGTTGTCAAATGCAAGTAGTGCAAAGTTGCAAAATGGTGCAACTTTCATTCTGTAACTCATGTGACCAAATGAACTGTTCCAATGCATCTGAATAGGTATGTTTATGCTAGGAATGGTCATCTTTCACACCCAAACATGCGGAATCGCTCTGAGCTACATTCAACCGGATCAATCCCTTAAGAGTCCAAAGTGTAAAATGGTTGCAAACTTCAACATGTTACTCAGATACCATGATGCTTAGAAACTTCTCATCTAATCTTATGGGATCGTGTCAGTCCCCTTTACAAAAACCTCTTTATTTTCACTATCTCAGAGTGGTTTTCCCGTGGTGGTGGATTTTCACTTGGGGAAAGGTTGTCAAATGCAAATAGTTGAAAGTTGAAAAATGGTGCAACTTTCATTTTGCAACTCATGTGACCAAACAAACTATTCCAACATGTTTGAATAGGTGCATTTATGCTAGGCATGGTCCTCTTTTTCACCCAAGAACATGAAATCACTCTGAGCTATGTTCAACCGAATCAATCCCTTAAGAGTCCAAAGTGCGAAATGGTTGTAAACTTCAGTATGTTGTTACTCTGATACCGTAACACTTAGAAACTTGTCATCTAATCCTATGGGATTATGTTGGGCCCCTCTACAAAAAACTCTCTTAGTTTTCACTATCTTAGAGTGGTTTACTCATGGTGGTAGATTTTCACTTGGGGAAAAAGTTGTCAAATGCAAGTAGTTGAAAGTTACAAAGTGGTGCAACTTTCGTTTTGCAACTCGTGTGACCAAATAGACTATTCCAACATGTTCGAATAGGTATTTTTATGCTAGGAATGGTCCTATTTCACACCCAAACACACAGAATCACTCTGAGCTACGTTTAACCAGATCGATCCCTTAAGAGTCCAAAGTACAAAATGGTGCAAACTTCAGTATGTTGTTACTCTGATACCGTGGATGCTTAGAAACTTATCATCTAATGTTAGGGATCATATTTCTACAAAACCACTCTTGGTTTTTGCTATCTCACAGTGGTTTTCCCATCGTGGTGGATTTTCACTTGGGGAAAAAGTTATCAAATGCAAGTAGTTGAAAGTTGCAAAGTGGTGCAAATTTTTTTTTACAACTCATGTGGCTAAACAGACTATTCCAACACATCGGGATAGGTATGTTTACACTAGGAATGGTCATCTTTCACACTCAAACACGCAGAATCGCTTTGAGCTATGTTCAACCAGATCGATCCCTTAAGAGTCCAAAGTGAAAAATGGTGCAAACTTCAACATGTTGTTACTCGGATACCATGATGCTTTGAAACTTCTCATATAATCCTATGGGATCACGTTGGACCACTCTACAAAAAAATCTCTCAGTTTTCGCTATCATGGAGTGGTTTTCTCATGGTGGAAAAATTTCACTTGGGGAAAAAGTTATCAAACGCAAGTAGTTGAAAGTTGTAAAGTGGTGCAACTTTCATTATGCAACTCGTGTGACCAAACAGACTGTTCTGATGCATCTAAATAGGTATGTTTATGCTAGGCATGGTCCTCTTTCACACCAAAACATGCGGAATCGCTCCGAGCTATGTTCAACCAGATCGATCCCTTAAGAGCCTAAAGTGCAAAATGGTGCAAACTTTAGCATGTTGTTACTTGGATACCATGATGCTTAGAAAATTCTCATATGATCCTATGGGATCACGTTGGGCCCCTCTACAGAAACCTTTCTCAGTTTTGGCTATCTCAAAGTGGTTTTCCCATGGTTACAGATTTTCACTTGATAGAAAAAGTGTCAAATGCAAGCAATGCAAAGTTGCAAAGTGGTGCAACTTTTGTTTTGCAATTCGTGTGACCAAACGGATTGTTCCAACACATCCAAATAGGTATTTTTTATACTAGGAATGGTCTTCTTTTGCACCCAAACACGCGAAATCGCTTCGAGCTACGTTCAACCAGATCAATCCCTTAAGAGTCCAAAGTGCAAAATGGCTGCAAACTTCAGTATGTTGTTACTCGAATATCGTGATTCTTAGAAAATTATCGTCTAATCCTACAAGATTCTGTTGGGCCCCTCTACAAAAACCTCTCTTATTTTTTGCTATCTCAGAGTGGTTTTCCCATGGTGGTGGATTTTCACTTGATGGAAAGTGTCAAATGCAAGCAACACAAAGTTGCAAAGTGGTGCAACTTTCGTTCTACAAATCATGTTACCAAACAAACTATTTAAATGTGTTCAAATATGTATTTTTACACTAAGAATGGTCCTCTTTTGCACTCAAACATGCATAATCGCTCTGAGCTATGTTCAACTAAATCAATCCCTTAAGAGTCTAAAGTACAAAATGGCTACAAAATTTAGCATGTTGTTACTTAAATACCGTGATGCTTAGAAACTTCTCATTTGATCCTTTGGGATCATGTTGGTCCCCTCTAAAAAAATCTCTATTGGTTTTCACTATCTCAGAGTGGTTTTCCCGTGGTGGCTGATTTTCACTTGGAGAAAAAAATGTCAAATGCAAGTAGTTGAAAGTTGCAAAGTGGTGCAACTTTTGTTCTACAACTTGTGTGACCAAATAGACCATTTGAACGCATCCAGATGGGTACGTTTACACTAGGCATGGTCCTCTTTCACAGCCAAATATACGGAATCACTCTGAGCTGCCTACAACTGACTTGATCTCTTAAGGGTCTAAAGTGCAAAAGGGAAGAAAACTTTTATGAGCTATTACTCTGAAACTGAGATTCCTATGAACTCTCCATTTGATTCTATGGGATTGTGTTGGGCCCCTCTACAATAACCTCTCTCAGTTTTTGTTATCTCAGAGTCATTTTCCTATGGTGTCCAGTTTTCACTTGATGGAAATTGTGTCAAATGCAAGCAGTGTAAAGTTGCAAAATTGTGTAACTTTCATTTTGTAACCAAATAAACTACTCCAACACATCCTGATAGGTAGGTTTATGCTAGGCATGGTCCTCTTTCACACCCAAACATGCGGAATTTCTCTGAGCTGCGTTCAACTAGTTTGATCCCTTATGATGGCATGCAAAAAAAATTAAAAAGAGAAACGTACACACGATGGTTGAGAAGTCTGAGTATTCCACACAAAAAGTGTATGATCATTGGTTCAGAGCACCATGTTCCTCCATTTGATGAAGAAGGTCTAGTTCAGTGGTTTTAGTCATTATAATGTCAAATAAGGCCATGATAGGCCATTTTGTAATCTTTCTTTTAGTTTTGAGTTAGTGTAGGGTCATTTGAGTCAATTATGTAAGTATGATAGGGAGTAAAAATAAGAAAATAACATTGGTAAAGGAATTGGAAGAGATTACTAATGCTGCCCTTATTCAAAATTCAGAATTTAGGCCTTAAAAGCAAGGCTAGACAAGGTGAAAAGAAGAAATTTCTTGAGAATAAGTTAGAATAGGTTGGAAATAGGGTGAGGTTGTGGAGTTTGATGTGTTCAAATGGTCTGCAAGGACAAGGAAGGTCAATAGTATGTTATGGCATGATACCCTACTTGGGAAAAGAGGGGTTTTGAATGAAAAAAAGAGGTTTGAGGGAGTAAAAGTGGGTAAAGTCAAGGGGCAACATAATTTGGTGGTCAATTAAGTTTGTGCAGTCAAAATGAAGAGTGTTGGAAGAGTTTTTGAGGTTGTATGATGTCTAGATATGGGGTTTTCAATAAACCCTAGTCAAATTTGAGAAAAGTGAGGGTTTAGAGGATAGTGGGGTTAGAGGGCTAATCACACCCTAAAAATTGTGGATTTTGTGGATTTGCAGATTGGTAAATGCTACCCAATGGTGTTTTACAATTGGAAGAGTGATTGAGAGGGTGTTTCTTTTTTAATAGACCTATTCGGGGGTCTAGGACAATGTTGAGTCCATTTATTATTTGTATTATAAATTATAACTTGCTTTCTCCTGAGTCCATTTTGTATACAAGAAATAATATTGCAAAAAGTTGACATATAAATCTTTCGACGTGTTTATATGGTGATGCATCAAGAACATAACAATTCATTTTGCACTATCAGGATTATGCTGTGAAATTTTTTAAAGACTATTGAAAATAAATGTTTGTATGATAATGTGTCAAGAAGTTAACTACATCTACTTTGAATATTATGTTTTGTAAGTGTTGTGAAGATTATGTATCCTTTGCTTAATTGAGTTGTTCCAATCAAAGGATTAAATATATTGGAATCTTTTTATGAATCATTTCATGGAATACCAATTGAAAATGTTCTTTTTGCTTTTAGATAAAGGTTTTTAGCATCAATCAATATTCAAGACAAACCATGAAGGACAACAATGATCAATGCTAGGAATAACCAATTAATAAGTATACACATGAATAAGTCAAGCATGTATATGTGAATAAAGGAAGCACAAGTACTCAAAAACATATAAGCCTTGAAGTATACATACAAATACATAGTATACACAAATTAATACAAAATATATGCATGCATACAAGGTATATGCATGAAAACATGTAAGTCACAAAGTATACATTGGAACACACGTAAGTCACAAAGTATACACGTAAGTTGTAAAGTATACAATTGAGCACACATAACTCATATCTATTGAACCATGAATTTAGAATGCAAATATGGACACCATCGATAAAAATATTTGTATTAACCAAATAGCCATGTAGGAATACATCAATATATCTTGATATAAGTATGAAATACAGGTACAAAATAGCCAAATAGGCTTACGAGAATTCCATATAGGCATACAATAATATATCCAGTACAAAATATGTACAAGACTGCCATGTAGGCATACGACAAAGGGCTCTGGAATCAAAAGTCATTTCTCTCCATGATCACGAAATAAACTCTTTCCCTTTGCTTGTCAATCGAATGGCGATACATCTGTCATGCATTTATGTTGCACTCGAGGAGTGCTCCTGTTGCTCCTCCTAGTGTTTAGTTCTTGGTGAAGTTTTATCTGTTACAATAAGAGGTAAAGACATTAATATATAGAAATTACATTATAAAATATGATATATATTTAACAAAATAACCACTTATCTCCATTTGATGATCACTCTCCATGAGGGAAATATGCATGTCTAGGCTGAGGCATGTTGAAGCCCTATATAAACCATCCAAATAGAAATTAAACTATGAATAAATAATGGTTTTCTTTTTCACTAACTAACATCTATAACAACGAATGTAAATTGAAATTTAGTAATTTTCCTCATACCTCCCTTGTCAGATCCATCAAGGATTCTATAGTAGATGAAACACCAATCTCCATTTCCCTCTTCACATTCACAGGTGTTTCCACTTGCAACATCTAAAAATAAAACAATAAATTATTCAATCACAAAAACTACAATAGCGATCTATGTCATGACTTATAATGTATGAGATAATGAACAAAGTTTTGAGTAGTTATTAAACTATATATTTTTTATTATCATGCTTACTATTTTCCCTATCCATATCTTGTTCAAAAGGGTATGTTTTTAGGATTTTACCCATAGTAACAAGCCAGTGAACCATTTGATCAAATGCTTTCATAGACATGTACGATAACTATGGTGGCATAGAGAAGGTAGTCAACTATTTGAAAAAATGCCTCAAAGAAATGGTGTTTTGTGGTGATGGAATGCCATTACAAACAAATGCACGTCATGTCATTCCATCACCATAAGACCACATTTCTTTCAGTAATTTTTTCAAATAGTTAATCGCCTTCTCTATGGTATTATTTCTTACTATTATGCTTTGATAGATATTTTTCTAAGAATCCATAGTTTGTTGGAAAGCACCTATTTTAGGCTTTTAGCCATAGTAGCAAGGATGTGAGTATTTTGATAAAATGCTTTGGTACACATATATGGAAAATGTGCTATCATAGAAAAGGTGATGAGCTATTTGAAGAAATTCCTCGAAGAAATGTGGTCTCATGGTGATGGAATGGCATTCCATCACCATGAGACTGTATTTCTTCGAGGCATTTTTTCAAACTACTAACTGCCTTGTCTATGCTACTGCTTACTATTATACTTTGATAGATTTTTTCCAAGCATCCATAGTTTGTCGTGCAGGTGCACCTTTGCAAGCACATGCCTCCATGAGGAAAATTTAGGAGTTTGAAATGGTTAAGGTGTTTTGATGATGTAATAAGGCTTAAATATCCATTTTGGAGGTTGCAATAGTCTTAGTTAATTTAGGCATAAAGTGCAAAATTGCAAAATATTGACAAAGTTGTCAATTTCAAATGTTGTAAAAATGAAAAAAAGGTGTAAAGGCATGGAATGCCAAGGGTCAAAGTAGTTTTAGAGGTTATTGAGTCATTGTAGGAAGTTGGAAAGGTTGGGAAATGTTTAAAAATGATATGATCCATCGATGTAAGTTGTTTTTGTAGAGATTGAAGGAGAAAACTAATAAAATATCACTGATCCAAAGGAGTTGGTATTGAGTTTTTGATATGTGAAAGTAAGCCATGATGGGTGCTTGATTTGGGGATTTTTTGACAAGGTTGTTTGAGAAAATTGAAAGTTTTGACAAGAAAAGTGGGTGGGCTAACCTAGTAGGAAGACTAGGTAGAAGTTTGAAAAGAAAGGAAGAATTGAGTTTTTGAGTTGCAAAGTGGATTGAATCCTTTTGAATGATGAAGTTAAGTTATTTGACTGCCTTGCATTGCATCAGTTTGTTGGAAAGCACCTATTTTACGCTTTTAGCCATAGCAGTGAGGAAATGAACTGTTTGATAAAATGCTTTGGTAGACATGTATGGAAAATGTGGTAGCATAGAAAAGGCAGTGAGTTGTTTGAAAAAGTGTCTCGAAGAAATTGGGTCTCATGGTGATGGACATCACCATGAGACCACATTTCTTTGAGGCACTTTTTCAAAAAACTCATTGCCTTGTCTATGCTATTGCTTACTATTATTCTTTCATATATTCCTTCCAAGCATCCATAGCATAGACAAGGTAGTGAACTCTTTGAAAATATTTCGAGCAGTAAAAAGTGGTCTCATGGAATGCCATGACAAGCAAGTGCAATTGGAAGTTGTTCCTAGACTTATTACTTATGCTATGTGAAGTAATTGCATCACTACTTATGCTGACTTTCTAAACAACTATTGTAGTTGAACTTTTGTCATCTATCAATATCTAGTTATTAGTTATGGAATGTGAAATAATGTTTTGAGTTTGAATGATGTGCAATGCAATGCAATCAACGATATGAATATAAACTACACAAATCTATTAAGTACAATTCATTAGTTAAACTCTTTATTCTATTACCTGCATGTAGATTTGAGTAAATCCACTGGCACTGGGAGGTGTTCCCTCGAAACCTCCAATATTAGCCTATTCAACATCCAAAATCACATATTAAAATACCATTCGTAAAATAATGCTATCAACATGTAATAAATTTATAATTGTTTACTAGTTACATACCCCACCGATAGGTGTACTGTAGAAATAAGTAGGTGTAGGGCTGGTGTATCTAGTCTCAACACTATGACCCTGCAATTTTGTTAAAATCATAAAACTAAATTAGTTAATCTTGCATTTCAAAATCAAAATTTAATAAATTAAATTCAATGAACATACTAACTTTTACTTGAGTATCAATGTCATACGCCTCATGCAAAATGTTAGCTTCCCTCTCCATCTCCATAGCTTCAAATGGATCCTGTGTAGCAACCTTCTAAGTGTTGGTGGGGTCATATGAACAAGTTGCCCTGCAAGATTGACACACATGGTTTTGAATGCCACCACTCGAAGACTCCCCTAGATGGCACTATAGAATAGGGCTAGTATGATGGATGACACTCTAGGTCAAATTTTTGATCGCTTGCAATGTATCTATGTTGGTAGTCTCCTTTGTGATAGAAGGCATAACAACGTGCTCATGAGGTGGCCTAGTGAGAGCTCATCTCCCTTGCTATGTAGGATCTAGCTATGAACTTGGTCTATCTTGAGCCGACCCCCCACCTCTCCCCTAGAAGTCCCTCATATCAAAATAATTTGGGAATTTTTTCAATATGAACTCACTGTATAGTTTCCTAAGGAAATACTACGGGACTTCACAATTATTGCATAGTGGGTAATAAAAAACCATGTACCACCTATCATAAAAATAGTTACTAATCTATTGGTGGTGGCACCAATGAATAGTAAACCTCTTCGCATTGAGGGTAAGATTTTGATTTGTGTGTGGATCAATGAATAATGAGCACAAATCACTTTTTGTAATTTTTAAATCCTTTACATCTTTATATGATAGTTTATCTACATAATAAGCCCTGTCACCTACCTCCTATCTTGCCATCCACTTATTTTTTTGCTAATTAAATATACATTTTTTAACATAACTCTCAATGAACATTCCAGGTTCATTCTTTCTACAGCTGAACCATTTGGATCACTCAACCTACTAATTAAATCCTCATTTTTTTTTGTTGTTCTCAATTTCACTCATTAAATTTTGTTCAGTTCCAAGAGGGTGTTGAGTGATTAGTGGAGGAGGTTATTTTTGTGGTTGATTTTGTTGTTGAGGATTTGGTTTCTCTTCTTGTTGAGGATTTTGAGGGTTTGCACATTGATTTGTATCTCCTAAAAATTCAAAAAAAATAAAATCAAATACAACCTAAAACTAACAAAAAGAAACAAAAAGAAAACAATACTTACTTCTCACACCACCTTGTTGTTGTGGCCCCATCCTTGTGATGAAATAGAAACCATTGATTAAGATTTTTGCAAAATACCTCCTCCTAGAATGCGAGCGTGAAAAATGGGGGTTTTGGCCACAAGCACAACAAAAAACACAATTCAAATGCAAGTATGAATGCGTTTCACTTTTTTTTTCTTTTAACATGTCATAAAACTAGTGCCTTATAACACACTCGAATTATGGGCTTGTTGTCACCAAGCCTTAGGCTCAACACACCAAGACATAACACGAGCACATTATAATGCACTCACGTTATGACTTTTCAAAAAAAAAATTTGAAAGTGGCCACAAATTGGCTACCCATTTCCATGCACTCATCCCATGACTTAATTGTAAGTTTAGAAGTCATTCATCATTGACATTAACTTTGACCTTGTAGATTGATACAAAAAATGGTCCACAATAGGCAATGGATTGCTATCCTTGAGGGACTTAATATTCAAATTTGTAAAATCCATGCATAGCCTAGTATTGCATTATTTCTAGAGAACATGTTGGTGTTCCAAATTGAGCAATCCAATGAATCATATAGACTAGCCACTTTCTAATGATTAGACTCAATGGTGGATTTGGGCAACTGAAAATATTTAGTCAAAGACTAAGATCTTCTACACTTTTGGCTCTACAGGACCAAGGTAGGTCAACCTATACAATGCCCAAAGACTTTAATGCAACTATGCATAGACATTGCTTTTTATAGTAGATAATTCCTAATGAAAATAACCAAGGAAAGCATTAACAACCTCAAATCTAACTGCATTCATGGTATATCAACACTCACTCAGTAATTGGGAGGCAGAATGCTAAACCTCAACCAAACAACAAGGATTTAAAATGATTTTGAATTTAAACTTGTTTATGAGAATGCACAAAGCTAAATGACATAGTAGTGCCTAATTCTAGGCCATGGAGTCAAATTCCTAAAACAAATTCATCAACAAATGAACATCAACTAGTGCATTCAAATTGTTAATGCATTACATGAGTGTATCATATTAGTGCCTAATTCTAGGCCATGGAGTCAAATTCCTAAAACTAATGAATTTTAGAAAGAATTCCATGACTTACACATGTTTAGGGGACAACCTTTCATTTACCACTCATGCCCTTTAAAATATTTCATTTGAAATAAAAGGCCTCTAAATATAAAATCATCCAACAATGTTGTAGCATTTAAATGTTTTGTTTTAAGGAAAATGAAAGCTCTTGCAAAAATTAAACTATGGGACCCTTTAAAAAACTTTACCCATTCGATGAATATTTATGTTGGGACCCACCACTATGTGGCCTTCCTTTCGCCCATCCTGCGGAGTCACTGCGTGCACATTTTGCACACGCGAGCTAGTGGGGAAGGCATAAGATTTGGCTACATTTGGCTCTTCCATGACAACCATCAATTTCTTTGCTTTCCCATGTTTTCCCTAATTCACATCCTCTTTGCTAGAAGCTCTTCATTGGATGCTCGGGATCATGGTAGCCCATCCAAGTTGATTGCTACATTTGTGTAGAGTTGAATTGACCCCTTTTATGTTGGTGTATAGTCTCCTCAACCAACAAGAGAAAATTTCATTTGATTGAAAGTTTTTGAAGACTTGTAACAAACCATTTAGTGCGTATGCAGTAAATGCGACATTCCATGGGATCACATCTACTTGGAGTCTCTTATTTTCAAATAGATTTATGTTCCTTGTCTTTATGTTGCCACACTCAATAAATGCCTCATATCACCACACAGAGACTCCATGCTTTGTTTTGCAACTTTTGAGCCCCTTAATGCACGAACCTCTGTCAAACAGCTCTCCAAAATTTCTTTCAAGTGTTTAAACCGACCACTCGTTAAACATGTTGGTTGTCCTTCATTTCATTTGCTCGAAGGTCTCTAAAGTGCTTTCAAAAAATTCATTGTATATGTCATTCTACTTGTGACAATATTGATGCATTTACATTTCCAATCCACACTGGTGCATTGTCTTCTCTTTGGCGCAGGTCAAAGGGATAGTGAAAGTCTTTGAACAAGGATGTTTCAAGCAGCTGCCTCACATAATCATAAATAGCTTCAAACCCACCCTATGATATGTGAAGAAATTTCCCTATGAAAATCCTAATCATGTGACATTTCCATGTGGATCGGCCCTGTTCAACTGGTAATGGCACCCTAGCTTCTCATTCTACCTTGTGTTTGTGTGAAAAAACTCTGGAGCTTTACCAACATATCCATTCTATGTATTATGCAAAATTTTCCATGGTGTCTCATATCCTTGTGTGCTAGGGCCGCTTTTCAGGTTGTACTGACTTTATCACAGTGGATACACATTGTTTGGATTCCTCTAGTCGTTGTGCCATTGACAAATTTCCACACACTACTCCCGCTCCCATCACCTAAGACTACATCAATCTCACCATAAAGCCCACGCCCTCCTTGCACATGTTGCAATATCCGATCCCTCTCCATCCTTGAAATATTTTCAACTGTACACACAAAATACCACCTTCCACTCGTGCACTGAATCTCCTCTATCCTCTACATGCAAAAAGTTTGTTGTTTGCATTTGCTTTTAAGTTTCTAAAGTTTTCAACAAATCCATTGCATCTTTTCTAGGTGCAGCATTACAGCTTCTGAAAGAATTTTCTTAAAAGTTTCAAAGTCTTTTCAAAATTCTATTTGATATGATTTCTTTGCTTGTGCCTCTTCCATTTGATGGCATCCTTCTACTATGCGAAGAGTTTGACAAAACTTGCAGCCTTTCAAGTTTTCCATTAAACTTTAAAATGTGTTGAAATACATTGGACCTACATCACCATTTGAGTATGGCTTGGACTCTCTCAAAGCAAGTGGCAAGATGCATCCTTTACTATTTTCTTTGTTGGGTATGATGGCTGCCCCATCGATTAGCAATGTTGACTACTTGTTGGATCTCTTCTCACTGCACTCGAACAATTGAATCACTAAGAATATTAGTCATATTATTGTATATGGTTTCTACAACCCATGTTTGCACAATACCATGCATGCTTATACCATTTTCCATGTGCATTTGGGTCTTCTACAACAAGGTTAAGCCTTCAAACTTTGCAAGAATTGAATCAACACAGGGATCAACAATATTCAATGCACAATTACTAACAATTGATAGGGGCATGCTTTATAGATTGCCTCAAATATTTGCAATGATGCACATATTTGTGAATGCCTCCATGGTAATAGGAGATATCCTGCACATATCCTACATAGTTTAGAATATAGTATGGTTTTAAATCTAATACTTCCCACATGTTAATTACATTCTTGACTTTGAATTTTACTCTTTCACATTTGGTAACCAAGTTGTCAAGTCTTTTTGATCAATTGCACTAGAGGCTATTTTGAAGATAAGCTTCTCTTATGTCTTTGAATAAATACACATTAAATGAATTTCCCAATCAAATCTAATCTTGTGTTTCTATTTAATCGTGAAGGAAAATCTCCAAAATAACTCCAATGTGCAAGTCAACATACAAATTCCTTGCATATGATTCATTTAGTGTAGCCTTGATTGTATTCTTGCTTTGATTAGTCACTACTTTCAATTCCATGATTCCAAGTATGCTCAAATAATTTTAGATGTTTCTTATCCACCTTAAGGGCATCCCAATTGATCCTAAGAACCTCATAAATGTGTGATGCATGTTGGGCCCTCAGGTGGGCTTAGCTTAAAAATTTTTGTTTCTAAACAAGTTTCACCCTGAATTGATTTGAGGAAAATTTTGAATGATTCAGAGATGAAAAAATGAAGTGGGTTGTGATTAGAATTTGTTTTCTGACACATTTGAACAATGGTCAAAACTGGCCAAGTGGGCTCTAGAATTTCTCTATAAAACTAGTCAAATGACCTCTCATAGCCATAAGAACTTATAGGAATATAGACATCTAACCTAAGAATGGAGTGAAAAATATGGCTCGGTGAAACATATCACAAGGTGACAGTTATTCACTATCAAAGTTGCTCAGTTGAACTTTCTTGAAACAACAGAGAACCAATTAAAACTCACACAATCACCTATTTGTAAAAAAATCAAATCAACTCCTGGGAGGCTGCCGCTATAAACATTAGATCATTTTGGTACATAGAACACATGTGCAAGAGTAATTTTCTTGAATCATCATTCATCAAAAGATATTGAAGGTAAAAGTTGACCTCCCTAAACAATTTTAGAAAAAGCAGGTGCAAAATTGAACAAATTGTTTTTGCTTTTGACCTCAAAAAAATAGCAAATCAGATCACGAAGCTATGAAACCTGACATGGGAGCACATTCACATATGAATAATGGAGAGAAATAATCATTTTGACTTGATAGTCACCCAGTTGCAAAATGCAAGCTCAAATAGGAGGCTACTTTGCAAAACTAAAAGTTTGCAAATAGCAGAAAAGTGTCAAAACCCTCCAGCTTCCCTTTTCAAAACCCTATCAAAACTTATCATGGGAAGCTTAAAATTGACATGCACGTTCACATATGTCACATGAGTGGGTTTGAAAATGGGTTTGGATTGAAAATCATCTGGCATCAAAATATGACCTTCCAAAATGGGTCACTTAGGCAGATTCTTTAGGTGCACTTCTGAGTGTGCAGAGGAAATTTTTTGAAACAGGCAATTCAAATTTGCAAAATTTGGCAGTGCCAATAGTGGCTCTGACTGGGGATGTATGCCCCCTATGGTAATAGAAAGATTCCAAATTTCTAGAGAGTAGACTGAATGTTGAGTCCCTCATGTGCTCTCAAACTGCTCCTTTATTCAAACCTTCTTTTTACACTTCATTTGGTGACCCCAGGCCACCAAATGAAAAAGTGGAGTTAATTCTTACCTCTATCAAATACCAATCTATAAAAAGAATTGATCTCCCTCAAATCATGCTTGCTTTTGTCAAACCACAACAACATGAGTGACTGCATTTGTGCAAACACAAGTATCAAGCTACCTTTGTGCAAGTGTAAACTTCCCTTTTGTTCAGCTTTGGCATCAAATGGAAACCAAATCAAATAGGCCACATCACTGCCACTTTCTTCATTCTCTGATTTTGCATCAAGTGGTAACATTTGAAGATAGTGATCAAGACCATATGAAAGCATAACCTGATCACGATGATCTACCTGATTAAACATGCTGGTACCTCTCAATAGGCCATCATACACAACATTATCAACATGTTCATAATCACTATGCATCTAAGAGTCAGACACGCTTTCAAAATTTTGATTATCATGTGGCAACAACTTATTATATTCATCATATAAATCACCCTCAAGCTAAAAACAACTTTCCTCAATGTTTTGCACATTACGAAATTCTACGAAAACTCCTTCCAACTGAAAAAAGTAGCACTCACATTCTGCCCCATGGCTAGTACCATTAAGCTCAATCTAATCACCAACTTGCATGTCAAAGGTGAAACTATTGCAAGAGCTTACCAGAAGATCTTGCACATCATGCAAACCATCTCCAAGTGTATTCAAAGAGATACATTCATGCATTGGAACACTCTGTAACTGTCCTCCATCATGTTGGTACAAAGAGTCATTAGATATTTCTAACTTGTCCTCATATGCAGTCATATTGGCATCCTCTGAACATAACATATCAACATCTTCATTACCCCAAGCTTGCTTAGAAATGAATAATTTTGGTTCAGAAGGATAATTTGATTCTTCATTTAAATCAAAATTTGTATCCACATTCAAAGAATCGTGACTAGGCTCATTCAGGTCAACAAACATACACTTGTCCAGATCTATACTAAAGTTTTTAAAACTTGGCTCATTGGATGCATAAAAATCATGGTCATCTACTGCTTCAAACTCATCAAAATAGATTTCTGAGTTTGCATCATCATGTATGATGTCATACTCATCATATAATGCATCATTACCATCAAATGGCTGCTTTTCTTCATCCACATCATCATCATCATGATCAACTAGTTCGTAATTGGAAGGATAATTAAAAGCACATACATCATACCTTGCATAATGAAGATCATCATCACTATCAAAGTCAATATGAACAACACTCAACAACTGAGTCATTCACATGTGCACATTTCTGATTTTTGGTGGTCACCAAATTTGAAATTTGTTCAAAACTTAATAGATCATTATTCTGATTCGTTCTTTCAACCACTTCCTCTCCTTGGCCTTTACTAGAATTGGATGCATTATCAAATTGTAAATCGGGATATATCAAGGTGTCATCATCTTCAAAGTCTGAAAACTCAATGGGCTGATCATAAACTATATTTCCCCAATAATAGGAGATTGAATTGGTAGCAACCTTGTCAAAATCTTGGTCACCATCTATCACAGAGAATAGGTTATCTATTTGTTCATTGTTGCTTATTTCTGGGCTATCATTATAGCAATCCACATCTTTTTTCATTTCAGTATTGAATTGGATGTCTTCATTGAGTTTTTCATTCACATCCTCTTGAGGATAGACCCAAACATTTTCACTGTCATACTGAAAGCCATCACTAGTTTCTTCGTCGCAGCTACTTATGGTTGATCTTGCGAGCTGAAATTCATTGCACACTTTATCACTTGCAGCTGATACACTAACCATCTCAAGAGCATTCCCTAAATCAGAAAATTCCAATGTCTCATTATGAATACTTGCATCAAAGCTACACTCAACACATGTAGACTTGACATGATCAATTGTACCACAACATTGCTAATTGCATATCTCTTCTTCAAAGAGTAAATACAATTCATATCCATCATCATGTTCTTGGATCGAAAAACTTGGAATCCCATTACTCCTTGCATTATCACATTTATTGATTGAATGGGAAGTATTATCAACACATTTTGAATTGAGATTATCTTGTAGGAGATTATCTACTTCATTGCAACCTTTAGTTGCTACTAAAAATTTTCTCTATTTTTACATTTTCAGAGGAGATAGGAAAACTTCAAATGTTTCATTCACCTCATCATTTCTTTCATCATCATGGTTGCAACTTTTAGCTGGCTACATTTCCTTTGTATGTTGTTCAAAGACAATTTCCTTATCACCTAATGATGCATCATTCTTGTTGTGTACCTTCTCAAGTGTGCACTTGTTTGTAGACCTATGATCATTTGCATTCACACAACTACTACTATCATCAATATGTTTACCCAAAACTGAAGACAACAAACTTTGCACATATTCATTCATCCTTTTGTCCAAATCATCTAAAAATGTGTAAGCTATCTGCATACTCAATATTTCATAATCCTTTAACAATGCACTAGATCCCTCCTCAAAAGCTTCAAAATACATATGAATACAATCTGGAGTACTAGGTCTGAAATTTTCTGCGATTAGTGAAAGAGCAATAGTAAATCTATGATTAAAATCAATGCTTTACTTTTCATTTTTCTTTTTAATCCACTTTAACCTTGTGACAAGGTTAGAAGGGTCTCTTGCAAATTCTTCTCTATAAGAATCCATTAATTTATCCCAGCAAGGAAATGACTTCTTAGGAAAACTTAAGTACCAATCCCTAGCTCTTGCTTCAAGAAATCTAACAAAAAGTCTCATCCACATATCCTAATATCCAAATGAATGTTTCTCCATGAAGCCAGAATTTTTTTTGACATGTGCATCTCCTTCACACACATTGTATCCATTAAACCTAGGCATCTTCTTATAGACTTGAGTTGGCATACTCTCATTTTTGTAATCAACCCATGACAAATATAATTGAGCATACAATGGATCAAAGGAATTGACAAAATTTGCATTAACTTTGCAAGTAGACATAGTATGATTGTATCTTAATTGGGCTTGTAGAGACATCTGGTGTCTTTTATCCATCTCTTTAAGTCCCCTTTCAAACATAGATTTCCATTCTGGCCTTATCTTAGGCTTGTGCACTCTTGGGTTCTTGTACTTTGGGGTGTCATATGTTTGAGGATTATTAGACTTCTGACACTTCTTGACAAGTTTTATCAAAGTCTCTACTAGTATGGCTATTTTATATTGATGATCCATAGATATTTTCAAATCAAGGCTCAACTAATTGTGCAAAATCACAAGCATGACCAAATGAAGGATTACTATGACAATTTCTGACATGGTAATAACCTGGGCTTGAAACATATGGTAATGCAAATGGATGGGAATCTCTTGCATATACAAATGCATTCTAACCATCCACACTAGAAAATATTTGAGCACTAGACAAAATTACTTCAATGGCACTGCAATTGCATTTAATATAACAGATCTAGCAAATGGGAGTGTGCAAACTCAATATTACTATCATTTCCCTTTGTTAGTGCTAATTCACTAAATAGGGAACCAAAGTATTTTCCTAAGATGTTCAAATATAGTTTTCATACATAATTTTCTAGAAATCCAAAAGTGAAGAATACCTAGAAATGTTGCAGCTACTGCAAATTGGTTTGGAAATATTGTAGATATGGAACTGTATTCACCTCTTTATTAGGTTCTTTTAATAAAGTCGCCACCTCTCTTCATAGAGGATTGAAATTCAAGCAATATGAATTTCTTTAACATGTAAATTTCTTTTTGAGTTCCTTTCACCAACAGAGCACCACATATCATGAAATCGTCAAGTTCACTACAACAAATTCTTTCTCTAGGTTTGAATTCCTTCAATATTTGAACCAAATTTAGAATGGAAAATAACTGACTCTATGCAAATGATATCAACCTACTTCTAAAACAACCTACAACTAGAGATTCAAATTTTTCCCCAGAAGAGTCACCATTCTATTGGTGTTACAAATCGAACAATCCAATGAATCCTATAGACTAGCCACTTTCTAATGATTAGACTCAATGGTGGATTTGACCAACTGACAAGTTTCAGTCAAAGACTGAGATCTTCTGCACTTTTGGCTCTATAGGACCAATGTGGGTCAACCTATACAATGCCTAAAGACTTTAATGCAACTATGCACAAACATTCCTTTATATAGCAGATGATTCACAATAAAAATAACCAAGGAAAGCATTGACAACCTCAAATCTGACTACATTCTTGGTATACCAACACTCACTCAGTAATTGGGAGGAAGAACGCTAAACCATAACCAAACAACATGGATTTAAAATGATTTTGACTTTAAACTTGTTTATGAGAATGCATAAAGCTAAATGATAGATCAATGCCTAATTCTAGGCCATTGAGTCAAATTCATAAAACAAATTCATTAGCAAATGAAAATCAACCAGTGGATTCAAATTGTTAATGCATTACACTAACAAATCCACTCTTGTTGTCAATCAAATTCTTCTTATCAAATCCAACTTGCACACTTGAAATCACAATTATTTGCTCAAAGTATTTTAACCATTTCATTGAAATAGAACCATGAATAGACAAAACAATCTTAGAAAATTTGAGATGACAAACTCAAAAATACTTGGTATTATTGAATTCATATGATTTAAAATGTGTAGAGGAGACAATTTGAAGACATTTATGATTTTCCTACACAAACTAGCTGATATTTACTTATGAAATTAGAAATTACAGCTTTACAGACTCAATTCATGACTTGAGCTCAACATTTTCTATCTACCCAGCCCCACATAAGAATTCAAAACCCTCTACAAATGAGAATAGAAGAGAAGATATATAAGAATAGAAGGCTCTAGAAAATGATCCATTGAAGACATCAGGTAGCTCCATCGACCGTCAATCAACAAAATGAAAAGAATATCTCCTCTCTCTTCCTTCAACAAACTTTTCCTCCAATTCTACCTTTGCTCCAAGTTGTTCAACAACAGAAAATTTCACCATGTGAGAAATTTCACTCCATTCACCCAACAACTAAGAAATATCTCATGCCTGTGAAAACTATCATGAAAGCCTTTTATCAGTTTTTCCCATGCACTTGAAAAATTATCTTCACATTCTAGCCAAATAAAACTTTAGTGAATATTTTATTCACTTTCTTAGATTATCCTCGTGCCATTTTTCCTTCAACAAATAAAGTATTATAACTTTATAATGGAGGTCTTCAAATTTTAAAATTCCACTATGAACTTTTCCACACAATATTTTCACCTGTGCATATCACTTTCACTTGGGCAAACAAAATATTTACCCCATTGGGCAACATTTTACTTTAAATGTTTCCCCCCTTTAAAAAAGTGAATGAAGATTTTACAAGAATTTTAGAAAGAATTCCATGACTTACACATGTTTAGGGGCCCACCTTTCCTTTACCACTCGTGCCCTTTAAAATATTTCATTTGAAATAAAAGGCCCTTTAAATATAAAATCATCTGGCAATGTTGTAGCATTTAAATGTTTTGTTTTAAGGCAAATGAAAGCTCTTTAAAAAATTAAACCATGGTCCCCTTTAAAAAAATTTACCCATTCGATGAATATTTATGTTGGAATTGACCACTACATGGCCTTCCTCTTCCCCATCCTACAAAGTTAGTGCATAAGCATTTTGCATGTGCGAGCTAGCAGGGAAGGGGTAAGCTTTGGTTGCATTTGGCTCTTCCATGACAGCCATCAATTTCTTTTCTTTCCCCTGTTTTCCCTAATTTGCATCCTCTTTGCTAGAAGCTCTTCATTGGATTCTCATTATCATGGTGGCCCATCCAATTTGATTGCTATGCTTGTGTAGAGTTGAATTGACCACTTTTATGCTGGTGCAGAGTCTCATCAACTAACAAGAGCAAATTTCATTTGCTTGAAAGTTTCTAAAGACTTTCAACAAACCATTTAGTGCATGTGCAACAAATGTGACATTCCATGGGATCACATCTACTTGGAGTATCTTATTTTCAAATAGATTCATGTGCCTTGTATTTATGTTGCCACACTCACTAAATGCCTCATATCACCAAACATAGACTTTATGCTCTATTTTACAGCTTTCGAGCCCCTCAATGTGTGGCCCTCTGTCAAACAAATCTCAAAACTTGCTTTCAAGTGTTTAAACTGACCACTCGTTAAACATGTTGGCCATCCTTCATTTCATTTGTTTGAAGGTCTCTAAAGTGCTTTCAACAAATTTATTATATATGCCATTCTACTTGTGACAATATTGATGCATTTACATTACCAATCCACACTGGTGCATTGTCTTCTCTTCGGTGCAGGTCAAAGGGATAGTGGAAGTCTTTGAAAAAGGACATTTCAAGTAGCCACCTCACACAATCCCAGACAGCTTCAAACCCACCCTATGAGATGTGAAGAACTTTCCCTATGTAAATCCTAATCATTTGAGGTTTCCATGTGGATTGACCTTGTTCAACTGGTAATGGTGCCCCAACTTCTCATTCTACCTTGTGTTTGCACGAAAATTCTCTGGAGCTTTACCAACATATCCATTATGCGTATTATGTAACACTTTCCATGGCATCCCATATCCTTGTGTGTTGGGGACTCTTTTCAGGTTGCATTTCCTTTATCACAGTGGTTGCGCATTGTTTGGATTCCTCTAGTCCTTGTGCCATTGACGAATGTCCACACCCTCCTCTTGCACCCATCACCTAAGACTGCATCAATCTCACCATAAAGCCCACACCCTCCTTGCATAGGCTACAATATCCAAGCCCTCTCCATCCTTGAAATATTTTCATTTGCACACACAAAACACCTCCTTC
This sequence comes from Sequoia sempervirens, assembly GCA_007258455.2. Classification (NCBI taxonomy): domain Eukaryota; kingdom Viridiplantae; phylum Streptophyta; class Pinopsida; order Cupressales; family Cupressaceae; genus Sequoia; species Sequoia sempervirens. The sequence continues at coordinate 131,062,742 of VDFB02075321.1, read as the reverse complement.
CACTTGCGTGTTGAATCTCATCTATCCTCTATGCACAAAAAGTCTGTTGTTTGCATTTTCTTTTAAATTTCTAAAGTTTTCAAAAAATTCTTCGCATATTTTCCAAGTACAGCATTACAGCTTCTAAAAGCATTTTCTTAAAATTTTCAAAGTCTTTTCAACAGTCTATTTCATGATGTGTTCTTTGCTTGTGCCTCTTCCATTGGATGTCATCCTTCTACTATGTAAAGAGTTTGACAAAGCTCACAACCTTTAAAGTTTTCCATTAGCCTTTAAAAGGAATTGCAATACATTGGACCTGCACCACCATTTGAATATGGCTTGGTCTCTCTCAAAGCAAGTGGCAAGATGCATCCTTTACTATTTTCTTTGCTGGGTATGATGGTTGCCCCATAAATTAGCAATGTTGACTACTTGTTGGATCTCTTCTCACTGCACCCAAACAATTGAATCACTGAGAATATTAGTCATTATATTGTATATGGTTTCTACAGCCCATGTTTGCACAATACCATGCATGCTTATACCATTTTCCATGTGCATTCTGGTCTTCTACAACAAGGTTAAGCCTTGAAACTTTACAAGAATTGAATCAACACAAGGATCAACAATATTCAATGCATAATTAGTGACAATTGATAGGGCATGCTTTATAAACTACCTCAAATATTTACAATGATGCACATATTGGTGAATGCCTCCATGGTAATAGGAGATACCCTGCACAGTTTAGAATAGAGTATGATTTTAAATCTAATACTTCCCAAATGTTAATTACATTCCTGACTTTGAATCTTACTCCTTCACATTTGGTAACCAAGTTGTCAAGTCACTTTCATCAATTGCACTAGAGGCTATTTTGAAGATAGGCTTCTCTTATGTCTTTGAATAAATTCACATTAAATGAATTTCCCAATCAAATCTAATCTTGTGTTTCCATTCAATCATGAAGGAAAATCTCCAAAATAACTCCAATATGCAAGTGAGTTGTCAATATAAGAATTCCTTGCATATGATTCATTTAGTGTAGCCTTGACTATATCCTTGCTTTGAGCAGTCGCTAATTTCAATTTCATGATGCCAAGTATGCTCAAAGCATTCGATATTTTTCTTATCCACCTTAAGGGCATTCCAATTGAGTCTGAGAACCTCATAATTGTGTGATGCACATTGGGCCCTTAGGTGGGCCCGGCTAAAAAAAAATCATTTTCTAACAAGTTTCACTTTGAATTGATTTGAGGAAAATTTTGAATGCTTCAGAGATGAAAAAATGAAGTGGGTTGTGATTAGAATTTATTTTTTGGGTCATTTGAACAATGGTCAAAACTGGCCAAGTGGGCTCTGGAATTACTATGGAAAACTGGTCAAATGACTTCTTGGAGCCATTAAAACTTATAGGATTGTAGACATTTGACCCAAGAATGGAGTGCAAAATATGGATAGGTGAAACATATCATGAGGTGAAAGTTATTCATTGTCAAAGTTACTCAGTTGGACTTTCTTGAAACTTGTCCAGAACCAATTAAAACTCACACAATCACCTCTTTGTAAAAATATCAAATCAACTCCTAGGGGGCTGCCATTGGAAAAATTGGATCATTTTGGTACATAGAACACATGTGTAAGAGGAATTTTCTTGAATCATAATTCATCAAAAGATATTGAAGGTTAGATTTGACCTCCTTGAACAGTTTCAGAAAATGCATGTGCAAAACTAAACAAATTGCATTTGCTTTTGACCTCGAGAAAATAGAAAATCAAATCATGAAGCTTTGAAACCTAACATGGGAGCACATTTACATATGGAGAATGGAGAGAAACATTCTTTTTGACTATAAAGCCACCCAATTGCAAAATGCAAGTTCGAACAAGAGGCTACTTTGCAAATCTGAAAGTTTGCAAACAACAGAAAAGTGCCAAAACCCTCTAGCTACGCTTTTCAAAACCCTGTCAAAACTTATCATGGGAAGTTGAAAATTGACATGCACATTCACATATGTCACGTGAGTGGGCTTTAAAATGGGTTTGGCTTGAAAATCAGCTAGCATCAAAATATGACCCTCCAAAGTGGGTCACTTAGGCAGATTCTTCAAGTGCACTTTTGAGTGTGCAGAGGCAAAATTTGGAAATGGGCACTTTAAATTTGCAAAATTTGACAATGCCAACAAAACTTGGATAACACATTTCTTATGTTATTAGGGATGGGATTAGGGTATCCTAAGATACTAGTGAGTTCCAATTTCTTGTATCTTTGCAATTGTAAAGGCATTCTTGCAAAAAGTTTCCTATAGTGATATTCACTTGAGGATTTCCTTGATGTGCAACTTTATGTTCTCCTAGTGGATTTGCATTTTGTCCACTTTCTTGAGCATTCAAAATAGGGTTATAGTTCTGATATTTTCCATACTGAACATAGCCTTGATTTTAATGTGGGAAACTTATTTATGGTTGTGGATTGGGATGAGTACTTTGAGCACTAACCTGTGCATAAGATGCTTGCATATAATTTTGTTGTGGGACTAAAGTAGATAAATCAACCGATGGAGCATACTAGACAAAATTGATATGTGGGATTTGGGAATTAACATTCCTAGAAGGGAGAGATTGGGAACTAAAGCCAGAAGTTGAAGTACTCCTAGATCCATGAGATGATTTCAAAGAATCCAACCTTATTTGCATATCATCCCTAATCTTAATATTTTCCATTATTTCCAATTCTATTCTAAGGTTTTCAACTTATTTATGTAATTTCAATTCTTTTTGATCTAGCAATCTAGAGGTAGAAGGTTTTTAGGTTGATACATTCATGTTCAAGATAGAATTTACATTGGAGGAGAAATTTCTTACATTCAAACCTTGTGATGAAGTACCTGAATGTGAAGTAATTGGAAATACACTAGGTACTACAAGATTACTCAAGGTATTTGCATGGGGTTTTCCAAGAGGAATATTTAGGGTATTTCTATATGTAGTATGATTTGACATTACTGAGGAAAAATAATTATTAGAATGATATAATTTTTTTTTATTCTCAATATTCTTCATTTAATCTCTTACAGTCATAGCATTCTTGATTTTTATTTCTTCAAGTTTGCTCAACTCTTCTTGAAGATTTCTCACCTCTTTGAGTAATTCATCCTCATTCTTGAGAATTCTTCTAGATCCTGAGGCTCGTGGGATAGATTGAGATACAATTGTAGCATCATTAGATAAATCAAGATATGTGTAAGAGAAATGTATTTGGTATCAGAGAGGAGGGATTTGAAATGAATTGTTTTCTTGAGAATTAGTGTCAATAGTTGGGTTTTCTAATCCCATCTCCTCTCTAGCTCTCTTTTCAAAATCCTTTAACTTTTTAGGATTCCATAACTTTGAATTCCTTATGCTTTCTACATTAAGCTCAATAAATCCAAGATCCACATATCTAATTAGTGGTCCTAACGAAATATCTTCACTAATTTCATAAGCATAATGAGTTTCAAGAGGAGGACCTAACTTGTAGTTTTGGCTTTCCATATTTGTCTAGTATTTATTAGCTTAGGTTCCAACTTATTTCTAGGATTATCTTTGAACAAAGATCTTCTTCCATCCATGAATTCTTGATACACTTTATTTTTATACTTGCACTAGGAAGGAGACTTTAAAAGTCACCACGCACTTGAAGAATTAAAATTTATAGATCCTTTTCAAATAATTTTGTGAAAGTAGATACAATATCAACATTTGGAATAATAGAAAGGAACTTCACATAAATATACTTTAAATAACTAGATATTTCAAATATTATTAATATAGAATTTAAATCTCCAATATAGTTTCCATTCTTTTGGTTTATTTTTTTCTTTAAGCTCTAACTGATTCCTAGAACAATGTAAATGAATAGCCAATTATTATGCTCAATTGTTCTAAGGAGTTGGCCAATGGAAAAGAGAATGATTACAAATATTCTCATCTATAGTTCAAGCTCTACAAAACTTAGGAGGATAGTCCTATGTAATATCATCTAAGGTTATACACAATTTGTGAAGGATATTGCTTTAAATAGATATGTTATCTTCTTTAGACCAACATTTGCAAATAAAATCATATGAAGGGATAATTTATTGGAGGATTATGAATTTTAAGTTTGACAACATTTGAATAACACTATGAAAAAAAATTGATTGAAAGGGAAATTTGGTTTTTTTATTTGGTGACCATGAACAACATAATTAGAACCTTTGCATAGACTCGTACCTTAGACCTAGGTAGAAAATTCAAGGTAAATGTTACAATTTAAAACCCATAAAAAATTATTCATTATAATTATAATAAATCTTAGTAATGATTCCTTAAAATTTCACCTCTTCAAAATTATGCAATAAAATCTACTTAAAAATCCTTCCGCAAACCTAAAAAATTCAACATTTCTCACAAATAAAATTAATTCACTCCTTGAGTAAAATCCATGAAAGGAATGTTCAATCAAAAAAAAAATATAAATATGAATATAAAATGATCCTTGATCAAATTGTATTCATAAGTGTTGAAGAAATTTATAATTAGGAGATAATTGACTACAAAATTGCCATTATATTTGATATTCTGAGCTAGTATTGTTTTTTGGTAGTTGTTGTCATTGATGTCAACACTTTGTGAGATTGTTACATATGTTTGAGAGATTTTTGGCACTTGATTGTCATTGATGTCAACACTTGAGAAGATTTTTCTTGGTGAGATTTTTGTCATGGTTGTCAGCCCTTTGGAAGATTTTTGCATTGGTTGTTGTTATTAACAACATTTAGGTTGGGTTGTTATAGTGTGCTACTAAAGTTCATGATTGGATTTCATGCCTTTTCTAATATTAATCAAAGTTGTATAGTGCATTCTTGTTGTCCTTAGAGTTGATTTCATATTGATATATTAAGATGAGGATCATAAGCATGAAGATGAGGATTATAAGTTTTTGTAATGATGGAGAGATGTTGTTGATGTTCTACAATGTGTTTTTTCTCTCTCGTTGCTCCTAATAAAGTATATGTTGTGGAAATAAATTTTTGGCCTCCGTAAGTTGATTGAATGTTTATGGTTCAAAAAGTTGCATTGAAGTCTGTTTGGGAGAATGCTCCACATTCCTCCATTATTGAAGATATGGTATTATTGTTTGGGATTCAAAGTTACTGTTATGTGAATATTACACTCCTATCTCTTTAGGTCACCTGTGTTTCCAAGGAGGTTTATGTGAATTGCAGAAGGCTGGCAATGTTGTTGGTTATTTGGATTGGTTCAAAAAATGGTCTGCATTTTTTTGCATTGTTTTATCTACTCCTTTAGCTTGGTGAATGTGTTCTCAATGTTTGTGCCATGTCTTAATTCTAATTTCATGGGTTGAAGTGTTCCACAAATTGATCTATTAATGTTATATCTGATGGATGAGTTTTCTATGCTTCTAGGATGAGGTATTATATTTTTGTTTGGTTTGTGGTTGCTTTTGGTGGCATGATAGTATGGAAGATGTGTCTAGAAGTGGTGTTGGATTTTCATGGAACATCCCCATGTGATTTACACATTAACTTTTGATCTCTTTTGTGTCGAATGATGAGTTGAGTTGGATTTCTAGGTAATTTATGGATATCTATCCAACAAGGATTGTTTTCTTACTTATTCCATGTGGTTGGAGGCTTGCACCAACATTTGAATATGTGTTATGATGGATTTGGGTCCTAAGATATCTTGTTGGGGACCACATTGAGTTAATTCAATTGAAAATTGTATGTTTTTGGGCCAATTGGTTATGTGCTTCACACTTCATCTACACATTTCCCTATTGTCGACCTAGGTTGATATATACTAGCATGTTAATTTTTTTGGATCACATTGGAAGATGTAATAAGATTGTTTTTGGTCCTCTCTATTTTTTGGATAGGACCACATTATGTTTTGTGACCGACTACATTGAGTTTATTGTTTATCTTCTTCTTGGAAAACCTAATTGAAGTTGTGAAGAGTTGCAGTGGATATAAGTGCAAGATAATTTAAAATGAAAGTGTATGGATGTGTAAAGAAAGTAAGATTTTGGATTATATTTGAATATCTAGCAAAGAAAGTGCAAAAATGTGTGGAAGGAAAGTCAAATGTGCTTGAGTGCCTCAGTTGATAGAGTAAATTTTGTTGACATATATTGTAATTTCTCTTTAATATTTTTGTATCTTGCTTTAAGATAGTGAATCTCACCAGTCCTTGTATTTTTCCCTTGGGGTTGTGTACCTCAGCATTACAAGTCCCTTGTATCTTGCTCTAAGGTTGTGTACCTTAGTTTGCAATTCTTTTGGTAGTGAGCCTTTTTGTAAGCAATGAGATTCTATATTGTGAGTTAACTCTCACCATGGTTTTTCCATTGGGTTTTCCAAGTAAAATTCTTGGTTTCCTCTTATTTTCATTGCCTTATCCTTCTTTACTATTGATGTGTTTAAGTACTATTGATTTATTAGAGGACTGTTGATCTAGTTAAGGATAGGATTGATTTATCTTTCATTGTTTATGGTTGACTTTATCAAGGGTTTAAACTAATATATCTTTCATTGCTATTAATCTGTTTAAAGGTTATGGTTTAAATTTTGATCAGTGTTGAAAGGTTTATGTTCTAATTTGGTTTGATTTTTTGCATATATTGATTCACCCCCCCTCTTAGTATTTAGTGTGTTCAAAAATTGGTATCAGTTCCAAGTTCCTCTAAAGAAGCTTAACAACTTGAGGAAAAGATCTAAGATGGAACATGATGGTTCATAAAAGGGTCCTATGTTTGATGGGACTAATTATGCTTTCTTGAAACTTAGAATGAAAGGCCACCTAAATTCTCTAGGGTTTTTCATTTGGAAATCAATCAAGGATGGTTATGTTGCTCTTCCTACTCCTCCAATAGATCTAGCTGAAATCATGTTATATGAGTGCAATGCCAAGGCTAAGAATGCTCTCTTGTGTGGGTTGGATGATTGAAAATGTTTGAAGGTGATGAATTGCAGTTCTACTAAGGATTTATGGGAAAATATTAGTAGTATCTACAAAGGAGATACAAAATTAAAGCAAACCAAGATGCATATTTTCAAGAGAAAATTTGAGACCCTGAGAATGATAGAGGATGAAGACATTTCAAGTTATATGTTCTAGGTGCATCAATTAATTTCTATCATCACTAGTATTTGTGGAGAAGTAAAAGAAAATGATGTTGTGAAGAAGGTTCTAAGATCTCTCCCTAAATCATGTAGTCATAAGGTGTTTTCCATTGAAGAATCTAAAGGTTTGGATCAGTATATAGTTGATAAAATGTTTGGTGCTCTAACTACCCTTGAAATGAGATAATTTTTTTGAATACATCGAATACTAAGAGGTGCAAGAATCATTATTCTTCTAACACAATTAATTTCTAACCATCCAATTGTTAACAAATATCTAGTTGCAACCATAAACTAGAGCTTGAAGAGAATCATAACATCTCATAGCACATTGACACCCAAATTTTACATGGAAAACTCAAAATGGGAAAAACCACAATGAGGATTAACTCACAATATATTATAACTAGTTACAAGATATTACAGGGCTCACTACCAAAACCCATTGTCCTTGAAAGGCTCAGAGCCTAAATACAAAAATTATGGCTCACTTCCAAGAGATGAGCTGAAGTACACCTTTAAAGTGTTGAGACCAATTCTGGTTAAGCTCTAGGAAACCAAAATCCTACTTCGGTTGTAGGTATATAACAATTATCAATAACTTCTCACTATAACACCTATCACATAGCTCACATCACTATTCACACACCATATTCTTCTTCTTTCAATGACACACACACACTTCTTTTATACATATATACAACTATATCTTCCTTCATCAATTAGGTCACCCTAATTGAATGTGAATGCACAAAATTCAAAGTGACTTCTTGTACCAATTCAAAAATATTTTTGGTGTAAAAAACAAAATGTATTATGCACAAATTAGGTCAGCTCATAGCTAATAAGGAACACTTTAAACACTCATAAGACAAGTAGTTCTTAACCTTGTCGACCAAAATAATGTTGAAATTCTATCATTTAGACATCTCAGCGGGATCAACCAAAATTGCTAAAAGCTTGTTCATAGTTGTAACTGATACTCCTTAGTAACATATCAATAGCTCATAGAATTATCTTTCATTGAGAGAATTTTCAAAATAGAATACCAAATTAGTGTAGATACATAGTTTACTTAGCCAATTACCAAAAAATGTTTGCATTAATGACAACAAACTTGGAGGTCACATTCTTCATTCTTTGAACAATGTCCCCCTTTTTCATTGATTGGAACATGTACCTAAAATGAAACTTGCTTCAAAAAAAAAATTGTTAACTCCCCCTTTCACTTGTACAAAAACACATAATTGAATTCCAACATACCCTTTATACAAAATCTTCTCCCAAAACATACCTTTCTATATACAAAATATTCTCCCCCTTTGACATCAAGGACAAAGGATGGAAAAGTAAAAACAATTTAAATTAAGAATGGGGGTACCTTATAACTCCTTGAGAATTGCTTCCCAAGCTGAATTTCCATCATCCCAAACTCCTTTTTCTCTAGTAAGCATTTTGTACAATGATTCAAGCTCTGCTAGGAATTTTTCTCCTTCTTTCAGAGTGGAAGGAACAATGTTCATCATCTCAAGTATTTCCACATCTATCAATGCACTTGATACAAAGACATGTTTGGATACTACCAAGTCGCCAAGTTGGCCAAATCATCTTATCACATCTTCCTTTTGCCTCCGTAGGATGAAGAATTTGTTTTGAAGTTCTACAATAGAAGCCCATCAAATATAGATTCTATCATCTGCAATCCTGTAATCTCCAAAGGCGTCGACAAGTTGAGACTCTATTTAGTCCATTAAGTCCTTGATACCTCAACTGGAATCAATCCACTTCATGTAGTAGAAAAATAGCAATTGAGCTTCTGCATCACAATCTTTGAATTCTTTCAAACTTTGAAAAGCTCTGTCATGTGCAATTGCACACTTATCTTGTAGAAACAACAATCTTCTCTCTATAATACTTGACTCCACTCGTTTTGTATTCTAAACCTTGAGATTAGATGTGTATTCCTTGACTAAATCAATACAAGCTTTAAATTCCGAATTGGTGTTAAAGAATTATCAATTGTGACACTAGGGGTTGTCTCCTATAAAGCTCTAATAGCTTCATTTATTAGCTCATTTCCTTTTTGATATGTTTTGGTAGCTTCCTATGTGACAGAGTTGAGAAAAGTACCACTTAGTTTTATTTTGTCACTTGGTGTAATCTTGGTTAGATCCACATAATCCAGATGTGATGACAACTTAACTAGCTGGGGTGGGAGCACAGGCTAAAGTACTATTTTCCTTGATAGAAGACCCTTAAGAGTGCTTCCAGATGATTCTTCAATTTTCTTGGACAATTCATAAACTTTGGGGTTTTCTCCTTTACTTTTGTTAGCCAGAATAACTTTCTTTTCTCCCTCTTTCTTCTTTTCTTCTTTTTCTTCTCCTTTTCCAGAGGGATTTTTTTTTCTTTTTCCTTTTTATTCTCATCATCTCTGTCACCATTATTTTTTCTTCGTTCACTTCCATCTTTATCTTCCTCATCCTTGTTTTTAGTAGACTCATGTTCTTTTTTCTTATCATGGGTTTTATCTCTATGTTGATCATCAAACCTTTTCATGGTCATCTCTTTCATATTAGTCCGAGGGGTAGAAGTATTAGAGAAATGATGTATCTCATTCAACATTTTCCAAGACTAGATTATCCAACACTTCTATGACATCAACATACATTTTTTCTTGAGATGTATGGGACAAAGAGTTAGATCGTGACACATAACTCCTTGCCAATTGTCTGATTACATCTTGGGTTTCTTGTCTTACCCTTTCTATGCTCTCTTTCTCCTTAGTCATTAGAATATAACTCTTTGCTTGACTCTAAGCATAGTAGAGAATTATTTTATTAGATTGGAAACTTCTATCTCAAAAAGTGATGAACCACAAGAAATTAAGGCATCATTCCTCATCCTATCTTCAACATTTACAATCTCTTGCCTTTTGTGTACTAATTCTTTCTAGACATTTTCAGTTATTTTGTTTTGTATAGTATCCATACTTAAATTGCAAATGAATATATACTGAATAAATTCATTTATGATGGTTTCCTTTCCTTGATCATTAAATTTATCATATAAATCAGTAGCTGTCATGATATCATTATCAATCATATTATTTACAAAGGCTCCTAGATTCAAAGGTGGTTGATCACTTACCGAAGGAGAGCCAAGCATGTCCTCCATAGGATTTGATGAGCCTTCTCCATTATTCTTCTTATGTACATGGATTCTGTAAGTATCCTCTTCTTCCTTTGTCTCCTTGTTTGTGGAGATAACCACTCTTGTTTTAACTTCTTGATTGGAGGCACTACTCCTTTTATTTCTTTCCAGTTGATTCTCTTCTTCCATGCCAAGATTTATTCCTTCTTGAATGAAATCACTTATATTTCCTTTCCTATTATCCTTTCGTTTCACTTTTCTTCTACTTGTAGCAGCAGATGGTGTAACAGGAGGTATATCCTTTCTTTTAGATGCCCAAGTACTAGGACCAGTAGGGGAAACAATATCAACTGATGTAGGGGAACTTCGTTCTTTCTTCTTGATGAGGGATACACTACCAAAAACCCATATAAATCACAACAACAGATACCAACATAGAAGATGCGAGATAGAAAAAAGACTCACTTTCACTTATTTTCAGAAAATGAAATTATAGATTCAAAGCTTACATGCTACAACCCCATGGGCTTGATTCATTACAACAAATCAACTCCAAAAGGAAAATCTACTATTTGGAGCCATAATCTACACTATCAAGGCCACCTTCTACAACCCCACTTAACCCTTTTTATTTTCCCCAATAATTGTCCTAGAATGTTCTAGAAAGTTCAAATTTCCCCTTTTTTGTTTTGGCACCAAAAGTCTTGCCATTTGATTTCTAGTCTAGGAAGATTTTTTTATGAAATTCACTTTTTAGAGGACCAACTTCACAGGGCCATAAATTTTGATCCGGGTGTCTAATTTTCTATAATTGCATATTGTTGGAAAGCTCTCAACAAGCTCTACAACATGTGAACCAACCTTAGGTTAGTTTGGCCACTTTTTGAGCTATTTCAGGGCCTCTAAAGTTTTATATCTGAATTTAAAGCCGCATTGGAGAAATTTTTCAGGATGAAAACTTTAATTTATCCCAAACCATGTAGGGTATTGAGGTGTTTCTTTCATGACTGGAAATGTTTTTCAGCTCTACTCCTTGGTGTAAATTTTCACGTTCATACAAGCCCATTTAGGCTGTCTTACTAAAAATAGTAAGTGTCTAGTTTTTGCTATTTTTGACACCCAGTAGTGTTATACCCCCTAAGTGCCATCATGGGACTCAAAAAAACTAAAGAAAATAAACAAAACATTTCTTTTTTGGGTGATGCAATATTTCCCTACACTGCTAGATGCTCCTGCATCAGACACCTAGGGTAATTTGAAAAGTGACTTTATAACTTCTCAGGAGTTAGAGGGAAACCAAGATGGTTAACCTTCAGCCTCAGATAACCATGATGAATCTTTACCAGGCCTTCCTCTCCATTTCACCAATTACTCTGCATATTGCTTGTTTGTTATGCTTCTACTCACATGGCTATCCAAGATTTATTCTATCTCTTCCTTCGCTGAAGTAGGTACTGGAATTTTCCACTATTCTTTTATCAACCCCTCCTCCATATCATCTTCATGATACTCTATTAAATCAACAATGTTGAACATAGGAGAAATTTTTATTCCACTAAGCAACTCTACCTCATAAGCATTTCTTGAATCATGCTTCTTCAAGATCTTGCATGGTCCAAAATTATTCATCTTTAACTTGTTGTATGCACCAACAGGAAACCTTTCCTTTCACAAATGACCCATGACTTCATCTCCTACTTGGAACTCCTTATACCTTCTTTTCTGATATGCCCGAGCCTTATATTGTGAGTTCATCTTATTGATATGTTTCTTCACCTCTTCATGAAAATCTTCAGGTGCTTAGCAAAATCTTCAGCCTCAACACTACTCTTCTCTGCCTTATCCATTTTTCTCAGTTTAGAAGCAATTCTTGGACTACTCCCATATACAATCTGGAATGGTGATTTACCAGTGCTCCTATTGATAGAATTGTTGTAAACAAATTTTTCCTATGGTATAATCAAATCCCATCCCTTGGGCTTATCTCCAACTAAGCTTCTTAGCAAGTTGCCCAAACTCCTATTCACCACCTCTGTTTGTCCAAAATTCTATGGATGGTGTGCAAAATTAAAATTCAAATCTGTCTTCAAATTCTTCCATAATGTCCTCTAGAAATAACTAACAAATTTGGTATCTCTATTTGAAACTATACTCTTTGGTAGACCATGTAGTCTCACCACCTCTCTAAAAAAAAACTCTACAACATGAACATCACTGGTTTTATGACATGGAATGAAATGTGCCATCTTTGAAAATCTATCCACCACCACAAATATGGAATCATGCCCTCTCTGTTTCTTTGGAAGGCCAAGAACAAAATCCATTCTAATATCCTCCCATGGCCTCTTAGGTACATGTAATGGCTGGTACATGTTAGAAACCAAGATTTGAAATGCAAACTAGAAAATCCTTCCACATAAGAGAAAATTAGAAAAAGCAAGAGCTTTGCAAAAGATGTGCAAATATAATATTATTCAAGAATTCATAATTACATGAGATGATTTACTTTATAAAAGAAAAGTATGCATAACCCTAATATTATCTTGAGCAACAAGATAGCTCAACAAGATAAGGATGACAATAATTAACCTAGGAATTAAATATTACCTAAGTAAAGTTATGCAAGTGTAATTAAATATTAATTACTCTAACACCCCTCCATAAGTGCAACTTAGGGAGACTAAAAAAGCATGCACCTAAAACTAAGATGAATGCAAGAAACCGTGAATGGGTCCTAGAAACAAAGGCCTGATTAGGTACCAATGTAAAAATGCAATGATGAGTTAGAGAAGGAAAACCCAGTGGGACAAAACCCCCTACAATGAGATGACTGTTGCAAAGAAGCACTAGAAGAACACTGTGGAGTAACAATGGAACCGCAATCCAAAAAGAAAGGAAAGATAATTTTGTCTACAAGAAACCAAAGCGAAATCATAATAATCTGACAGCAGACCCGATGCCACGGAACACTAGAAATCTCACAAATTGGAACAACCTTGGAATATGTGAAGCAACAGTAGATGAAATGATGACAAAATCCAGAAACCATGTATCTCGATGCCGATGCCAAACTGTGACTAAAACTCTTCCATAGGAACAAGTACCTTGAAGATCCTGAAACATTAACCATAAAAACATGGCCCTCAAACTGAGAAAGATTTTAACAAATGCGGATCAAGAACCATAAAATCTCAATCTAAAGTGTGAACTGATGTGAATCTGATATGTGTCAAGCAAGAGCAAGAATGTGGCCAAAAGAAACTAAGAAACTAGATAACCCATACGAGTTTCCATCAAAACAAGATGAAGATGGAGATCAAAGTGCATACACACTCTAATCAGATGATTATGCAAGAAACCCCTCTGATGGAACTTTATCTCAGTTCATTTATTACAATAACCCAACGATTGTAAAAGGAGAGAATACTAAAGATGCATAAATAATAAATAAAAATAGACCTTAGATCTATGTAGAGGACTGAACCAGCTTTCCAAGGCCGCAAGAATGACAAAAAAAGGATCACTGAGTCAAAAGATATGCCCCTTGGAGTGAAATATAAACATCTAACTTCAATAGGAAAAAATTCCCATCAAACAGAAAAATATTTGAAAACAAACTATACCATCAGAAAATTGGGCTCGTTATCTTTCTAGAGATATCTCGTTTCAAAAAATTGGCCTCCGGGATCAAAAGTTATGATGAAATGAAAAAAATAGCTATAAAATGGCAAATGAGGGTACAAGCAGGCTAAGTAGGAGCAAAAAATAGGCACATTTTGATTTGGCCCCCGGTCCGCCATATGACCAGGGATCAAATCAATGCAAAAAAGAAACACGCTGCCCAAGCGGTGGCGGGGTGGTGCGCAGGTGACCATAGAGGGGGCGCCGCCTGAGGGAACCACTGACGGAAGGTGCACAGAGGTTGGAAGAGATAGCCAGTGGGGACTGGAAGAAGGAAATCCGGCAGGTGGAAAGTGGACCGGCAGGTGAGGAAAAAAACTAGTAGAGATACTAGCCAGCGATGGAAGATATGTCGGCCGGTGGGGAATGCGAGGGGGGTTGGCAAGTTTGCAATGATGCAGACAATGGTACGACGGTACTAAAGGAAATGACAGCCCACAGATTTAAAAAACAAACAACCCCACAATTTGAATTAAAAACCACCATATAAAATATTCCCCACAAAATAGTTTATCCACCCATATAAAATTTTATTTCACCCAAAACTTTGAATAGCCTGAAAATAAAAGTCGATGTAGAACATAATAATTTATTTATTTATTTTATTTATTATGCAAATATATCGTACCCTATACCTGGCGAGCTGTACGATGTGCTGGGTAAGAAAAATTTGCCTCACGAACAACTAACGCTGAATATAGGTGAGTTATATATTGATTTTTGTCTCTCGGACACTCTGGATCTAATGGTGAGTCCGATCTGCTTGAAAATGTACCAGAAGCTTCACAACTCCTAGATCTAGCAAATCTTCAAACCCTCATAACTTTGGCATAAAATTTCGGATTTAGGCAAAATGAAAGTCGATCTTGACTTTTTCAACAGCCCTGAACTCAAATATGAGCTCATATTTCCTCCAACATGCACCGAAAGTAACCATGCAAGAGCACCCAAATAGAGAGACAATCTCAAGGTATGAAACCCTCAAGGAATGTTGAATGAACTCTACACTAATTTTCTCAAAAATCTAAGAAGGGGCTGCAAATCAAGGCTTTGATACCATGTAGAAGTTGAAAAACCAAATTCACAGTCCCCAAGAATCACCTGCAAGTGATCACCTATCACATGCAACAAATATTCAGAACAAAAAAGAAGAGATGTTCTGTAAACCCTCAGAGAAAATTTGTGCATGATTGCCTTTTTGAAGGATTTTGTATTATTTGTAAAACAATTAATTTCAATAATCATTATTCTGGTTTTTTCTTACACAAATTTGCTCTGAGGGTTTACAGAACATCTCTTCTTTTTTGTTCTGAATATATGTTGCATGTGATAGGTGATCGCTTGTAGGTGATTCTTGGGGACTGTGAAGTTGGTTTTTCAACTTCTACAGTACATTCCAATATTTTGACTTATTCCTTTTTCCATCTGACATACTCTACAACTTTGTACAAAATTCTTCACATCTTGATGTAACTATGGTCAATAATAATTCTCACTGACAAGAGCAATGGTCTTATCTCAACCAAAATGTCCAACCAATCCTCCACTATGCTTCTCCTTCATTAGATTCCCTCTCATAGAACTCCTAGGAATGCACAATTGGCTTCCTATAAACAACATCCCATCTTGGATTAAGAAATCCAACCATCTCATCCTATCCAATGTAATAGGTTCCAAACAATCTTTCAAAGCTTATGTAAAGTTTGGATCTTCAGGATACAAACTCTTGAGTTCATTGAACCCAAAAACCTCTATATGCATTTCTATCAACAAATTTTTCCTTCTACTCAAGGCATTTGCAACTCTGTTTGACCTTCCACTCTTGTGCTTCAAAACAAAAGTATAATTATGCAAAAACTGAACCCATTTTATGTTCCTTTGATTCAACTTTCCTTGACTATTGAGATACTGTAAAACCTCGTGATCAGTATATAAAACAAATTCTTTTGGAAACAAATAGTGTCTCCATTTCTTCAAAGATTGAACTATAGCATAAAACTCTTGATCATAGAAAAAATACTTCTTAGCATCATTTAACTTCTCACTAAAATAGGCAATGGGCTTACCTTCTTGACTCAAAAAAACTCTTATGGCAGTGCCACTAGCATCACAATCTACTAGAAAAACCTTATTGAAATCTAGAAGTGCCAAAACAGGTTGCTCAATAACTTTCTTCTTTAACATGTCAAAAATTTTGGCTACTCCTGTAGTCCACTTAAACTCTTTTCTATCCCCTCTCATTGCTTCATTTGGAGGTGCACAAATACTACTAAAATTCTTAATATTTTTTTTTGTAAAAACTTGCTAGACCATGAAATGATCGTACCTCTATAACACTCATTGGAGTAGGCCATTCAATGATAGCTCTCACCTTCTCTGGATCTATTTTGAGACCCTCTATTGAAACAAAAAATCCTAGATAAACCAACTCTCTCTTCACATAACTACATTTCTTCAAATCAATCAACTTCTCCTCCCTTAGCTTCTCAAAAACTCTTCGGATATGCATCAAGTGCTCCTCCAATCTCTTGCTGAAAATAAAAGTATCATCCAAATAAACAATAACAAATTTTCCCAATTTTTTTTTCTATACCTCATTCATAAGTTGCATAAATGTGCTCGGTGTATTTGTTAGCCCAAAAGGCATGACTAGCCACTCGTACAAGTCCTCCTTAGTTTTAAAGGTTTTCTTCCATTCATCTCTTCTCTAATACAAATCTGGTTATATCCGCTCTTCAAATATATATTCATGAAGTACTCAGCTCCACTCAAACAATCCATAATATCATCCATCCTTGGCAATGGAAATTTATACTTGATGGTGATCTTGTTGATGGCTCTAGAATCTGTACACATCTATGATTCCCCATCCTTCTTTAGTGTTATTACTATTGGTACTACACATGGAATCAAACTCTCTCTGATCAATCCCTTCCACAACAACTCTTTCACTTTTATGTTCAACTCTTCACTCTCTACTAGAGCCATATGATGAGCTGCCTTATTCAGAAAATTGGCTCCAGGAATTAGGTCCATCTGATGACTAATCTTTCTTATGGGAGGAAAACCTTTAGGTATGTTATCATAAATGATAGCTTGAAACTCATTCAACAAATCTAAAACCTCTATAGGTACCTCAGTATTATCTTCTTTATCAACTCTAGGGGTCAATGTAAAAAAAATATGCTCATGCTTCATACCTTCTAGGAACTTTCTTCCATCAACCAAATAAATTCTTGCATTACTGAATACCTTTTCCTCTATCTCTTTCAAGGGCTTCAACTTATCATGAAATCCATCCTTTTTCAAAGAATAGGTGATGGCATGTCCATCATGTGTTGCTTGTTGATCAAACTACCATGGTCTACCTAACAACATATGACAAACATCCATAGGCATAATATCACACAATACCTCTTCATGGTAATTTCCAATCTTGAACTTTACCTGACATTGTTCATTTACCAAGGCTTTATAGTCCTTCTGCAAAAAAGTAATCTGGTACGAGTTTGGATACCTTCTTCTCTCTAATTGCAACTTACTAACCATTTCTTTTGAAACAAGGTTATCGGTACTACCTCCATCAATAATAACATTGCAAACTTTACCTTCACACTTACATCCTCAAACTATGAAGAATCAACATCTTCATCTACATGTGCAACTCATGCATTACCCTCAGGTCTCCTATTTTTCCTTCCTTGATGTTGAGGGAACTCATAGGCTCTATGTCCTTCTTCTATACACTAGAAATAGATTCCATGGAAGCCTCCTCTTCCTGGTCCTCAACCAGATCTTCCTCTTCCTCTTTTGTCTCCATTATTTTGATCATAAGAATGGTAGGTGTTATCTCCTTTCTAGTTTTGGCTACTACTAGAGCCTTCACCCTTCTTTTGATCTTCATTTTGACCTCATATGACCATCCACCAGTCTTTCCTCCATGACCTCCACCTCATTGTTTGTTCTTAAACCTCTTGTTCAATTGTTCTTCAACCTTTAGAGAAAAATGATAATCATCCTCAATGGTGGTCATTCTTACCAGTGCCAATTCTTCTTGTATGCTTGGCTTCAACCCGTTAATATAACAAGCAAATTTCTCTTTATTCACCTCAGAATGTCCTGCCCGAATCAAGACCTTGTGAAATTCCTCTATGTATTCTTTCAACATCCTTGTCCTTCGCCTCAAGCTCTGCATCTCCTTGAGCAGCTCCAATTCATAATTGAATGGAATAAATTGTTTCTTCAATTTTGACACCATTATGTCCCATTTGGAAATTTTATCTTTCCCTTGTCTTCCTCTTTCTAACTGGACTTATTTCCACCATATACTAACTTGACTTTTCAATTTTTTCTTTACAAACCTCACTCTGTGAGGATCTTCAATCTCCTCAAACTCAAAAAACTCCTCCCTACCACCGATCCAATCAATCAATACTTTAGGATTCATATTTCCACTAAAAGTTGAAACCTCCATTTTAGGTCTCTTCCCAATGCTTAAGATTGCTCGCATCAATCTTCTTTCTCTAGGATCCATTGGATCCTACTCTTCCTCTTCCATTTCCTCTTATGTTTCATCTGGACTGTCATCTCTGTCTTGTTGCACATCTCTTCCTCGAACCTCTTGTTGCAAGGTTTCTAATTGCCCTCTAAGGGCTCTGATTTAACCTCTAGGTGGATCTCTTCCTCCACCACCTCGGCCTCTACCTCTACCATATTGGGAAAGTCAAGTAAGCATCTTGAACTCAACCCATACTCACAAGCCCTACTATAACTTTCTCATGTTTGGTACTCTGTTATAGGCTCAAAACTCTTGCCTTGATACCACTTGATGAGGGCCACACTGCCCAAAACCCACATAAATCACAACAGATACCAACATAGAAGATACAAGACAAAAAAATGACTCACTTTCAATTATTTTCAAAAATTTAAATTACAGATTCAAAGCTTAAATGCTACAGCCCCATGGGCTTGATTCATTACAACAAACCAACTCAGAAAATAAAATCTACTATTCATAGCCACAATCTACACTATCAGGGCCACCTTCTACAACCCCCACTTAACCCTTTTAATTTTCCCCAATAACTGCCCTAGAATGTTCTAGAAAGTTTAGATTTCCCCTCTTTTGTTTTGGAACCAAAAGTCTCGTTGTTTGATTTATGGCCTAGGAAGAAATTTTTATGAAATTCAATTTTTAGAGGACCAACTTTGCGGGGCCATAACTTTTGATCCAGGTGTCTGATTTTCTATTATTGCATATCGTTGGAAAGCGCTCAACAAGCTCTACAACACATGAACCCATTGTAGGTCAATTCGGCCACTTTTTGAATTGTTTTGGTGCCTCTAAAGTTTTATATCTGAATTTGAAGTTGCATTGGAGAAATTCCTTTAGACAAAAAATTTAATTTATCCCAAACCATGTAGGGTATTGAGGTGATTCTTTCACGGCCAAAAATGTTTTTCAACTCTGCTCCTTGGGGTAAAATTTCACATCCATACGAGCCATTTAGGTTGACTTACTAAAAATAGTAAGTGTTTTGTTTTTGCTATTTTTGATGCCTAGCAGTCTTATACCCCCTAAGTGCCATCATGGGATGCAAAACAACTAAAGAAAATAAAGATTTTTTTTTGGGTGATGCAAGATTGCCCTACACCACTAGATGCTCCTACACCAATTCTTTCCCTTCTCAACATTAGCGGTACTGGAAGTGGTAGTATTGGAAGATAATATTCCTAATTTCCTTGGTCCATAGGGAAATTCAGCTGATTTAGCCTTTCTTTCATCAAGAGCTTCCTTTAACTTATCTAAATCATCCACAGTGAAAGCCTATCCTTGGAAAAATGCTTCATCCTTCTTTCTTCTTTTGGATGTTGTAGCTTCTAGGTTCACCTTAGTGGATTTTTCCTCATATGTTCCATGTTGAGGTAGAGAGGGGTGCTTAGGACTACTGAACAAAATTTCAATGTACCTCTCAGCCAATTGTTCATCAAGTTCATATCCCAAGAGCTCAATCCATCACATTCTGGGTTCAACTACCTCTATGATACATTCATCTATAGTCACAAGAAAGGTTATTTATTTTTCAAATTTCTTTATTAGACTCCAAGGAATCTAATCTATTTCATGTATCTCATTCTAAAATACTCCAAACAAAGCACTTAGAGCATTGTTCTATACCTTGAAATCTCCAAGACTATGCAAATGATCAAAAAAATTATGTGTAACCAACCTATTGTAATCCCATATTATGTCTTTCCTTCCTAGTAGCTCCCTCAAGAAATAGAATAGTAGACAAGCTACTAAAGTGCTAAATTTGAAAAAGGTGCTTCTTTGCCTTAGTCATGCTCAAGTTCTCCATAAGTTGCAACCTAAGCAACTCACATAGATCAAAGTCTCTCCCATTTACTACCATTCAAATGCAATGTGAATTGTCATAGAAGATATAGAATTCTCTTAGTTGGTAAAATGAATTTTCTATCTAATCATGATAGCAACATACTTGATGAAAATGTTTGAGATAGGCTTCATAGTTAAAGCTCTTCTGTCAAATATAGTACCAATCAGCTTCATTACTATGTCATTCTTCACAACTTTAGAACTAGAATGGATCTAGTATTGCAAGGATCAGTTACAACTCAAATCACTTCCTTGTTGATTACTCTAGGTACACTTTTCCACAAAAATTTACTATGTACCCTACTAACAGCCATCCTAACAAATTTTTCCTCCATCTCACTGGAAAATTTTGGAAACCAGTTCCAATAGATCATCTCTTGTCAATTCACTATCCCATAGATCCTTAAGCTCTTGGTGATTTAATTCATTTAGCTTCCCATGTATATATGTCCTAGTATCTTCAATGGTTAACACATGGCTTAGAATGTGCGAGAATGCAGCCACATGGTCAACTTCATAAATTTTCCAATAATGTCTTCTAAAATTGGGTTTGGGTCTCTCAAAGATTTCCACAATCGTAGGAGTGGCCATTTCTCTTCTTCTTAAGAAAAATTTGTTTCAACTTAGAATCCACAAGATTTAGATAACAAAAAATACCTTTTTCACACTTTGTCGAAAGCTAGGGTTTTGATGCAAAATAATCTAAATTGCCTTCAACTCTCTTAAGTTTGCTATGCTTCTGACCAATTGTGCAAATGTGCTTTAGCTCAACTCAGTTTCTTGCTTTATGACTTGTGAGATTTTCTCTAATTCGTATTTAATGCATTCCAACCTCAAAAGTTGATATATACTTAATAAACTACACTACAAACCCAAAGAGGTTCCACAATTCTTTGGTTCTACATATTTTCTATAGGAGACTTATTCAACATATTTAGAATGACAACTTACATCATATATCCTCATGTCATTGCTTGACACCTCATATATTGGGGGATTTTAATATTTCTTTATAACTTCTCCCGTTGAATTCACTATTGAGTTAAGTTTTTAGAAGAGGTATCTACACCAGATATAGATACAGATGCATTTGACTCATCCTTTTTCTCAAGTTCTTCCTTTTTCCTCCAAATCCTTTCCATTTCTTTTCTCACCTCTATAGGATCCACTTTCTTCACATGTTTTTTCTTTTGATCCAAATTAGGTTTCTATGAATTGTGGATATAGACCTACACAAACACAAAAAAAAACACATAGTTAGCCCATTATGCAAGTTAGAAACATCATTCCCCATGAAATTCATTTCAGATATCAAGAACAAGAAATAAATGAAGAACATGAATAAAAAACTATCTAATCTTGCTCAAAATAAACAAACTCTCAATCCCATGGGGGAATTGGTGCCAATTTGATGTGGAAAATGGCCCTTTCCCAATTCCTTGCAAGCTTGATGATCAATGTTGAAGATTTGATGCTCCTTGATGAAATTTCCCCATAACCTAGCTATGAAATCATGAAAATGGATGAAAATGGATGAAGATTGATTCAAAACATGAAGATGATAACTTTTCTCCAGTTGTGGATCCAAAATCCAAATGAGAGCCTTCTATTTATAGAAGAGAATGATGGAGGAAGAGGCAAAATGGATGAATGTGGGATCAAACACCAACCAATGTCACTTGTCAACATGTGAGTGGACAAAGGTGGATCACATTTGGATGAATGTGTACATTAATGCAATTAGGTGGAATTTCAAAATTGATGAAATGACAAGTTGGAGGGAGAAGAAAATGAAGTTAATGCCACTTGGCTCAAGGAAAAGGACATGTAAGAGGCCTTTATTGCCTTGTTGGATGGAGAAGTCCTTTTGGAGGGATTTTTGAATTTGAAGAATATTCCCTCTTTGATGCCTTTTTGAAAGTAAATAGAGATTTAATAAATCAATGAAAATAATTTTCATGAGCAAGTTGCAAAAGCTAGAGGATTTGATGGATTAAGATTAGGATTGATCAGGATTTGATTAATTTAAAGGGAGATTGGCTGATTTGACAATTTGACTAATACTTTTGGATTAATTTAAATCAAAATGAGAGGAAAATGATTATTAGATTTAATTAAATAAAGTTTGATTTATTTAATTAAAGAGGGATGATGTTAGTTTTAAATAAAATAAATATTAATTTATTTAATTTAAATGAGATGAATTTAGAGATTAATTAAATAAAGTGAATTATTTAATTAAAAGAGGGACTATAAGATTAATTAAATAAAATAATTTATTTAATTAATAGGAGATGATGACTTAATTAGATAAAATTGATTTATTTAATTAAGAGATGAAATGTGATGAATTTAATCAAATACATATTATTCGATTAAACGATTAGCAAAGAGGATTTGTCAAGATGAACTGGTGTTAGTGAATTAGGATCAGGTGTATAGGATCAATCAGTATATTTTTTGTCTACATTTTCCCCTCTTTTAAGTAATCCACCTATTGCATTGGTTCAAAGAATAAACTACCTTGATCAAAATTCAATTTTTTTTATTTTTTTAGATGCCCCACTACTTCCCTAGTGAACGAATTATGCTAGTATACTGCCCCCTTAAGAGATCAGACAAAAATTTGGATTTTTGGGTGATCTCATGAAAAAGGAGGACAAGGTGCCCGACGGGTCCAAAAAGGCTCTAGGATGCCAAAAAACATGCAAAAATGCAAAAAAATGATGCAAAATGACCCTCAATTGGGAAAAAATGGGATCAAGGGTCCAAAACCCTAGGTTGATTGCTAAATAGGGTCAAAAATCCCTAACTTTTATGCTTAAATAGGCCTTGAGGGGCCACTTCTAATTCATTTGCACACCTAGCTTTTAGAGATTTCACCATTTTGAGCTTTGACCACTATTCAAGATGGTGCAACATGTGCTTCCATGACACATTTCAGAGCGAGTGTGAGTGTACTAGTGGCTACCAAGCATAGTACCACTTGTATGTGACCCTTACCCAACTTGTCTTTTCATTTTCCATGCACATTTACTAGGGTTGAAAGTCAAACCAAGTCAAGCAGTGTTGTATGGCATCATTGAAAGTGTTAAATTGGTGTCATGTGGCCTTAA
Source organism: Sequoia sempervirens (assembly GCA_007258455.2). NCBI lineage: Eukaryota > Viridiplantae > Streptophyta > Pinopsida > Cupressales > Cupressaceae > Sequoia > Sequoia sempervirens. The sequence goes on along the minus strand of VDFB02075321.1, from coordinate 131,039,241 downwards.
AGTGCGTTGCTATTGAGTCTGGTGATGCAGCATCATAGTTTAGAAATTAGGGTTTAGTCTTCAAAAAGCACTACAAGTGCAAATAACACTGCGGTGATCTAGTTAGGAATTTAGGTTTTTGAGTCAAACAAGCATGTGGTCAAACTAGGTCGTAGTGGCAGAGTTTGAAACTTTCAAATAGCGACACCATTGCAAATAGTGACACATTTTTTGTTTCAGTCTCAAAAACATCAAATGAGATCCTAATTTTTTATGAAACTTGATGTTGTGACTTTACTGATGTAGGAGGACATGTATCTGGTACACTCACGTGAGCATAGGTCCTCGATTTTGAGTCGGCTGACTAGATTGCATGAGCTGCTTTAGGAGCACCTGGGACATATAGGACTTTGGTATGTTGCATATGCCCCAACCATCAGGACACACCTAGGGATGATGATAGAACTGGCAGAGAGATGGCACAATTAGACGTCCTATTTCACTTCCCTACAGGCTAGGTGACAGTGACCCTAGAGGATGTGTGGCATATTCTTCATTTGTCGATCCACAAAGAACAGGTCATCTATGATGTGGATGCTAAGACAAATGCTTGCTATGAAGTTATGGGCCTTGATGAGATTATTTTTGTTGAGCGATAGATTGAGCTAGAGCTATATAGGACCTTAGTTTCTCCATTCAGATTGATTGTAGTTGCTATTATCTCAGGACTTGTAGCACTAGATTAGCACACCTAATATTTTAATCTGGGATGGGGTCTTTCCTGGGAGCGGATGCTCCACTAGAGAGAGTGCTTTGCATGGGGGCTAGTGATGCTAACCTCCCTCTACCATGATTTACATGAGTTTGCATACTGTGATAGCAGGGCTATCGAAGTAGGAGTTACATTTCTCCATATCTGGGCCTAGCACCAGATTGCAATGCTTCACCCTACTAGTTCTCAAAAATGTTGGTTGAAAAACCTCAAGAGGTTGCCAAGCTCTTCGTACGTTTCAGGCTAACAAACAAGGCCAAATAATGTATTTGAACCTTCTTCTCTTCAGGCTCTGCCAGACCTAGGTGGGTATACCTATGTAAATGAAGTAGAGTTAAGCTATGTGTGTCCTACTTAAGAAATCCATCCACAATGGCAATTGGGCGTGGAGAGATCTAATCCTGATTTGGTATAAATTGTAGAAACAATATCAAGGTGGAATTTAATATGTTCAGTTAACAGATGTAAGGTTTAGAATTTTTTTTTGATAAAATTAAATGATGAAATGGGTAAAACTAGCGCCTTGTTGGGTAAATGGAGTCAAATGAAAGTCTAAGATAAGTGGCTTGTATTTGGTAGTAACTCTAACTGTTTGGCACACTAATATTGGTTTATAACTTGTATAAATTTGCAAGAAAGTGATTAAAAAACAATACTTACTTATCCAACTTGACAAAACCAAGTTACTTATAATTTATCAAAAGGAATTTAATCTTTACTTGAAAGAACCAATTGAATAAATTATGCAAGAACATAGATAACACCCAATTGGAGACAAATTGACAATCCTAATCATATGGTTCTTCTTACTGATCCAAATAAAACTTTCAGATTATTGTGATTGACTAGAAGGATTTTTATTCCTTTGGGGAAACCAATTAATTATATCCCTCAAGTACAACAAATGTGCATTGATAAAGTGAATAATCAATTTTTATTTTCACCCAAATATATCCTTTGATCAAATGATTATTCACTCTGCAAATTTTCACTTCTAATTAACTTCCTTGATGAAAATATTTTACTTCCTAGTGAAAATATTAAAATTTCACTTTACAAAATAATCAATGGTGATTATTCACTTTGCAAAAATATTTCATCATCCTTCATCATTGCAAATGATCACAATAATTATTGTTATTCCTTCTCTATTCATATTCACCTTTACATATTTTCACTATATTCCCAGGGTAAAATAATTACCCACTCCTTAATTCCTTTTCCAATTAATTATCCTGGTGAAAACATTTTACCTCTCACTTGAAATATTCGTAGTTTCTCTTTTGATTTATTTCTCCCAAAATATTATTTTATTAATCATTCACTCCTTAAACATCTTATAGAATTTTCATTGTGTGCTTTCATCATAATACCACAATGATTATGATTTGACCTTGCGGGAAGGTGGGGAATATTAAGAGATCTCCCACAATACCGCACACAATTTTGACTCCTCCTAAAGGGATGCGGGAATGCTCACCACTCACCCACATACCCTTCAAATTACACCTGCAGTAAAGGGGAAAACGTTTGGGTCACCATTACACGTTGCTCCCATTTTGGTGCAAGAAAGATGCTAGTCACAAGTTTTTATTTCTAATCTTTCCAATTTATTTTCTTAAGACTTAATGAGATCACATTAGGATTTTATCAACATAAGGTTTCAAATTGGATGATGACCTTTGCTCATGGGATGCGTATTGTTGTTCTTCACGTACTTTTGTTGTGTCTCTACAAACTATGGCAACATGAAGTAAGTGTTTATAGTAATGAGCATGCAACTCTATCTTCTTCTCATCAAATCCATATGTATGAGGCCTTTCCACAGCCATTAGTTGGCTAAACATACAAAGCGTATTCATTAAATCTGATGTTGCTAGACCAACCTAATTAGTTGTATGTTTTTCCTTTGAAGTTTGGAGTTTAAAAATCCTATATTGCAACACCAATATTAAAGTGTAACATGTAATATGAGGGCACCTTGATCTATTAGACATAGGAAATCTTATCTGCTTCTTGTTTTCTCCTTTATTATCTTCATTGACAGGTTTAGGAGAATGCCTATGCTAAGCTCTTCTTGCTACAAAAGTTGCCCCTAGAAACTTCTTTATATTTTGAATGGGTAGAAAATTGTGTTTGTAAAGGACTTGGACCCGATTCTTGAGAAAATGTGTGCACAAATTGATTCAGTTCTTCAAAGCTCGAAATGCATTTTTCAGTAATCTCCATATAGCATGACTGCGAAGTAAATCCCTTTATGCATATTCAGTTAACTTAACTTTTTATCCTTCATGTTTGTCCTTGTATAGCGGATTTCAATACTCGCTCCTATTTCAACATGGTTTTTAAAGCAATGATAGCAACTGAAGAAATTTTTTCAACTTTCAACGCCTCTTTATAATTTCCAATTTTCCTCGCATATCTGGCACTAAATTACTTATTGTCAAGAAAGTGAGACAATGATTGTAAGTTTTCTTGTAGAATTGTAGGTTGTGTGGGAACCATCAGGTGGGATGTTGATGATAAATTATTTTGTCAATATTCCATATCCCATTAAAAGTAGTTGTAGTATATCCAAACTTTCATATTGATAGTTTTCATACAGAGGAGAACTGTCATCTTGAAGAACATTATGTGTTTTGAAGAGCTCACTATTATGTATTGTTGCTTAGTTATGAAACTAAAAGTAATGTTTCTCTTTTCCCTGAGTATGATATTTTCATTTTGGAAATTGTATCCAAAATCAACTTCTATCTATACATTTCATACTTCATTTTCTATAGAAATGTAACCTCCTTTTGTGGGCCACCAACACCTATCAAGGATCACTTAAAATGTCAAGAATGATACAAGACTACCCTCTTTCATTAAATTCTTAAATTACTTCTGCTCTTATTTCATGGGATTGTGCATGCTCATCTTATCTTTATCAAAGCAATACTATAAGGTGATGTAACTGAAAGTTCCATTCAAATGTTTAAATAAGGTATGACTTCCACTTTATGCCTCATGATGGAGTTTTCTTCATGACCATACTAGCAAATGGAATTCATGAACTAGTTTCGATGAATGGCATTGGAATGATAGCAAGAGAGTAAGGGGAATGTGAAACAATCATCAAAATCCAAAATGCATCCTAAACTGAAATGGGTAATCATTAGATTTTAATTTCTTGATGTTCTGCACTATGACAAAAATAGATCAAGTTGCCTCCAAAATTTCCCTAGAAAACTGATCAAATGATCTTCAAAAGCCATGAAAATTCACTAGAATATTGAATAGGGATAGGGGAGTGTGTTTGTATAATGGTTTGGCATGAATTTTTAAGAATAAAAAACTGTTAATGCCCAAAGTTGCTCACTTATTCATTTATGAAAACAACACTTGTTAGAACTCAATTAAAACCCATCCCTTGTCTTTCTAGAAAAATATCACATCATCTTCGGAGAAGCTGTAACTTTAATGGCTTATTTAGGCTCCATGAGTATGTAGGAAAATGGGTTTTTCTTCAATCTTCCTCCTTTGCAAAATATTAAACGCCAAAGATCATCTCTATGACAATTTTCTGAAAATGTAGATGTCAAATTGGGTAAAATTCATTTGAATTTATTTTTGAAAAAATACCAAATGATGTCCCAAAGCTCTAAAAATTGACATGGATGTAGATTTTGGTGTAGAGAATCAAAGGCACCAATCAGTTTGTGATGAAACTCTTTTGGTTACTTAATATTTCCTTCCAAAATTGATCATTTTAACAATTTTTACTATGTAGACAACAAACCTTTGCAGAACCCTTCAACTTGGACTTTTGAGACCTTGTCAAAATTGATCGTAGGAAGCTAAAATTTGGCGTGCACATTCACATATGGTAGATAAAAATCTATGCAAGGCAGTTTGGCATGAAAATGAACAAATCCAAAGTTATGTTTTTTTATAATGTGCTCCTGCGGCTGATTTTACAACTAAGTTTTCTAAGTGTTGAAATCCAAATTTTCAACATAGGAACCTAAAATTTGCATGAAATTTTAGGCTCCAATAGTGGCTCCGTCTGGAGATGTATGCTCCTTCTGGGCATAGCAAGAATCCAGGTCTCTGGGAGAGCAGACCAAGTGTTTTATCCATTGAGCAACAAACTTGAACTCTTTCCTGTCATGAACTGATATGGTTTTGAAAAAGTTTACACCATGGCTAATGGCTCAAGGCCACCCAAAAGGAAAGGCCCCTATTTTCCCCTATCATACACCTTTTTTTTTTGAGTTTACCAAATTCCTTTTAAAAAAATTCATGCAATCTGCCCTACCATTGGAAATTTTTAGAATAACTTCACTTTCATTGCTGCTCTCATTTCTTTGTTGATTATGTAGTTCATAAAAACTTATTCCCCATTCATCACACCAAAATTTTTTATCCTCAATCCAACATTTTTTACCATTTTTCTTAGTATAATGTATCATAGAATGATCTCTTAGCTAGTTTGAAAATCCACTATCTAAATGCCTCATGTAAATCTGAAAATTCTGTCACATCGTCTTTTGGAATAATTAGATTTGAAATGTTTTATACTTCTTCAATATCACTAATTGTTAGTGACACAAACTCATGATTCATAGAATCGTTATTTTGCATATTCAAACCAACTGATGTTGGGGATGAAATTCCTGAATCATTCTTATGTGTGTATTTTTGGTACTCCATTGCTAGCAAATCTGAGATTTTCTCATTGTTGAGTAAACATGCCTCTCTATCCATTTCACCGTTGATGTACTCTTCACCTTTTTCATCATCGTAATGAGGCTCAAGATCATCATAGAAAAAAATAGATGAATTGTCAATACAGTCATTTGTTCCACAAGTTGACATAGTATCATGTTTATCTAAAAAATGTTTCTTCCTCATCATAAAGTGGATTTGCATATCAAGAATGTTGAATACTCAACATTGGTTATTTCAAGTGTGCATAATGATGATTGTATGGATCAAAAATTTGAAATTAGTGACATAAAATAAATGGGAAGTGTCTCAGGTCTGTGTATCTCAAGAGATGTTGGTATGATAGGATTCTTGAGTCCATGTAAAAAGAAATCAAATGGTGGAATAAGAAACATAGATGAGTCTAAATGTTTTCTTTTTCATACACTTGGTACTCTCTTTTCCATTTTGCATCAATGGTTGTGTGATAGTTCTAGATTTTCTATACAGCCTTATGATAAAAAGAATAATGAATATTCTCATTGTTCAGATCAGCCAAGACATCATTTCATGGCTCATAACAGTGATCAAAATGAGGAAGTAGCATTCAAAATGAATGTTTTTATGACAACATATATGGAAAAAAGGATTACATGGGTATTTGCAAGTGGATTTTATTGAGCTTGAACCAGAATAAGATTTATGACAGAGTGAAGTATAGAATTTTCTTTTTTGGTGGCCTTGTGTTATTAGTTATGGTATGATTTTTCAATCATACAAATCAGGAACAAAGGTGACATTTTTAACTCTATGGCCCAAGGAACAAATGCTTGTGGTTTGCTCTCCTAGAGATCTGAATTATTGCTATGCCCACAAGGGGCATACATCCCCAGATGGAGCCACTATTGGAACCTAAAATTTCATGCAAATTTTAGGTTCCCATGTTCAAAAATTTGATTTTAACACTCAAAATTATAGTTGAAAAATCTGCTCAAGTGGAACACTTTAAAAAATCACAAAATGAAGTCAATGCAATTTCAAGTAAAATCACTTTGTAAACGTGTTCATCTACCATATGTGATTATCTCCACCAATTTTCAGCTTCACACGATCAGTTTTGACAAGATTTCAAAAGGGCAAGTTGAGGGGTTATGTGAAGGTTTGTTGTCTGCGCACAATAAAATTTGTTAAAGTGGCCAACTTTGGAGGATAATACTAAGCAACTGGAAGATCATCAAGATAAACCAATTGGTTCCCTTGATTCTCCCCACCTTAGTGTGTGTCCATGTCAATTTTCAGGGCATTTGGACATCATTTGGTAGTTTTTCAAAATTAAAACCAAATGGATTTTACACAATTTGGAAACTGCATTTCCAGAACAACTGCAAAATGGCCAACTTTGGTGCTTGATATTTGGTGAAAAAAATGAAATGATAGATAACCCTTTTGTGCACATGTTCACCATGCCTAAATGAACTATTATCCAAGGTGGAGGCTTCTCAGAATCACATTTGATATTTTTACAAAATACCAAGATGGTGGGTTCCAATTAAGTTTTGACAGGTGCAATTTTCATAAATGAATGAGTAAATTTGGGCATTAAAAATTTTTAATCTTGATGAATTCATGCAAAACTGTTCTGTAACTATACTCTCCTATCATAAATTAACATGTTGGTCCATTTTTATGGATCCATGAAAACATTTGATCAATTTTTCAGAACAATTTTAGAGTCTACTTGGGTTATTTTGATCATATTGAGTTGCAATATTATCTCTCTTATGAATCAACAATTACCAATTGAGAGCCTATTGGTAAAATATTTTCTAGGTACAAAGTGCAAAGGGACATGCACATGGTTGGGATACACTTATCTTTACATACTACAAAAACCCAATTTTATATGGTCTATTTTCTAATGCTTTACAAGAAAGATAATACCTTGGAAGAGAAGGGAAAACCTGATACATTCAGTTGCAACTATCTTGGAAAAAAATAATTTGGTGAAATATGATCGAAAAAAATGAAAATCTTCAGATTACTAATCTAGGATGAATATCCAATTATTATAATGGCTATTTAGGGGTGATATTGAGCTATGCTCATTGTTTTCACTAAGTGAAGAGTTTAAATATATGATAGTAAAAGAAAAGATGGAACTTGCAAAGCTCTACTCCTAAGCCTGGGTGAACCAAAATAGGAAAAGAGCACTAGCAATGATGAAGATATTGGTAAAAAGAAACCGCAACTGATGCTAAGAAAAGAGGAAGCTATATGATACATAATGGTGAAAAAATGTCATAATGATCCACAATAAAAAGCTGACAACAATATGATTTTTTCTTAAGTATATGAACGAATCAAAGCTCTTATGCTTACTTTGGTGGATTCAAAATAGCCACATGCTATGTTAAAATGTCTACATCTACTGGTGATGTGTGCTTCAATACTGTTTTCAACAAATAATAAGCACTTCTATTGCTGCTGCAGTGATCTATCTTTGTATGAAGGGATTCCATACTTACTATATGGGTTTGGGGATGGACACTTGTTTTGGATTTAAACATTGGAGATTCATTGGATAGGAAGAGGATACCATTGATAAAACATGACACGTGTTTTATGACATTAGATAGTATACCAATAGTTTTTGAATCTTGAAGCTATTGAAACTTGATAGAAATGCTTTGTGCAAACAATTTCTATTGTTTCATGACAAAGGACATACCAGATCCATGGGCATAAAGGAAGGTGTGTGAATTGTTGAGCAAAACACCACAAAAAGATGTTTCACACAATGGAATTATTCAAATGGCTTTGCTAGTATCCATTGTGTCGATATCATAATAGGATATCTGGAATACATTTTAAAATAAGACACAAAAGATAAGAGGCTAATTATGGATTTGAGCACAAATAGAGAAATTAGATTGTTCGATAGAAATTCCCAAAGATACTTAGTCTTATGGAATGAAATAATTTCAGATTGCGTATAGATTTAGGAAATTTTTCAAGCAAATGTAGTTCATGGGTGTGATGTTAAATAAAATCTAACATTGTCCTCAATTGCCTACACCAAAACAAGAGCTATGGAATAGGGCTTGTGCAGCTGTCTAAGTAAAAATGAAGGGGGATTCTTGTTCAAAATGTGTAGTTGTGAGTACCCTGATAAACATATATGCAAGATATGGAAGCATACATGAGGTCACTTACAGCTAGAGTAATATAAAAATAAAGTAACAAATCAATGAAGTATTTCCTCTTGTATTGGTGAACTATGTAAGAACGGTTGAGAATGCGGGATTGTCAGCTCTTCCCGCATCCCTGTGAAGTAAATTTTGATAATGCACAGGTTGGTGAGTCTTCCTGCATCCCCGTATGAGGAATCAAAATTGTGTGCGGTGTTGCGGAAAGTCTCTTAATATTACCCACATTACCTCAAGGGGTCTCAAATCTATAAGTGGGTATGTGGTAAAATGAAATGTTTGGGGTGGATGCGGTGAAGGTGAAAAAAAATAAGAGGCATTAATATTTTCACATGGGAGATAAAACATAAAATGGCTTATAGTTGAATAGGGAAAATATGCTGAAATCATAAAATGACTTATTATGGTAGATATTTATCCACAAAAAGAGAAAATCTAATGTGAAACTTATGGGGAGGTAATTATTTGAGTGGATATGCATTGAAAGGTAAAAATATAAATTTTGTAAAAGGGATGGGTGATTATTTCAATGAGTGCACATAGGTAAAATACAAAGTGAAATATTTTCACCAAAATTAAATATAAATGAGAAATCGCTGGCAAAAGGATTAAGACTAAATATTGTGAAATAATTTATTTTTCACGGAGATACAAAGATGGAGATTAAAGTTAAAATATTTTATTTTACCAAGAATAATTAAACGAAGAGCTACACCAAAAAGAAGAGCTACAACAAACAAATGTGAAGAGTCATAACCCTAGAAGATGTAATGTATATATGCCAAATGAAATCTAATGGATCATCATGAGAAATTAGAAGCAGTAGGTTAGGTAGTTGGATAGGTTGGTCAGTCACCTCAACAAAACATTATGTTGTATATTGTAAAGTCTTTCAAAATTATATAATGGAGAAGAATGCATAAATTTGGTGATCCAATTATGGTGTCATTTGTTTGTCAAAATAATTGAAAAATATTGTCAAGTTGTCTGTTGACATTTCCTTATTATTTAAATTGATGTATCAAGCATATTTTCAATTTATCAAGGTACATTTGTTGTTCTTGTGTGGTTCAGTTAACTGTCTCCTTCAAGGAAGGATTAAATTCTTTTAATGAATCACAGTAATCTAGAAAAAGGTCATTTGGATCAATAAGAATAACTTGATAATTGTATCCTTGCATGTTTATACAAGGTATAAAAAAACATAAGTGACAAACAATTAGAGTTGTAGCCATTAAGTAAGTCACAAATCCTTTACCTCATGACTCCATTAACCCAACAAAAGTAGGCACTGGTCATACCGATTCCATTTTAGAATTTCATAAAATCTTATCCATACATTCACATTTCAAATTTTAGTAGGAATAATTAGTAAGCTTTCATCTATCCCACACCATTTTACATTGTGGATAGATTTCTCAAATAGGAAACATATAGTATAAGTCTGCCTCATTTGCATAGGTATACCCACCTAGGTTTGGTAGAGCCTGAAGAGAAGAAGGTTCAAATACATCATTTGGCCTTGTTCATTAGCTAGAAATGTACCAAGAGCTTGGCAACCTCTTGAGGTTTTTCAACCAACTTTTTGAGAACTAACATGCCCATGAGTTACACCAGTTGATATGGAGCCAAATGATCCAAAAATCTAGCGATACCGAGGTGGCTTGACCTTTACTCATACACATGTATTCGTCCTAAATGATCGGTCGGTACACGATGTACAATAGCTCTTCTTTGCAAGGTAGGACCGACTTATGTAGGGCAAAGAGTAGACCATGATTGAGTGTTACTTGTCCAATCAGGTGGCTAGATAGTTCGGTGAGACACAAGACAAGCCCGATGATCAGTACATGGCCATATTTTCTTACACTACGAGGGAAACCACATGGGGTCGAACGATCCCTATAGATGAGGAAGTCAACAGTTTTAGACAGTTGGTGGCTAGGCCATGGCCATATGGTTAGGGGCCGGTAGACCTAGGGATGACATAGACATATCACGATTGGTTGTGTCCGCCGATCAAATTGATAGTGCTCGACACATTGTTACTGTGGAGGAGACCCAAAGGCCGATCAATAGGGTAGGGGTGAGGATAAGGAGGCCGAGGAGACAGGGAAGGAGATGGAGACAAATATGGCATAGGAGAAGGTAGACCACCTCTAGATTAGTGGGGCTAGAGGGATTAGGTGCATGGTCACTAGCAGAGGGATGGGGACAAGCAACAAAGAGATGGGGATCCACAAAGAGATGCCCCAAGGTACCATTAGCAACAACCACCACCACCACCACCACCTTAGCCAGATTAGAGGGATGTCCTCATTTAGCAGCTATAGGCATAGGTTACCACATTGAAGTTTGAGTGATATTAGGCCTGCACAGAGCGAGATCAGGCCATATAGCAAAGAAATGCCATTGAGCTTCAATTGGCACAAGAGGCTGGGAGGTTCCAACAGCTAGAGGCTACATAGGGTCAAATAGTCCCCACGTGGATGTACCATGATGCAGTGAGAGAGGCTAATTATTACAGGGTTCATTACCACCAGGCAGTGCCTCGAGTGGCCTAGGCCCCAGACTTCTCGCAATAGATAGGGTAGAGGCAGGATCAACCCGAGAGATAGCTAGGCAAGGGGAGCAACCATTAGGGCTAGCTTCATACTTTTGATTAGATACAACATTATTTTTGCAATCCACAAGCTCCATTTTTTATAGCCCCATGGGTGATTGTATATATTGATTGATGACATACACATTTGATCCTGATTCTTGTACCATGATAGTTGTATTATTATTTTGATGATATATGAGATGATATGGTTCGATTTGATATGATGTGTTCTATCTTATTTATGCATGATGGATGGATGTATCTTATTTTCCTATTTGTAATGTTCTATATGTGATGCTCTTATATGTGATGTGATGCAGTGATTATGCATTTTTTTTGGATGGATTTATTTCTTTTTCAATATCTTTTCTATGAACTTTTTATGGATGCAAATGGATGCACATGTTATGATATGCAAATGGTTTAATAATGCTTAGACTAACATATCTATATGGATGATGATGTTATATGTTATGATCATGAGATGTATGAGATGCTCTTTTTTCCTTTTCAGTACTTTTCCAACATGATGATGCACATAATATGATGTGATGATGCTTTTATTATGATACCTATTTTATGATGTAAATGAATGATATGATGATCTATATGTGATTATTCAATGGATGTTTTATATGATATGATTTAATAATGCCTACATGATGATACTTTCATGTTTATGCAATGAATGTAAATGTATGGTTTATGAGATGCCTAGAATAACCAATCTATATTATGCAATGCATGTGAGATGATCAGTGTTTCCTATATGACATGATATGATATGCATTATGATGATGGTTTATGGATGCAAGATGGATGCATTAGCAATGATTTTGATTGACTGTCAGGGTACCATGTTAGCATGGAAAGAAGACAGAAGAAAATAAGAGAATCCAACAAGTCAAATTTATTAGAGATAATGATGATGATGATGATTTTCTTATTGGGAATTGGGATTTTAAAAGGGTTATTTACCTTATGTTTGATAACACACATAGGAATGATGCATCAAGGTATAAAGAACCTGGATGGCATTGCACCTAGTGTGATGGACTTTGACTTGACAATCAGATAGGAGTACTCATGTTCACACTTGACATACAAAACCTTATCTAAAATGCAGTTCAAATATTCCAAAAATCTTGGACCAAAACATAGAAAGGAAAGCCTTCCTATGTAGTCAACAAGACACCTAAAACATCCTCCCTACACCCAAAAAAAGCACACATGACCAAGGTTATATTACAAGAATATCCAACAAGCACAATAGACAAAATATAATGATCGTTGCCCCATTCCTTTTCCTCTAAATCCTTTTGTTTGGACATCATCGAGAGGTCATTGGAATGAGTGCAATAAGATAAGCCAAAAGACAAAGATAAAGTAAATAAACAAGCTAATGTTCTTCATACTGCTAGCCAAGACTAAACTACAGTGATGCCTGATGTTGATGTCCATCGTGGGAAGGATACATCCTAGGACATGATGTTATTAGATGATTTTGGGATTGATTCAATGATAGGTTATTGATACCAAGAGTTGACCAACTTGTTTACCTACTGACCTAGACTTGAGACCTTGACGCTTGAGTTTTCACTTTTAACCTGCTAGACTTGTTTCTGACTGTTTCACCAAAAGGTTGAGGGTGATGATGATTTATTATGAGTGGTTGTTTATTGCGGGTGAAAGTGAGATGGGATGGATGGATTTTTTCAAATATTTGGATGTTTGTGAAGTTTTTTGAAAATTTTTGAGGTTTTTTTGGTATTTTCAAGATGTTTTGTAAATGTTTTAATTTTCAAAATTTTCAATGTTTTCATGTTTTCTAAGATTTTGACCAAGAGACTAACCTAAAGACCTATCCTAGGGGCCTCAGGGGCTGATCAAAGATTAACCTTTCCTACATTATACACGCAAAGACCATGAATTTTGACTAACACAAACTCATTTATTAATGAGATATGACTAAATGAATTGCCATTTTATCATGGCAGACTCCTAAAGGACTGACCTAAGTGTCTCGGGGGATGATCAAAGATCAAGCTTTCCTACATTCAAAGCTTATAGACCCGTTTTTTGACAAGACAACTCTACTTTTGAATTTTTGATTTGTTTTGGATTTTGAATGTTTTGAATGTTTTTTTTGGATTTTCTGATTTTATGAATGATTTTAGATTTTTTAGATTTTTTTATGTTTCTAGATTTTATGATTTAGGGAAGACTTCAAGAATATGCACAAATTCGATCCAATGGGAACATGCCCCCAATGTGGTGCAATAGACTACTCTGATATAGGTAGGACAAAGTGACCTTAAGAATGGGCCGAGTAGTACTAGGAAGGATCATGACATGAACACATGATCAAGCTATGATGTAGAAGCAGATGGGGATGGATGGAGATATGGAATGCAATGGATGATGGAAGTGTGATGGATGGATGATGTAGAACAAGTCATGGAGATCCTGGTGGATGGAGAGTGCTTATTTACACAAGGTGCTTGTTTGCTAGGTTTTCACCAAGTTACTTGCCCAAAGTTCCCCTGAAGTGGTTTTCACTAGAGGACGATTTTTATCTTTACTATTTTTAATCCTTTTTTTTATTTTTTTGGATTTTTTGTATTCTTTTTATTGTATTTGTATTTTTGGCTTTATACCTTGAAAGATTTAGGTATAATTTTTTTTGATATGGGAGATATTCATGGGCTCCTATAGAGGTTCCCCTTCAGGTGTCGATAATTGATATGCCCCTAACTTATAGCTTGTTGTGATGATGAAGGGTCCCAACCAATTGGGTTCAAATTTTCCCTTGTTTTATAGATTTGGAACATTTTTCTGATTCTCCTTCAGCACTAGCTCTTCAACTTGGAATGTCCAACTCCTAATCTTCTTGTTATAACTCTGCTTGAGTTGGTTTAGGTAGACTTGCATCCATACACCACTAGTGATTCTAGCTCATTTAATCTTGACACTCAATATTCCTCATTTGGGATGAGATTTTTCAGTGATATTCTTAGGGATGGGAGCTCGATCTCAATAGGGAGAATGTATTATGATCATTAAACCATGGAGAATGGGGTGGCACCTGTTGGTGTGTGGATACTTTTTTGGTAGGCCCATAGGGTGTGATTCAATTGGAGGTTTCAATCCCAACCAACTTCATTGACCATCTTCCTGAGGATTTTTAAGATGGTTTTATTTGTAGCCTCATCTTGGCTATTTCCTTGGGGGTAGTATGGGGTGGAAAAGCGATGTTGGATTTTAAACTTGTGGCAAAGGTCATGAACATCCTGATTCTTTAAGGGTGTCTCGTTATCTGAGATAATGGCTTGAGGGACACCATAGTGGAAAATTAAGTAGTTCAACATGAAATTTGATATATGCTTTCCTATGATATAGGTCATGGGAATGGCTTCTACCCACTTTGTGAAGTACTCAGTGGTAGTGATGATGAACTTATGTCCACTGGATAAGGTGGGGATAATTTTTCCAATGAGATCAAGCCCCCACTATGAAAATGGCCAAGGTGTAACAATCGGGTGGAGCTCCTGAGCTGGTGCATGGATGAGATCCCCATGCTACTAACACCGCAAACACCTTTTGAGGTAATCATGTGCTTCTCTTTCCATGGAAGGCCAATAGTAACCTATCCTCAACAATTTCTTATCCAAGTTCATACCACTCGAGTGCAAACCACAAATGTCGTTTTGCACCTCGGTTAAGGCAGTCAAAGCCTCCTCAACGTTTAGGCAACGTAATAGGGTTCCCTCAATGCTCCTATGGTATAGGGTATCTCCTAGGATGACAAAACAAGATGACTTCTTAACAAAGGCTCTTTTAAGGTTTGGGGTTATGTCAGTGAAGATAACTCCTATTCTCAGGTAAGTGTATATATTGTGGTACCAGGGATCACCGGGACCAACGATTTCACGCACAAATTTAGACTTTGGTACCTCAAATGCAGGCACAAGAAGCTTCTCTACAAGGAATTTTTGCTTTGGGATGTTGCATGGGATATCCAATAGTGATCCAATTGTGGCCATGGAATCTACCACTCAGTTATTTTCCCTTAGTAGTTGCTCAAATGTGATATCAATGAAGAACTCTTTGACGCTTTCTACCAACTTCTTGTACAGATTAACTTGTCATCCTTTATTTGATACTCATTTTTGACCTGGTTGATTATGAGCTATGAGTCCTCATAGACTTTAAGTGCCATGATCTACCATTGCACTACAATTATTAGCCCTATGACAAGAGCCTCATATT
Source organism: Sequoia sempervirens (assembly GCA_007258455.2). Taxonomy (NCBI): domain Eukaryota; kingdom Viridiplantae; phylum Streptophyta; class Pinopsida; order Cupressales; family Cupressaceae; genus Sequoia; species Sequoia sempervirens. Next base: position 131,023,721 of record VDFB02075321.1, on the reverse strand, counting down.
CTATTATGTTATTTGTGCATGGAAATGATAGCTTGTATGATTTAGGTATGCAATCCCCTTGTGGAGTAATGAAGAAGATTCCCTCTCCTGATCCATGTTGTGTGTAGGATCCATCAAAGTACATTTTATAGTGATTCGCTACACTTAGGTTGAAGATTGATTCTTCAGGGAATTCTAATATGAGCGGGTTTTCTAAGTACATTGGTGCCTCCGCTAGTTGATCTGCAATTGCTTGTCCTTTGATGGCCTTATGTTCCACATACTCAATGTCATGCTCCATTAGGATCATAACCCACTTAGTTGTCCACCCTATAAGTGTTGCTTAAGACAATAGGTACTTGAGGGGGTTTATCTTTGTAATGAGCTCTATTTGATGGGATAGCATATAATGTCTAAATTTTTGTGCTATAAACACAACTGCTAGACAAGATTTTTCAAGGGATGTATAGTTCAGTTCATGGCCCACCATAGTTCTATTGATAGAATAGAGAGCTCTCTCTTTTCTAGTTTCATCATGTTGTGCTAAGAGAGTGTTGAGAGCTACTATTGCTACCGATATGTATAAGATCAAGGGTTTTCCTAGAATTGGCAACATGAGGATTGGTGATGTGAGTAAGTATTCCTTGATCTTGTTGAAAGCTTGATCAGATTTCTTGTCCCACTTGTATGCTACCCCCTTGTGGAGTAGATGAGATTAAGGGACAACTTTGTCTACTAGTTGCACTATGAATCAACAGATGGACTTGATTCTTCCTTGTAGGCCCCTTAGTTGTTTCAATGTTTTTGGTGCCCCCATTTCAAGGATTGTATTGACATCAGTAGGGTCTATCACAATTCCTCTCATAGACACGATATACTCGAGGAGCTTCCCTAACTGTACCCCAAAGACACACTTCTTTGGATTGAGTCTGACTTTGTATTCCTCTAACCTATCAAAGATGGAGCCCAATGTGGCTATGCGATCTCATCTTTTCTTAGATTTAGCCAATATATCATCCATGTAATCTTCGACAGTCCTATGAATCATATCATGAAATATCAATGTCATGGCCCTCTGATAGGTAGCTCTTGTATTCTTCAACCTAAACGACATCATATTCCAGCAATATGTCCCCATGGGCAAGTGAAGGCCATTGTATGTTAGTCATCTTTTGCTATCATGATCTAGTTGTAATCTAAGAATCATTCCATTAATGATAGCATCTCATGTCATGTTGTTATATCCCAAATCATATCAATGTTTGAAAGTGGAAAGTCATCCTTGGGACATGCTTTGTTTAGGTCTCTAAAGTCTGTGCAAATGTGGATGCCCCTAGTGGGATTTGAAAAAGGTACAAGGCTTGAGACCCACTCTGGATAATCTATCAGACATATGAACCCTACATCTAGGAGCTTTTGTAATTCCATTTTGACCAATAATGCAATATGGGGATGCATCTTTCTTAGCTTTTGTTTCACTAGCTTAGCTTCAGGGTATACAACTAGGTGATGAACCACAACCTATGGATCAAGCCCAGGAATGTCGGCATAGGTCCATGCAAATTTTTTCTTTCTTTCTTTTAGGAAGGAAACTAGGAGTTCATGTTCTTCTCTGAGAAGAGACTCAACATAGAATGTTATGTGTGGTAGTTCTTCTATTCCTAGGTTGACTAGGTTGCACTTCTCTGATAAGACCACTTATTTCTCCCGATGTATTTCTCTAAGAGGAAGATTGAATCCTTCATCCTCTGGTGCCTCAAAGAGGTTTTCACCATTGGGTACTCCCTTTATTTTTACTATATTTTAGGCTAGAGAGTGCCATAGTGTGGTTTTCACTCAAAGACCTAGAGATTATTCTCAGATTTTCACTTTTGCAACTGAAGGATTTAATTGTTTCCCTATAGTAAGCATGTGTCTAGTATGATTTCAAACTCGGCCTTGTGATCTCTATATGGTATTTTGTCCTGCAATCCAATGAATTCTAAGAGTGCCTCATCATTTTTGAAAGTGTCCATAATCGGTGGTCCTCGTTGGTTATAATCAATGAGCTGGGGATAGACTAGATTTATTTCATGGGTTTGATGGTCTAACTCAAAAGACAAGGTACTAATCATGAGTAAGGAGGAATCTTTGAAAAGAATAGGTAAGTTAGTTATGGGATCCTCATCACTGCTACACACATCAGTTACGTCAAAGGTAAAGTTTTCTAAGGGCAGACCTATGGATATCAGAAATCGAGGGGGAGATTTGACTTTCTTAATTGAGGTCACTTTACCAATTATGGTTACCTTCAGAGGGGTTCATCCAAGGCCAAGATTTATCATATGCTTCTTCAGAATGACCATTATCATTTTTTCCTAGTTTCTTGTTTCTATTATAGCCCATCCCAAGAAACATTTGTAGACCTTTGTTGCTTTCATCCATTAGACGATCAGGCATGGGCCTTTCATCTTTATATAGGGGAGTGGATATGTCTCTTTCATCTACTATTTCCTAACTTATATCCCCCCAAGATCTGAATCTAGAGGGGTCTACTTTGAAGGTATGGGATGATGTTTCAGCTAGTTGGAGTTTCCCATGAGTCCTAGGATATTGAGGTAACTCTACCATGACAAAAGCACTTTTCTTCATTCTATAATCCTCACACCCATTGTCTTGGATAATGACCTTGATTTCAGATATACCAGGAATGGCTGGTTTCTTTGTCTCAGAAGTGGAGGCTAATGTAACTGGGTCTTTATATAGATTTGTGGGGCCTTCATCATTCTTTGGGACTTGGGGAATTTTATAGTATTTTTCTTCTATGTTCTTGCAGTATGCAAAGGGCTCGAGATCACCATGAATCATGACCTCTTGATTTTGATATGGGAATTTGGCGCACCGATGGAAATTTTATGTGACTACTTGCATCCCATGGATCCATGGACACCCTAGGAGGATGTTATAAGGTAAATCAAGGTCAAGGACTTGGCATGTGGTTTCCATAATGGTTGTCCCTACTTGAATAGGGAGCTGAATAGTTCCTTGAGACACTCTTTCCTGATCATCATATGCTCTGATTGTGATGTACTTACCATTTTCAATGGCATCCTATGAGAATCCCAAATTCTTTATTAGTTTGAGGGAACAAATGTTTAGACCCGCACCCCCATCCACCAAGACCCTTTGATTTTTTTTTATGAACTAGGACTTCAAGGTGGAGTGCACGATTGTGAGATATTTGGGCAAGGAAATCATAATCGGAGAATGTTAGGAGACTTGGGGTGGTGATATTTCGAACCATAGCTTGGAACTAGTCAACATCAAGATCTGTGGAGACAATGGATGAAGCCAATGCTTCCTCCAAGATTTTTCTATGTGTGGGTGATATTTTTAGTAAATTCATGATGGAGATCTAAGCGGGGGTTCTCTTTAGCTAGTCTAGGACATTGTAGCCATTAGGAATGTATTTTGAATTGGAGGTGGATGCCCTAGGTGGCTATGATGGTCCAACAATGGTGACCTTGCCATCGTGTGTGGTGAATCCACAATTAGCTTTGGCTCCTTTGATATTAATAACAGTGACCATTTCATCTATGGATGTGACAAAATGATCATACACATGGTTCACATTGGCATACTTGGTCTTTCCATGGTTTTTCCCTTGGTTATGATCTAGTATTAGATTCGTGTATATTTTAGGTCATGATTTCTAGCTAGATGCTCAACATTTATGACCTTATCATCGATGAGGTCTTGGATCATATTTTTCAACCTCATGAGGCTGGCTATTATGTGCCCCTTGATTTTGTGAAAATCGTAAAGGTGGTTTTCATTGTACCATGGTGGTTTTACTTGGGGTTCCTAATAGTTCTCATAAGTGGGAATTTTGATGAGATTTTTGTTTATCAATTTCTTCATGATCGATTCAATTGGTTCCCCAAGGGCTATGTACTTTCACTTGGGGGGATTTTTGTTTCATGGGGAGTGCTCCCCCTTGATTGTTTAGATTGTTGATTTGATTGTTGGGTGGTTTTTGTGATACCACATTAGCCTACACATTGTTTTGATTGTTGCCTTATGATTATTGGTATGTTTGGGTGTTTTGTTTTGGAGCATTGATTATGACCTTGGAATCCACCACACCATCATTGGTGACATTTTGTTTTCACCCACGTGCGAGGTTTCTCATTGTAGCTGGTAGATGGGTGACTATCTTGTTGTTCTTGATACATGGGTGTCCCCCCTTGTGCAATAAGGGCGTGTTCAATGTCGAGTGCTTTGGGGATCAAATGGTCATGTGCGGTGATACATTGCATCTTATGATGGAATGCTAAGGTTTTCTCAAGATTGGAAATGATGGTGCAAACTTGTTCTTCTGGCATGGCCCATTTTCTCTTGTTGGCCTTAGATTTCCACCGTTGCAAGAAAGAAGTGAATGATTCCCCCTTGGCTTGTTTAAGAGCAGATAGTTCCTCCAGACTAACATCTATACCTAAATTGAATGCATAGTTTTTTATGAGTGCATCTATAATCTCTTGGAATTTTTTGATTCTAGGAGGAAGGCGAGAGAACCATTCCATGGCAGTTACAACCAAACTTCTAAGGAATAGCCACATCAAATATATATCATCATATGCAACCTCCATGCAATGTATTTGGAATTACCTGATGTGATCTTCAAGGTTTCCCATCTTGTGATATTTTTTGAATTTATGGATCTCAAAACCCTTTGGAATGGTACCATTTCAAGGCTCTTGTTGAACGGATAGGGACACAAGCTGGTTAGTGTTTTTTGTGGTTTTCCTTGATTGATGATCTAGCACTTGTTGTGAGAGCAACTTGATTTGTGTTGTTACATCATTTTGCGGATCGAGAGGTGGAGTGAATGTGTTTTGAAGTGGTATATTTTTTCGAGTGATAGGTGGAGTGTTGGGTATGTTGGTGGGAGTTTGTTGCAAGCTCTGTTGTGTGATCAAGGCTTTTTGATATGTCTACATCTACTATTGCACCAACAATGCTTGTTTTTGGTCTTGTTGTTGTTGTTCCAACAACAATTGTTGTTGGTCTTGTTGTTGTTGTGCCAACAATTCTTATTGTTGGGCTAATAGTTGGGTTGCTTCCTGTTGTGTTTGGTATTGTTGTAGGGCTTACTAATATGCTTGTTGTTCGGCCACTTGCAGCTATTCCTAATATTGAGCTTGCACTTGCGCTTGTTGGGCTTGATATTTTGCTTGATATTGAGCTTCCACTTGAGCCTAAGCTTGTGCTTGTTGGGCAACTTGTGTAGCCTGTGCAGCTTAAGCAACTTGATCTTCTTTGGTGGTGTGAGTTTCTTGGGTAGCTTGTTGTTGTTTTAATAAGGCTTGGGTTTGAGCGGCCTGTTATGTTTGTTGTGCTTATTGTGCTTATTGTGTGGCTTGAGCTACTTTCACTTGTTGAGTAGCTTGTTGTGCAACTTTTGTGTTTTGTGCTTGTTGTGCTTGGAAATTTTGAAGTGCCTTTTGATAAGCCTGTTGTGCTACTTGCAATGTGATGCTATATTGATTGGCCACATTTGGTCTTGGTGGCATATTTGGAATGGTGTTTTTTTTGTGATGAGAGGTGTTGTTGTATTGATGATGGGGATTTACATGGTAGATGGTGTGATTGATATGCTTGGTCCTTGAGATACCACATTTATGGATGGCATTGTCATTACTTGGATTGCTTGGATGGTTTCCACCTATTGTTATGATATCGATGGCAAGATTGGAGGATTCAGTATGATGTTTTGATTGATGATTGGGGGGTTGTTTTGAATTTTTTGATTGAGTGGTGGTAAAGGGGGTAGCCCTAATATGAGGTGTGGTGTGGATGTTAATGGTAGAGGTGGAAGTGGTGTAACAATGTGTGGTGTGTTCCCTTGAGGAAATGATGATGATGAGGGGTCAAAGATGCCCCCTAGTCTAAATATCCCACCTTCTCCTTGCAAAGTCATAGGGAGAGAGGTTTTTGTGTTGAGAGGATATGCCAGTGTTGCGTGAAAAGATGATGAAGCATCATTGGGGTCCTGAAAGGTAAGCAAAATATATGGGTGTAGCGGGTTCAAGGGGACAGATTTCCCCAAGATGGTGTTCGCATCCAAACCTTGGTTGTTCACAAGGGGGTGTGTTTATAGTGCATGAAGCAATGAGCTCCCCTTGTTGACAATTGGTTGAGTTGGAACAATGGATGATGTGATTTGTGGGATGCTTTGAGTGATGCTTTGAAATGGAGGTTTGAATGATGTTGGGGGTGTGGATGAAATTTGGGGCATAATCCCAAGGGGTTTCTTCACAATAGTTCTTAAATCATAGACAAAAGGAAGTTTAGCTCCTTATTTCGCTAATTCAAGCATGTATTGTGAGGGATTGAGTTTCATCATGACATTGAAAATCTTGTGGTTTTCAAGATTTTGGACCATTTCAATAATCTCATCTTGAGTCATCCCTAGAACATTGTTGGTGATGTCCTCCACTTGGCCACCTTCCTCTTGATGATCTCGTGGAAGTGGAGGAAGATTGAGTGTGGGATTGCTAGTTCCATTAGGATTCATTTCAGGAGAGGTTTGACTCAAGTCACTCAAATTAGATGTTTATTTTTTTGTTTCGATGCTCTTCTTGTGTTGAGACCTAGTTTGGACCATAAAATGAGGATCAATTTTCAGGAATGGGAGGTGAACCTTTAACTCCTTGGATTGATCTAAACTTTAGGTAAAAAATGAAAGTCTAAGATATTGGGGATCAAAGATGGATGGTGATGAGATAATGAAGGATGGATAATTTGGTGAATGATTGGAACTCTTAGGAAACCTTGAAGGGGATACTAAACTTTAGGAATTTTGGAGTGATGTTTGATTTTATTTTTTATTTTGATTTTCAATTGATTTGGTTTGGATAATGAACTCATATACTCTAAGAGGTTGGATGTTGTCCTAGAGTAAACTTGTCCACAAGATGATAATTTGACTAAGTGTGCCAAGAAGGATTCATCTACACACCTAGTCAAACAAGATGATTTGGATTTGTTTTTATTTTCTAATTTCAACAAGATTTTCTGAATAGTTTAGCATGAAGTATTTTTTCAATATTTTCAAGAGTTGTTTGTGAGGTGATTTTTGATTTTGATGTTTGAAGGATGGGTGATGTTGTGCAGTTTTTGCACACACACCCCACTAAGAGGAGGGACACCCTCTTTCTCTAGCCTTAGTTGCTTCTTGATCCTCTGATTCTAGAATTTGATTGCCCTTGAATGTGCTTGAATGTTTATTCTATTCATGCGAATGATCCCCTGATGTTATTCATTGTAAATCCTATGTCCCAGGGTGATTCTTGGGTTTTTGGTTGGGTTCAGGAATTTCCTCCCTAAGCGAAATTCGCCAATTTCCTTTGAAACCCGACAAGGAATGTTTTAAATTGTGTTTTAGAGATTTTGGTCCTTCGTGGAATTTTGGGTCCACTGGAATTCTCCTAAATTCCTTCACCTCCTCTGATCCCCAAAACTTTTCAAAAATGAGAAAATTGTGGAAATGGATGAATCAACATTGCAGTATTTCATGAGTGGTTTGATTTATTACTAAGGTTTTTGAGATTAATTTATTTGCTCATGTGTGTTGATGTCATCTTGATAAATGAAATTTTCTATCACTATGACCATTCTCCTTTTGCACAGTTATGCAAGAAAACTAGTTTATATATGCATCCACTTCAGGTTCCTTTGTTCGCATATGACTTTTCCTCCCTACAAGTTGAGTCTAGATCTGATGTGAAAGACAAATCCTCTAACATCTTGATGTAATCCCAAACTATGTTGCATGACCAACATTTGCAGTCAATTCCTTGCATTAGGTTGTATGATGGTTTCATGCTAATTATTTTGTTTAATCGATTACACACATTGGAGGTGAAAGGAAGAAATGTGAGGATTATTGAATCTATTAATTTAGATCCATATTTGTACTTTGGTGTCAATCATATCTTGCAGGTCCATAATTCAGCAACCCAACGGATAGAGGCATTTTTCCCATTCGGGGCCAATGATGTGTGAAAATAGGTAGTGGGGAATTAATGTGTCAATTTGAAGTATGATTCCAAACAAAGTGAAAGGGATACACTGATAAGATGAAGGATTGGAAAATATGAGGTTAGCTAGATTCCATGAGAGTGTTAAATCTGCGAGCACAATAAATCTTTGAAGAATGCATATATGTGAGGCTCCAAGAACATCAATTGCAAAGATGTTTTACCGAGGATATTAACATTATCTCGTTCATAAGAACTAATTGGATCTTGAAGGCCCCAAAGATGGTCGTATGCTCATAGTCGCCTAATGATTGCAATCAGAGATGTTTTTGGTGTCTAATTAGAACCGAACCAATAAGGAAGAAAGGTGGCTAGAAATGTAAAATGATCTCACGGGTTGCCAGTAGAGAAATGGTTAGTGATGCCATTGAATGCAAATGACGAGACCAGTAAATAACTAGATGAATATGTATACCATACGAGTGATTGAATATTTAGGCGTTTCAGGAAATTAAGGATTTGGCAAAAGTTATTCAAGCTTGAATGATGTCCAATATATTCGGCTAGATTTATCATCATCTCTGGTTTTCAAAAGAGGGTTTAAGTGATGAAGAAACAATATTCAATGATTAGTAGCGGTTCATATTTCTGGAAGTGAAGTGTGCTCAAAGATATTTAAAGCATGGAAATTAGGATGTGTGAGGGAATATCATCACAATTAGTATTGTTAAATCTTCACATCAAGGAAATGGTGATGTCTAGGTATTTTGTGCTTCAAGTGAGTTCATGAGCTAAATTGTCCAAATGTTGGGTTTTCCTTTAATGTTTGGAATATGTAAAATGTTGAGTCTCGATGAATTCATGTCCACATGAAATTCACAAAAAAGTAGTGCATCTTATTGTCAATGGATTTCAAGTAAAGGATTAAACGGGTTACTCCATTGTTTTGTTCCACGTCTGAAATTTCCACTATGACATGGATGATTCATAGTAGATATGAGAGCTATTGAAAGAACCAAAGTTTAGAGATTCTGAGCTTATGAGAAATCCCTGAGAGCAGAAAATCTTAGAAAAATCCGCTATAATCAAAATTCCCTGAGATTACCAATTCCCCGAGAAGTACAAATCCCTGAAGTTGGAGAATCCATGAAGTTTTTATCATGAAGTGGAGACCCACTTCGAATGTTGGATGGTATAAAGGGGTGCTAGTATTTAGAGGAAAATGGAGGAAATGATTGAAGATATTATTGTGTAGCAAACGACGGAGATATCTTCATGATATAGGCAGTATAACAAGGAGATATAAATGGCACATCACGATGACCAAACCTTCATCTGCAACAAGAAAATATATTAAGTAAAGATATGGCTCAATATGTTATGTTGTCGGATATATGATGGTGGGATTGAATATATGGATCGGTTGGATCTTTGTGCAGTGGCATGAGATGGAACTTATAAGATCTCATTAGAAGAGGCTCACAATGGACATGCATTTATATACAGGTACAACCTATAATCTAAATGCATGGGGATGGAAAAAATCTAGAATAAGGTCCCCACTTGCTAAAGGAGAGGTTTGTGATGGCACAATGAACATTAGTTCACATGATATTACATTCACATTAGGAGGGAGGAAATGTTTCATGATTGATAATTGAGTCTTTCAGAATGCACATGAAACTAGATTTAAAGGGAACTCGAGGTGAAATGGCTAAGTTGTTCGGAATCAATGTCTCCAGTCATAGATTTGGAATATGATGATCTTGTTTTCAAAGTATTTTGACTTATATTAATGATTAATTATTGAAAAATTTCACGGTTCATATGGATGAGGGAGAGGGCATAAAGTGTACTTGATTTAGTCTTGCATGAGGAAGGAATTCAGATAAATATGATTTCAAGTGGAATGCTTGTCTGATGTTACTGACAATTCCTTGATTCGTATTTCACTAGAACATTATATGGATTTATAATTTTAAGTTTATTTAATGTGACTTCTTTTAATATATTTGAACACTAATAATTGTCTCATATGATTGCAGGAGTAATGCAAGGACTTACAATACTATAAGATTCATATATAAAAGGAAGAAGATCTTTAGATAAACATTTTCATAAGAGAATTTGCTCAAAGGTGGTCAAAAATTCAAATTGTTCAAGATGCTCCCTCATAAGAAACCGCGCTCAGGGGGGATGAAATTTCAAACTATTTTCAAACAACCCACATATGGATATGTGCCTAGTGATGTTGCAAGGAAGATTTTATTTCACAATTTAAATATTTAATATGTTCCTTCATGAGAATCTCTGCCACCAACTGTATGCTAACTGGAGGAGTTTTCTGGAGAATGCTTTTCTTTCTACTCTCCAATTAGAATTTTCATCAAATGCCAGGCTTGTAGAATATTATTTTCTCATTGGTCAAGAGTGTAACTACTATTTTCTCATTGGTTGATGATGTATCAAAGGTACAAAACCCTAACGTAACAACTTGATGCTTCTAGAAGTGCAATTGCAGCCATTGGATTGATTTAATCATGGCCTTTGTTTCAAAATGTAATTTTCTATAAAAGGCTAGTGCCTTCTCATTTGTATGGGTTACATTTAGGGGTTGGAATATCTAGTTAGAGGTTGTAAAAGCTAGAATTGGCTAAGTTAGAGAAGTCAGTAGCTATAGGAGAGAGGAGAGATTGGAAATTGTTATGTAATGTTGGAGAAGTTAATGCAATTGGATTGTTGATTTGGCAAGCTTTGTGTTACACTTTGACAGTTTATGGTTTCTTATTCTCAATTCTCAATGTTAGATGTTAGATTTTGATTCTTTTGCAATTATGGTAAAATTTGAATGATGTTGATCAATCTCCAATCCATACTTTTAGCAATTTGTTGATTGCAATTTGTTGTGTAAAGTTAGTCTGCACCTTATTTTGTGCTAAGTTCAACTGTGGATTCTTGTTTACATTGTGCTAGTTATTGGGTATGTGGATGAATATTCATAGTCTTAAAATCTTCAGTTTCCTTAGAAGATTGCACCAAAAATGCAGAGTTGTGGGCTTGTCCTTGATCAAGAAGAGATTGGTTTTATTGGAGATTTGTCCATTTGCAGCATTCATCATTATTGTGATTGATCTTAGGAGTTAGTTTAGAGTTGAATCTCTCTAAAAACCTTATCTCTTTTGTTGTTTATTTTGAATCTAGGTTAGTTTTAAGACTGAAAGCATCACCATATTGTTGCATCTGATGAAAGTACGCTTCCAATATTGTTCATTTGCAATGCCCCTTGTGATTACCAACATTTTCACATTTATCACTGTGTTGTTTATGCATTGTCAAGACCTGACATTAGAGACCTTGGGGTTATCTCTTGAGGCTTGCTTATAGAGATTTACCTTTCAAGAGAGATAGGATTTCCATATTCTATCTGAGTTGTTGTTGTGCAGAAAACACCATCAACAGACTGGAGCTAGAAGGAGGGTTGAATGAAGGTGACATAGTGGGAAGTTGGATGAGCCTTTATGTTGAAAATATGAGATATGATAGATCTCTAAATCTTAAAAGTACAAATTCTGAGTCAAGATGGAAAAGCAGTCTTATGTTTTTCATGATGGAAATGGTCTTCAAATTGATTTTACTCAACTTTGTGAGTCTTTGAATAAGAGATTGGATCTCTAGAATAGTAAGGGTTTGCATCACTATTCACTGCCAAACAAGTGTAGGATTCATAATACCTGTAGGAACAGTGAGTTGGAATGCTTAGAATTTTTGGGTAAAATCAAGAGGATTTTGCAAAGGGGTATTTTTCATCCAAAACTTTCCTAAACCATTAGCCTCTATAGATCTAGGGTTTATTGGCACTGCAGTTGAGGCATTTATGTAGATAGTTGAAGATCAACTTGTTGGTGAGAAGTGTTTACAAGATTTTTTCTCATCTAAATGGTGCAGAGTTCATAATGCTGTCCATTTAGAGTTCACTTGCTGCTCATGTGTGGATGTCATCATTAAAGTTGGAAGATACCTAGAGTGGAAAGAAAAGTTAGACAAGGAATGCACTATAGAGATGCCAACAAATTTTGAATCCAGAGATGATGTTGCAGTTGATGTTGAGGTGGCTCTAGAAGGGACTGAGTGTAAGGAATGCAAATATGAGGCATCAGAGTTAACAAAGGAACATTTAAGTGAAGAGCTACCTATGGAGATCAAGGAGGATGTTCTTGTAGAGGTTAGTCAGATTCCTGAAAATATAGTAGAGAATGAGCTACAAGGAGTCACCATGCAAGTTCCTCCCATTCAGAATAAGGATCCAATACAGACTAGATATGAGGAGTTTGTTGCCAGGATTATAAAATATTGGTTAAGCTTGAGTTATAGAGTCTACCTAGAGGACTTGTTACTAGATTGGTGTAGGATACATGAGGAAGAGCATTTAAAATTCACATGCTCCTAGTGTCAGGCAGCCATAAAAGAGGTGGAAGAACAAATATAACTACGACAAAATACAAGGGATACATAGAAAAATACATCAAACAAGTCTCCAATGGAAGAATTTCAATGAGTTGCTGATGAATGTCTTGAAGAACATGAGGAAGCACTTAATGGAGTGGTCAACATTCCTGATGACTATGATCAAGAGTCTAAACCAATGCCAATAGAGGAAGAATTCAAGGAGTTCTCTCATTTATCAAATTCTATTTTTTCTCTGTCTGTTGATGAATTAAGCATTGAAAATTTATAGACTTTATGCATCAATGATGAGATAGCTAATGTGGCTCATATTGATATGCAAGAAAATTTGAATGATGCTGAAAACAGTAATATTACAGTCATAATTGATGAGCTCGATCACATAGCTACAAGTGAAAATGTGCTTAAAGGCCATCCTGTGATGCTCTTTCATGAGCATCCTACTGAGAAATTTGTTGTGCATGACAAGGGTTCTACAATTTCCTCACTAATTCATCATGGAAATACTCCAATAGGTGAAAAGTTCCATGTTGATAATTCTAAATTTGCTCAATTTGAATTTCACTCTACACTGCGTAGTGATGACTCCAATTTTGTTTAGCATGTTCCAAGCATGAGGGGATTGTTATACCATCAATTGAGACCTCCCGACGACATGGGCATCAACTCTTCACAATTGGGGAATGATGAGTACAATACTCAGTATACAGGAGTACAAAACTAGGTTGTTTCTTCCCTTACTGTGGATTCTCAAGTTTATCAATTTGATTATGGAGGCCTAGGAAAGACAACTTGCATATGGGTTAATCATGGACCTAATGAGTTATCTCAGTTACTGATTATTCCTAATCTTGACACAGAGTTTGAATGTTGCAATTTGGGGATCTATTTGGCTGAGTATAAAGATAAGTTTGCATTCTTGAGAACTATAACTATCACCTTACTACTTGTCCATCCACTAAGGAATCAAATAGGTGTAGGTCTTACTCTATCATGTCAGGTTATGAGTTATTTTGTGTTTCTTTGTGCATACTGCTGATTTTGAATAAATGCATCTTGCTCTACTTTCTTTAAGTTTTCTTTTCTGCTTTTGCTTTCATTAGATTAGATTGCAATAGTTTAGGTTTGATTTTGGGTATGCTTTAGTTTAGGTTGCCTTGGTTTTGTGTTGATTCTCTAGTTCGGTGTTCCTCTGCTTCCTGTTGGGGATGTTTTCATATGTACAACAATTTTATTATCTAGGATTGTTCCTAAGTATTTCACTGATGGACTTTAATCATGTCTTTGGAACTAATGGTCAAGATCTTCTGTTAGCATCAAGCAGTCTGGATGTTTGATTCAAAGAGGATAGGTCATTGGTCTGACTTGAACCTGAAGCATCCTTAAATGTTATATCTTTCTTAAACTTTAAGAATCCTAAGGTTACTGTTTGACTCCTTGCAAGGTCTGTTCAAGTGAAAAAATATTATTTCTGCTTCAATGCCACTGTGGTTCTCAGCCCTGAGTGTAAGTTTCATTGCTTACAAGGTGAAAAGGAAAGTTTTAAATTTTTTTTATAAGAATTCCAGAAAAGAAAAGAAAAGAAAATATCATAAAATCAAAAGAATGCTCACCTCATCAGGAGTATTTTAGTATCTTTACCAGGGCTATGGATGCCCGGCTGGCAGTAGAGCTATGCTAGGGAGTTCCACAATGATAACCTCGTCAGGGCTATAGATGCCTAACTAGAAGCGAGGCTCTATCTAGGATTCTTTTTGAGTTAGAATCCTTACGCAACTTGATTAGACAGAGCCTGGTTTCTACAGTGATTTGAGGAGGGAAATGAACTCACCTGCACACACTTGGGTTTTTAGGTTATCAAAGGTTTGGTCTACCCTTGGTCTTGATTCTTTGATCCTCTATTTCAATTTTTTTTCCTAATATGGAAGATTGAAACCAAAGATTCTAGGTTCATGATTCTTGTTCGTCATCATAATGCTCTAGAACATTTTCCCAACATGAGTTGCAATTTGTTGTGCAGTTTTTGCACACACGCCCCACTGAGAGTAGGGACCCCCTCTTGCTCTAGCCTCAATTGCTTCTTGATCCTCTGATTCTAGAATTTGATTTCCCTTGAATGTGCTTGAATATTTATTCTGCTCATGTGAATGATCCCCTAAAGTTATTCATTCAAAATCCTATGTCTCAGGGTGATTCTCGGGTTTTTGGCTAGTTTCGGGAATTTCTTCCCTGAGTGGAATTCCCCGATTGCCTTTGAAACCCGATGAGGAATTTTTTACACCATGTTTTAGAGATTTCAGTCCTTCACGAAATTCCAAGTCCACCAGAATTATCTGAAATTCCTTCACCTACTTGGATCCCCAAAACTTTTCAAAAATGAGAAAATTGTGGAAATGCATTAATTGACATTGCAATATTTCATGAGTGGTTTGATTTATTACTAAGGTTTTTGAGATTAATTTATTTTCTCATGTGTGTTGACACCATCTTGAAAAATGAATTTTTTTGTCACTATGACCATCCTCTTTTTGCGCAGTTGTGCGAGAAAACTGGTTTATATATGCATCCACTTCAGGGTCCTTTCTTTGCATATGACTTTTCCTCCCAACAAGTTGAGTCTAGATTTGATGTGAAAGCCAAATCCTCCAACATCTTGATGTAATCCCAAAACTTTGTTGCATGACCAGCATTTGCACTTAATTCCTTTCATTAGGTTGTATGATGGTTTCATGTTGATTATTTTGTTTAATCAATTGCACACATTGGAGGTGAAAGGAAGAAATGTGATGATTATTGAATCTATTAATTTGAAGCCATATTTGTACTTTGGTGTCAATCATATCTTGTAGGTCAATAATTCAACAACCCAAGGGATAGAGGCATTTTTCCCATTTGGGGCCAATGATGTGTGAAAATAGGTATTAGGGAATTAATGTGTTGATTTGAAGTCTGACTCCAAACAAAGTGAAAGGGATACACTGATAAGATGAAGGATCAAAAAATCTGAGGTTAGCTAGATTCCCCCAGAGTGTTAAATCCGTGAGCATAGAAAATCTTCGAAGAATGAATATACACGAGGCTCCAAGAACATTGATTATAAAGATGTTTTACCAGGGATTTTAACACCAACTTGTTCATAAGAACTAATTGGATCTTGAAGGCCCCAAAGATGGTTGTATGCTCACAGTCACCTGATGATTGCAATCGAAGATGTTTCTGGTGTCTAATTAGAACCAACCCAATAAGGAAGAAAGGTGGCTAGAAATGTAAAATGATCTCACGGGCTGCCAGTCGAGAAATGGTTAGTGACACCATTGAATGCAAATGAGGAGACTAGTAAATAACTAGATGAATATGTATACCACATGAGCGATTGAATATTCAGGCGTTTCAGGAAATTAAGGATTTGGAAAAAGTTATTCAAGCTTGAATGATGTCTAATATATTCGGCTAGATTTATCATCATCTCTGATTTTCAAAAGAGGGTTTAAGTGATGAAGAAAAAATATTGAATGATTAGTAGTGGTTCATATTTCTGGAAGTGAAGTGTGCTCAAAGATCTTTAAAGTGTGGAAATTAGGACGTGTGAGGGAATATCATCACAATCGATATTGTTAAATCTTCTGGTCAAGGAAATGGTGATGTCTAGGTATTTTGTGCTCCGAGTGAGTTCGTGAGCTAAATTTTTCAAATGTTAGGTTTTCCTTTAATGTTTGGAAT
The DNA here is from genome assembly GCA_007258455.2 of Sequoia sempervirens. Lineage (NCBI taxonomy): Eukaryota > Viridiplantae > Streptophyta > Pinopsida > Cupressales > Cupressaceae > Sequoia > Sequoia sempervirens. The sequence continues at coordinate 131,007,537 of VDFB02075321.1, read as the reverse complement.
AGGTAAAATGTTCAGTCTCGGGGAATTCATGTCCACATGAAATTCACAAAAAAATAGTGCATCTTATTGTTAATGGATTTGGAGTAAAGGATTAAATGGATTACTCCATTGTTTTGTTGCACGTCCGACATTTCCACTATGACATGGATGATTCACAATAGATATGAGAGCTATTGAAAGAACCAAAGTTCAAAGATTATGAGCTTATGAGAAATCCTCAAGAGCAAAAAATCTCAAAAAAATCCATTGTAATCGAAATTCCCTGAGATTTCCAATTCCCTAAGAAGTAGAAATCCTTGGAGTTGGAGAATCCGTGAAGTTTTTATCATGAAGCAGAGACCCACTTCGAATGTTGGATGGTTTAAAGGGGTGCTATTATTTAGAGGAAAATGGAGGAAACAACTGAAGATATTATTGTGTAGCAAATGATGGAGAGATATTCATGATACAGGTGGCGTAACAAGGAGATATAAATGGCACATCACGATGACCAAACCTTCATCTATAGCAACAAAATAGATTAAGTAAGGAAATGGCTCAATATGTTATGTTGTCAGATATATGATGGTGGGATTGAATATATGGATCGATTGGATCTTTGTGCAGTGTTATGAGATGGCACTTCTAAGATCTCATCAGAGGAGGATCACAATGGACATGTGTTTATATATAGGCACAACTTATAATCTACATGCACGAGGATGGTGAAACTACAGAATAAGACCCGATTTCTATAGGAGAGGTTTGTGATGACACAATGAACATTGGTTCACATGACATTACATTCACATTAGGAGGGAGGCACCATTTCATGATTGATAATCAACCCTTTCAGAATGCACATGAGACTAGATTTAAAGGGAAGTCGAGGTGATACAACTTAGTTGTTTGGAATAAAAGTCTCTAGTCATAGACTTGGAATACGCTGATCTCATTTTCAAAGTGTTTTGACTAACAGTAATGATTAATGATCGACAAATTGTATGGTTCAGATGGATGAGGGAGAGGGCATAAAGTATACTTGATTTATTCTTGCATGAGGAAGGAATTTAGATAAATATGATTTCAAGTGGAATGCTTATCTGATGTTACTGACAATTCTTTGATTCGTATTTCATTGGAACATTATATGGATTTATAATTTGAGGTTTATTTAATGTGACTTATTTTAAAATATTTGAACACTAATAATTGTCTCATATGATTGCAAGAGTAATGCAAGCACTTACACTACTATAAGATTTGTATATTGAAGGAAGAATATCTTTAGATAAACATTTGCATAAGAGAATTTGCTCAAAGGTGGTAAAAAATCAAACTATTCAAGATGCTCCCTCATAAGAAACTGCACTCAGGGGGGATGAAATTTTAAAATATTTTCAAAAAACCCACATATGGATATGTGCCCAGTGATGCTACAAGGAAGATTTTATTTCACAATTTAAATATTTAATATTTTCCTACATGAGAATCTGTGCCGCTAGCTATGTGCTAACTGGAGGAATTTTTTGGAGAATGCTTCTATTTCTACTCTCCAATCAGAATTTTCATCAAATGCTAGGTCGGTAGAATATTATTTTCTCATTGGTCAAGAGTGTAACTGCTATTTTCTCATTGGTTGATGATGTATGAAAGGTGCAAAACCCTAACATAACAACTTGATGCTTCCAGAAGTGCAATTGTATCCATTGGATTGATTTAATCTTGGCCTTTGATTCAAAATGTAATTTTCTATAAAAGGCCAATGTCTTCTCATTTGTAGAGGGTTAGCCTTAGGGGTTAGAATAGCTGGTTAGAGGCTATAAAAGCCATAATTGGCTAAGTTAGAGAAGTCAGTAGTTGTAGGAGAGAGGAGAGGCTGGAATTGTTATGTAATGTTGGATAAGTTAATGCAATTGGATTGTTGATTTGGCAAGCTTTGTGTTACACTTTGACAGTTTATGGTTTCTTGTTCTCAATTATCAATGTTAGATGTTAGATTTTGATTCTTTTGCAATAATGGTAAAATGTTAATGATGTTGATCGATCTTCGGTCCATACTTTTAGCACTTTATTGATTGTAATTTGCTGTGTAAAGTTAGTCTGGGCCTTATTTTGTGCTAAGTTCAACTGTGGATGCTTGTTTACATTGCACCAGTTATTGGGTATGTGGATGAATATTCATAGTTTGAAAATCTTCAGTTTCCTTACAAGATTGCTCCAAAACTGTAGAGTTGTGGGCTTGTCCTTGATCAATAAGAGATTGGTTTTATTGGAGATCTGTCCATTTGCAACATTCATCATTATTGTGATTGATCTTAGGAGTTAGTTTAGAGTTGAATCTCTCTAAAACCCTTATCTCTTTTTCTATTTATTTTGAATTTGGGTTAGTCTTAGGACTTAAAGCATCACCATATTGTTGCATCTGATGAAAGTACACTTCCAACACTATTCATTTGTAAGGCCCCTTGTGATTACCAGTATTTTCATATTTATCACTGTGTTGTTTATTCATTGTCAAGACCTGACATTAGAGACCTTGGGGTTATTTCTTGAGGCTTGTTGATAGAGATTTACCTTTCAAGAGAGATAGGATTTCCATATTCTTTCTAATTTGTTGTTGTGCAGAAAACACCATCAATAGGTGAGAGTGTTTTGATTTTGATCCTAAGAGACTTAGAGATACTTTGTTTACTAGACCAAGGTGTTGAAGAACATGCTAATACTTCCTATGTGAGATACTCAAACCTTTGAAAGAGACTTGGATTTTGACAATAGTTAAATGAATAAAAATTGGGATTGTTTCTTGGTGCACATTTGTAAAAGTTGAAGGTCAATATTTCTCTAAATCCGTAAAGCATAAACAAATGTTTCTTGTGAGCTTTTTGACTAAGACCTTTGGATTTTGGTTTTCAGATTTTGATCTTTCAAGAAATCATTTGGAAGAGCACATGTGTGGGGTCCAATTATTTCTTATCTTTTCTTAATGAGGTTTTTATTACCACAAACAATTCTTGATTAGGTTTTCAAGCTAAATGTCTAATGTCCCAATTTCTGCTCATCCCACAAAGTCCATTATGTGGAAATCAAGGAAATTAAGGAAAAATTTCCCTATTATTGACTTTAGTGAGAGAAAATTGAGACGTAAATTCAAATGCTTAGAAGCCTCTAAGGATAGAATCCCTAGGGCAAGCAATAGCACTTGGATTTTTTCAAAGGTATTTTCTTCCTCTAAAGGGTTTGAAATTTGATGACCATGTTGAATGTTTTTTTTCCAATGTTTAAGATCCAAGCAAAGTGTTTTGATTCCAAGAACATGCACAACCCTATGGATAGTTGAGAGGCAATATTTATTGAATCCCCACTTGGATAAATCTAGCTACGCTTATTCTTGGTAGATGATTAAAAGATTGACCACATTGGTTCCCCTCCATGACACTCACTTCTAAGAGTCAACCAAGCTTTAGTACCCATGAAACTACCATGGCATACTTCTCATCTCTACCAAGAACCACAAAAATTCAGGGTGGCTTCAGAACAACCATTCTTGCACCAACAAATAGATAAGGATTTGGACTTCTAAACAAAAGGTTTTAGTATAGGAATTTTGTTCATGGGAGATCATCCATACGGCAAGAGACCATTGATGCCCTTCTTGTCGAAACAATCCTCAAGTACCCACACTTATATACTAGGTGGAAGTTGCTTGGTTTTAGCGTGTTCCCAGTTGGGTCGTTCCCTGGGGTGATTCCTTTTTCCCACCAGGAAGACCCTCTAAGGGTAAACAAAAGCAAGAAAGTACATTTGTAGTTCAATCAATCCTTGTTTACGTGAACAAAGAGAAACACACGCAATATACTCCACTCATACTAGCAAGCTTTGTTCAATTTTAAGAGTCCAAATTAAAGTGTGGACGAAATCACTTATACAACTTAATATCACAAAAAATCCTTTTGATTCTCAAGATCGCCATGAGGTGCAAGAGAAGTACATACATCTTTTAGATGATATTATTTTGGATAAACTATTTACAAAACATAAAAGGCACATGTTCATTTTAATCCTTCAAAGTAAGAATTTGGATTCTTTTTAAGCACTAAAAGGAAATGTGAGATTTGCTTGTTCAATTTTAAAGCCTAAAAAAAAAAATCTAGTAAGTTGCCTAAGGTTCTTTTTAATCCCTCTGTTTTGTTCTTTTTAGGCCCAAATGAAAATTATTGAGTCCTAAAAGCATGAAGATGACAAAGTCCTTAGAAAAGGGATTATAATTTCTCCCCAAAGTGTTTAAAAACACTTGATACAATGAAATGATGATGCCATAGAGAAGTATTTTTCTTTTTCTCCTCCCTTCACTGTTGATTAGGCCAACCTACAAAAATTAGTTAAAACTACATAAACATAGGCCAAAAACTAGTTAGGAGTCAAAAGGAATCAAAATGAAAAAGCACATGTTGAAATTAATTAGAAAACTACCTTTTCCCCAACTCTAGTGATGTAGTCTACGATGGCAGCACAATTTGAAGGAGTCAGTGGCGTTGTATGGTGACATTGGGACTAATAGCGTCGGACTGTGGAGAAACCAATGAGTGCGATTGCGGCACTGTTTTGACTAGTGGTGGAGTTTGTAGTTTGGATGACTAGCCGACAAGAAAATGGCAGAGCATCACAATTTGGAATTCAAATATTCAAGCAAGAAGAAGCCAGCATCACGGTTTGGAGTTTGGCAATGCCTCTAGACTGATAGCAGTGCAATTCTTCTATTAGTGGTGTTTTCCCGTAGACACAAAAACTTAAAAAAAAAAACTAAATTTTCAAAAAAAAAAGTGTTAGATTCTTTAGATTTGCCCTCCTTCCAGCACCAAAATGTGAATGGTGGATCTTGACCTACACAAACACAAAGAAAAAACACACAATTAGCCAATTATGCAAGTTAGAAACAACATTCCACATGAAATTCATTTGAGATATCAAGAACAAGAAATAAATGAAGAACATGAATAAAAACCTATTTAATCTTGCTCAAAATAAACAAACTCTCAATCCTATAGGGGAATTGGTGCCAATTTGATGTGGAAAATGGCCCTTTCCCAATTCCTTGCAAGCTTGATGATCAATGTTGAATATTTGATGCTCCTTGACGAAATTTCTCTATAACCTAGCTATGAAATCATGAAAATGGATGAAGATTGATTCAAAACATGAAGATGATAACTTAGCTCCTATTGTGGATCCAAAATCCAAATGAGAGCCTTCTATTTATAGAAGAGAATGATGAAGGAAGAGGTAAAATGGATGAATGTGGGATCAAACACCAACCAATGACACAATGTCACTTGTTAACATGTGAGTGGACAAAGGTGGAGCACATTTGGATGAATGTGCACATTAATGCAATTAGGTGGAATTTCAAAATTGATGAAATGACAAGTTGGAGGGAGAATAAAATGAAGTTAACGCCACTTGGCTCAAGGAAAAGGACATGTAAGAGGCCTTTAATGCCTTGTTGGATGGAGAAGTCCTTTTGGAGGGATTTTTGAATTTGAAGAATATTCCCTCTTTGATGCCTTTTTGAAAGTAAATAGAGATTTAATAAATCACTTAAAATGATTTTCATGAGAAAGTTGCAAAAGCTAGAGGATTTGATGGATTAAGATTAGGATGGATCATGATTTGATTAATTTAAAGGGAGATTAGATGATTTGACAATTTGACTTAGACTTTTGGATTAATTTAAATCAAAATGAGAGGAAAATGATTATTAGATTTAATTAAATAAAGTTTGATTTATTTAATTAAAGATGAATGATGTTAGTTTTAAATCAAATAAATATTAATTTATTTAATTTAAATGAGATGACTTTAGAGATTAATTAAATAAAGTGAATTATTTAATTAAAAGAGGGACTATAAGATTAATTAAATAAAATGATTTGTTTAATTAATAGGAGATGGTGACTTAATCAGACAAAATTGATTTATTTAATTAAGAGATGAAATGTGATGAATTTAATCAAATATAGAGTATTTGATTAGTAAAGAGGATGATTCAAGATGAACTGGTGTTAGTGAATCAAGATTAGGTATATAGGATCAATCAGGATAATTTTTTGTGTCCACAATTTCTTCCCAATTTTTCTTCTACAAAATTTTGAGATATGTCTTATTTTATTGCAAGTGTAGCACACAACTTATTTCTAACCAAACTAATCTACATTTATCCTTGATATGCACTTATTAGCCTTATTTATGAAGATATTACATGTATAGTAGTATCCTTGAAAAGATTGAATCCTTCTACTAGCATTGAATCTATTCAACATCATTTGGCTTCTACACTTGGTAACTCTATGTCCAAAATTATTGCAAGAAAATCATTTCCAGTAAAGAATCCAACATTCTGATTCATTCTATTTTGGTTCATTCTACTTCTACATTTTGCTGCCCTATGACCAAACTTATTGCATGAGAAAAAAAACCATTAAAAGATGGGTACCTTTGAGCATTAGGTTGTCAAATAGGAATCCTTCTGGTATTTCTCCTTTGGTTCTTGATCTGTTTATTATTGCCTTGACTCTTCCTTTGATTTTCCACTTTGTTGGGAGTCTAGTTTTCCTTTGAAATTTCTCCTTCTACAAGTCCTAGATCACCTTTGTCCTTATAAGGTTTCTAAAATGCAATCAACTCATCAAGCCTTGTAGAACTTGTTTTGAATTTTTCTTCATGGGATTTTTCTTTTTCCAGATAAGATCTTATGGTTAACACTTCTTGTTCAATCTTTGTGCATTCATCAATTTTATTATGAATTTCAGCTTTTTGACATTCTTGAACTCTTTTTTGTTCTTCCACTTGTACCTTCAGTTCAGTAATGTATTTATTATCCTTTTTCAACTAATCACTGACCTCTCTATGCCTTTCTTTGAAATTTTTGATTTATTCTCTTAATTTTATAATGCATTCATTTGCTTCTTTCAAGTTTCCTTTCAAAGTTTCTTTCTCATCTTCACTTTTTTCCAATTCTTCAAGGGTGGCTCGGATTTCCTCAAATGTAGAGTTTTCTTCTGGAGGAAAATGATAGATTTTTTTAGCCATGTATTTAAATTCTTGGACATTCCTCAAGTTGGAGGACTTCTTTAGAGGAACTAAGCTCTAATACCAATTGTTGAATACACCAAATACTAAGAGGGGGAATGAATCAATATTCTACTAACACAATTAATTGCTAACCATCCAATTGTTAACACATATCTAGATACAACCATAAACCAAAGCATGAAGAGAATCATTACATCTCATAACACATTTACACCATGCTTTTACATGGAAAAATCAAAATGGGAAAAACCACAGGGAGGATTAACTCACAATATCTTATAACTGGTTACAAGATATTACAGGGCTCACTTCCAAGACTCGTTGTCCTTGAAAGGCTTACAACCTAAATACAAAGAAGGATTACTTCTAAGATACAAAAATTATGGCTCACTCCCAAGAGATGAACTGAAGTACACCTTTAAAGTGCTTAGACTAGTTCTAGTTAAGCTTTGGAGAACCAAAATCATACTCCAATTGTAGGTATACAACAATTATCAATAAATTTTCACTATAACACTTATCACATAGCTCGTATCACTATTTTCAAACCATATTCTTCTTATTTCCATGAGACACACAATGACTTATTTTATACATATATACAACTATATCTTCCTTCATCAATTATGTTAGATTAATTGAATGTGAACACATAAAATTCAAAGTGACTTGTCGATCCAATTCAAAAATATTTTTGGCACAAAAAAACATAACATCCAAAAATTAGGTCGACTTGGACCTAATAAGGAACACTTTAAACATTCATAAGAAAAGAAGTTATTAACCCTCTTGGCCAAAATAATGTCAAACTTCTGTCATTTAGATATCTCAGCTAGATCAACCAAAAATTTTGAAAGCTCATTCATAGTTGTAACTGATAGTCCTAAGCAACATATCAAAAACTCATAGAATTAAATTTTATTGAGAGAATTTCTAGATCAGAATACCAAATTAGTGTAGATACATAGTTTACTTATCCAGTTACCAAACAATGTTGGCATCAATGACAAAAAACCTAGAGGTCACCTTCTTCATTCTTCCAAGAAATTTGATACAAATGTTCCAAATAAGGAAGCTATATTCAAATCCAACAAAAAATTATTGAAGATAAAACTACTAATTAGAATGATGACTTTGATGAGGTTGAAGAAAGGCACTGGAAAATAACAAGGTACTGGAAAATAACAAGGTAAGTTACCTTTCAAGTGTTTCAATTGTGGAAGGATTGATCATTTTGCATCTAAATTCCCTTATAAATAATTAGAAGATAGTGACAAAAGAGATAAGGTTAACAAAGGTCTCTATTGTAAGGAAAGAATTTGTTCCTCAAAAGATGAGGAGAATGATTAAAATTATGAAACCCTTTTTATGTCTTGGGAGGCTAGTGACAAAAAGTGTGATGTTGAAAAATTCAACATGTCTAGTTCCTTGAGTGATGAAGATATGTTTTCCTCTAAACCAAATATAGATTCAATGGAACTTGAAGGTTGGGACTTCAATTTAGATGATTGGGAAGTAGATTTTGGAGGAAAACTCTATTCTATTCTAGAAGACCTAAAATAAGCAAGGGGACTAAATCAAGAATATGAGATTCTTCTTAAAAAATCAAAGGAATAAACCAACAAAATGAAAGTTTAAGTAAAAAGAGGTAAAGAATGTGAAATCAACCTAAAAGTAGCTAAATGTGTGATATTTGATTTGAAAGATAAGTTTAATTTAAAAGGGTTGTTGAATGCTTAAAACTTGAGGAGGATATTGTCACACTGAGAAATGTACTAGAAAGAGCAAAAGAAAAAAATTCCAAAGGAGAAAAGTCTAGTCTTGACAGCCCCAAATTAAATAAAAAGCCTAAGATAAAGGAGGAGAATGCATACATTGAATATTCTAAGAAGAGTTCCTTTGGAGATACAAAGACAGATCAAGATGGAAAGAAATAAGGTGGATTCAATCCTATCAAGAAGAAAAAAGAATGTAGAGGTTCTTCACCTATAAGATAGCATGCTCCTACCAGGTTCAATCAATATTTTCAAGGTTACTATTTTTATTGCAATAAATTTGGACATGAGAATGTGGGTATGTGCAGGATCATGATGGGCCAAAAAGTAGCAATATGATGGGTATGTGGTTGATGATTTTTTTTTACCCAAAATTGATGAAACGAAAAAGGGTTTTTAAAGGAGATTCTCAACTTTCCACCAATATAAATTTTGATTTACTTTGAATTTAATAAGTAATCATTATTCATTTTCTATTCAAATTACGACTAAAGTCCTGATTGATAGGTTGATTGAAAAAGATCTATAGCCTTCAAATGGTATCACATTTTTTGAATCCAAAACATGCATCACATTCTATGTTTTGCATACTATAGGATTAAAAAAATAAAAAATGAATTTCATGAAGTTTTGACCAAGGTGGTCGACATCGAGTTTTATATTTTTTAAAAGTTGTAATAAAAAAATCATAATTAATTATTTACTTGGAAAAAATTACAAAAAATATGCATCACATCGGGACATCCTCTACTTATATCTAAAATCTTATAAAAAAATATTATCATTTTATTGTGGTTAGGGTGGTCAGACAGACACCTACTTCTTTTTTTTTCCCTGAAATTTAAGTACTACTGCATTGAAATTTCAAATTTTCACCAAATAGAATTTTTTTTTTAAACAAACCTAGTAGTTTAGAAACTACATTCAATTTACTATAGATTCTATTCTTACATATTTTTGAAATAATATAGATAACACTCTAATTTTTCTGATTTTTTTGCCACTTAAGAGCCTATTTTTTCCATGATGATCTTGCACATACCCATGTTGTTTTATATCTAGACAAGGAAGGAATGATAACATGAGAAAAATATCATTTGTGCCTCAAAGAAACAATACTATTTTATTTCATGGATATTGCTATACTTGCAAGAAATTTGGTCATAAAGTTCTCAAGTATAGGTCTAAGATGAAGAGGAACAAATTTGTTCCATAGCACAACATTGTGTGCTAAAAATGCAATAAGATGGGACATAAAGAAAATTATTGTAGAAGTGGTTTTATGAAGAGATTAGTTTAGAACCAAAAAAAGGATGTAACTCTTAATCAAGAAAAGAAAGCTAATGTAATGGTCTAAAAGGAAGAACAAGTTCAAGAAAATAAGAAGGATGATTCTACACTTGCGCATTCTACACAAGATCCTAAGAAAAATTGAAATAGAGTATTCTCTAAGGGGGAGATTTTATTTGTAGAAATTTTAGCCCCTAAAAAGAACATGTTGAAGACTTCAACATGAAAGAAGATTTGGATCAGAATAGTTGTTGTGTAGACTTGTTGTGCAAGAATGGACATTTTTTTAAGATTCCAATGCAAGTAGAAGATGTGAGAAGGTAGGTACACATATATTGATTAGTATCATTTTAGGTTGGTTTACCACACATGAAGATAAGTTTTAGGAGTTGGTTGAGGCATTCACTATATATATTTTGAGGCAAAGTCATGATACTTTTGTCCCATTCCCTCTGTTGTACAAGATTTTTTCTTGCAGTTTAGAAGTTAAGTTGGTCAATATGTGAAGGTGTTATATCCAATTTTTCAAGTCTTTACTCATTTTGAAGTAAAAGATGCAAGTAATAGAGTTTTTGCCTATGTTCTGGCAGAGTAAAGTGATAATGAAGGCTTGTTGGAATGCTCTACATTCCTCAGGAAAGAACGATATGTCCATATAGTCTTTTGGACATGTTCTGGGGTGTTTCTTGCATGCTACTTTATTGTATCAAGTAATTTGGATGTTCACAAGTACAATTTTCAAATAACAGTGTGCTATAGATAATTCTAAATCCCTATCCATTCTTTAGAACATATGCTTGGTACTTGTGTCGATTGGTGTATGAAAAGATCAATTATATATGTCTATGTGGAAATTCTACACTTCTTAGTATGAAATGGGGTTGATATGAATGCAATATGTTTGGTTGCCATATTTCAAGCTAATCATAAGAAATCTCATGAGAAAGAAATGAAAAGAATATTCATGTATTTGAAGGAAACTTTGGATTATGGTTTGTGGTATAAGAAGGATCAAAATTTCTCTCTAAGTGCTTAAATGATTCTAACTTGGAAATATGTGTGGATGACTAGAGAAGTACAAGTGGTAGTGTATTTTTTTTGGGAGACAGATTGGTCTCTTGGTTCAGTAAGAAGCAAGACTCGGTGTCCTTATCTATAATAGAGGCCAATTTTATTGTTGCAACATCTTGCTACACCTAGGTGCTTTGGATGAAGAAAAAATTGAAGGATTTAAATGTGGTATATGATGAAACCATTCCAATATTTTATGATAATACAAGTGTAATTAATAGTTCCAATGATCTAGCAATGCATTTAAGAACTAACCAAATTTCTATCAGGTATCACTTTTTGAGAGAGAAGGTTGCATAGTATGAAGTCAGATTGGAGTATGTTCCTACCAAGGATCAGATACCTTCACAAAGGCACTTTCAAAGGATAATTTTGAGTATCTTTGATAGAAGTTTGAGGTTATTACCCCTCCTTGTTCTAACTAAGTGCATAAATGGTGTATCTATCTAGGGGAGAAATTCATGTCATATCTTTTTTCTTGGATTGATGTGTGCTACCTCTTAAGAGGAGTTGGTAGTAAGGGGGAGATTGGAGAGTTGTGAAAGTGTTGAGAAGGATTTACTATTGTTAGGGGGAAATTTTTTAATTGTATGAAAAAATGTGTAGATGTTGTGTATGTGCAGTTGTTCATCAAAGGAGGAGAATGTGTTGTTGTTTCAAATAAATATCTTTGGCCCTTTGTCCTTGAAGTCAAAGTATGTTTTGTTCTTTATATAGGTATGTGTGGCCCTTTGTCCTTGATTTCAAAGGGGTGAGTGAACTAGTGTGTGTTTCCATCAATGCCAAAGGGGGAGATTATTGGTAGTTGTTTTCATTGATGTCTACACTTGAGAAGATTTGTCTTGGTGAGATTGCTGACATGGTTTCCAACCCTTTAGAATATTTTTACATTGATTGTCATTATTGACAATATTTAGGTTGGGATATCATGGTGTGTTTCTGAAGTTCATGGTTGGATGTCATGTCTTGTCTGATGTTAATCGAAATTGTATAGTGCATTATTATTGTCAACAACATTGATTTCATATCAATATATTAAGATGATGATTAGAAGCATTAATATGAGTATTAGAAGTTTTTTTTATGGTGGATAGATTTTTTTGATGGTCTACAGTATGTTTTTTTCTCTCTTATTTCTCTTGATGAAGTATATGTTACAAAACGAATTTTTTTTCCTTCACAAGTTGATTGAATGTTTCTAGTTCATAAAGTTGCATTGAAGTTTGTTTTGGAGAATTCTCTGCATTCCTCCACTGTTGAAGATATGGTCTTGTAGTTTGGGATTCAAAGTTAGTGTTTTTTGGCTTTTGCACTCCTATCTCTTTAGGTCACTTGTGTTGTTGAGGAGGTTTCTGTAATTGCAGAAGGTTGGTAGTGTTGTTGGTTGTCTAGACTAGTTTGTAAAATGCTCTGCATTTCTCCATATTGATGTCTCTACTCATGTATCCTCGTGAATGTTTTCTCAATGTTTGTATAGTGTATCAATTTCAATTTCACAGGTTTAAGTGGTCTGCAAGTTTATCTATTAATGTTATATCTCATGGATGAGGTTTTTGTGCTTTTGGGATGAAGTATTCTGCTCCTATTTGGTCTGTGATGGATTTTTGTGGTATGATAGTATGGAAGATGTGTCTAGAAGTGGTGTTGGATGTTCATAGAACATCCCCATGTGATCTACATGTTAAATTTTGATATCTTTGATGTTGAATGATGTGTTGACTTGGATTTCTAAGTAATTTGTGGATATCTAGCCAATAGGGTTTTTTTTCTTGCTTATGTCCTGTGCTTGGAGGATTGCACCATCATTTGAAGATGTGTTATGATGGATTTGGGTCCTGATCTATCTTGTTGAGGACCATATTGAGTTAATTCAACAAGAAAATATATGTTTCCCTATTGTTGACCTAGGTTGATGTGTGCTAGCATGAATTATTTTGGATCGCATTGGAAGATGTAATAAGATTGTTTTTGGTCCTCTCTATCTTCTAGATAGGACTCCATTATGTTGTGGTCAAATTTATTGATTTTATTGTTTATCTTCTTCTTGGATGACCTAATTGAAGTTGTGAAGAGTTGCAATGGATATAAATGCAAGATCATTTCAGATGCAAGTGTATGGATGTTTAAAGAAAGTAATAGGATGGATTGTATTTGAATATATAATAGAGAAAGTGTGAAATTGTGTGGAAGGAAGGTCATATGTGCTTGAACGCCTTAGTCAGTAGAGTGTTTTGTTGATATATATTGTAATTTCTCTTTAATATTTTTTGTATCCTACTCTAAGATATTGAATCTCATTAGCTCCATGTATCTTTCCCTTGAGGTTGTGTGCCTTAGCATTGCAAGTCCCTTGTATCTTTCTCTAAGGTTGTGCACCTCAATTTTCAAGTCTTTTGGTAGTGAGCCTTTTTGTAAGTAATGAGATTCTATATTGTGATTAACTCTCATCACGGTTTTTTCCTCATTAGGTTTTCCATGTAAAAATCCTGGTGTCCTCTTGTGTTCATTTTCTTATCCTTCTTTACTGTTAATGTGTTTAAGTATTATTGATTTATTAGAGGTCTATTGATTTGGTTAATTATAGGATTATTGTATGTTTCATTATTAAGGGTTGCTAAATTTTGTCAAGGGTTTAAATTACTATATCTTTCATTTTTGTTGATCTATTTAAAGGTTTTGGTGTAAAGTTAGATTTGTGTTGAAAGGTTTATGTTCCAGAGGGGTTTAACTTTTTGTAGATACTAATTCATCCCCCCTCTTAGTATTCGATGCATTCAACATTGCTATACAAAATTAACAATTAAATTGGCAACCTTTCCTGTGAAAACCTAGATCGGGCATGTATAGGCTAATGTATGAAAATTCTTTTCTTAAATTTTTTCCAAGATCTTGACAAAATGGCCCTAAGTTCCCTTTTATAGAAACAAGGGAGAAAATAAGCTTTACCCCATTGACATATGTCACATTTTATTTGAAAATATTGTCCCTTAAGGATTAGACAAAATAAGTTACAATTGCCCCATGGGGAGAAATACATATTCTACTAGAAGTACTTTTCTACACTTTTCCATCAACTTTTATAATTTTAAAAACTTTCGAGGAAGAGGATGGCAGGGCCACACAAGATAAAATAGGCTCCACACCTATAAAAAAGACAAGAAGAGTATAGGAAATATTTATTCACTATATTTCTCCATTCATGAACTATACTCTTCTTTAAGGCCACTTAAGAGCTTCCACACTTTATTATTATGATCATTATATCTTATATCTAGGATTTATCTTGTTTCCCTTGCATAAATGTCCAAGTTTCTCTGTAATTTAAAAAAGTTGTCAATTGAATTTTTCAAGAAGGAAAACTCTATTTTTTCATCCTTGTAAACATAAGATGATAGTGAGGGAACTATGTGATGTAGAGAAGGGTTATACAATGATCCTACACACTAAAAAAAATACTCACAAGAGTCCTTAGTCATTAATCTATTGGCTTTCCTTCACAAACTACCATTGATCCTTGTAGCCTTTCAAAAAGGAATTTTTGAACACAAATTTTGAAGCAGACCTAACATTAAAAATGTAAGACCAGTTTGAGATACCATTTTGGCCATTACAACACATATCCAAAAATGGGATGTGGTTTCTTTGTACAGATTAGGGAAAAATTTGATTGTCCTCCTTCCAATGAGGCATAATAAGTCACCTATGCTTGACAAAATCTAGTTCTTGGGCTTCAAAATGTTATTTTTTTGGTTCTTACACCTTCAATACACATAAAAAGGTCTCAAAAAAACCATTCCTTTCTCATGAGCAATCTTATAAGGTCATTTTCAACAAACCCTCTAAGCCACTACATATTTTATGAATATTTTTAGGGGTAAGACAACAAGCAATCCTCCATAAATCACACAAACCATTGACCCTAGAATTGAAACCTTACAGACATTTAGAGATCCATAAAATAGAGGTTCACACCAAAAAATCATATTTTTCCACTGTATGGATTTTGAGAAATGATTTTTTTTTTATCAAACTAGAAACCCTAGTTTTTGAATGGGGTTGCTAGGAATATTGCCTTATTAGACCAACTAAATTCTTTAGGACTAGTAAGAACAAAAAAAATCTGAAATTAAATTCCTTTTCCATCCATGTAAGTTGCAAGGCTGTACTCAACTGTACATGGTCGTACAACGTGAATAACAGGTTGTTTCACATAGAAATAATGCAAGTAAAACATAGCAAAATGAAGTTTTTTTACATTCCAACCTTCTCTAACCTTGGGATTTGTGTTTACATGTATTTATGCTTTCCCAATCATTTTCCAACTACCAACCAACCATAACTAACTTCCTAATCAAAGTTGCAATTTTAATGCACTTTGTGACAACTTTCACAATGATAAATTTTACATCTTTTTTGCAAATTTTTACAACTTTTGACCAATGGACCTATAGCATTCCAAAATGGTCATAACTGACCTTATTAGACCAAAAACATAAAAAAAAAACATAAACCAATATTTGACCAAATTTGACCATATGGCCTGAAGGTGCCCCTACACACAACTCCCAAGGAAAAGAAAAAATCTCAGTTCCATATGAGATGTGATCTAAAAAAAATTAAATTTCTTCCATTGTGCTCTACTTGCAAAAATTCAAATGCATGTTTAATTTTGGCCTTAGGTCTTCCACTTCTTTGCAAATTGCCCTTCAATTGACGTTCTATATTCTTGACTTTCCCTGGATCTTTTTTCTTCTTCTTGCACCACCTCTTACTTAGCATCTTCTTAGCTTCAAGGTTCCAAAACTCTAGTTCTCATTCATATATCTTATTACCACTGTCCATGTCTTCATCTTCATTATTTGAATATAATTTTCCAACATATTCATCATCCATGAAATCAAAAAATGCAACCATTACCTCTATTATTTTTGTAACATCTTCTTCACCATATTGTGCATAACAATTTGCATACACTTCTCCTTTTTCTTTATACCCTTTTCCATCTTCATTTTCATCTGCTCCACTTGTAAACACATACTCACAAATATTGTTATAAATAACATTTTGAGTCTCAATGGACTCATTTTCTTCATATTTTTCCTCTTCCTCAAATGGCGTAGGCTCCTCCATCATCAACAAAGACTCTCCAAGGTTTTGTTCAGCTATCCTCTCTTGCCTTCTTCTCCTTTGAATGATTTTCTTGATGGGCCACTTTACCTACTTTATTATTGGCCAATGCCAACCATTTTCCTAGTTTTCTTTCTCAAGACACTACTGCATCTCAAGATTCATTCTTTCTTGAATTTTTTTCATTTGTTCAAAGGCATGCCTCAACTCTATTATCTCTTGCTGAACATTTTTTTTTTCCTTCTCATTTTTCTTCTTCATCGCACTTCCCTCTCTTCTCATCACTTGTTTCTTGCTTGGTAACTCCTTACTTTGCAAGTCTCCATGAACTATTCTCCTCAAAAATTTCATTCTCCTTTTGCAAGCAAGTCTCTTTCACCTTGCTTCTTCTCAATGCTACTTCTTTTCTTCATGATACCTCACCTTAGGCCCCTTTCTTTTCCCTTGGCCTAGTCTATTGGTATCTAGGTTCTTCCTTCAACCTATAAAAAAGACAATACACAAACTCCCAAAATTTCCTTGCCTGGATCTTTCGCTACAAGGATCAATTGTAGTTTGAGAAGGAAAGTAAATAGATTAATGACTAAGGGATCTTGTGAGTGGTTTTTTGAGTGTGTTGGATCATTGCATACCCCTTCTCTGCATCATTATGCCTACAAATTCTATCTTCCATACATCTAAATATTTGATTACACTTGAGTTATCGATGATTTTAGGCATAATTCCCTATTGTTGCAAGAATGAAGGTATTGTCATTGATGTCAATTGGTCAATTGGTTATCAACTAGTTGTTGTTGTCATTGATGACATGGATGCATGTTATTGGCTGTTCATGTTGAGAATATTAAGAAACTTGTATTGAAGAAAGGTTGCAGGTGTTCAGTGGTTGCTTCGAGTTTTTCTCTACGATTCACTCCTATGTTTGTGTGGTTCAAATATGTTGATCATGATTGTTGGAAGCTGCTATATCTAGATGTTTTGGCTTTTGATTCATTGTACAGTGTGAGTTATGTTCACCAGTTGTGAACTATGGTTTTATGTGTATCTATTGAGGTCTGAGAGAAATGTTGTTGGTTCGGATATCTCTTTGGTAAAGTCTTATGAATTGTGGTTCTAGAGTTAAGTTGTTATAATTGTGTTGAAGATAATTTTAGTATCTGGAGGGATCATGCGTAATTGTTCTATGTGTAAATTACATTGGTTTGGCTGACCTTGTGTTAAACACTACCTTTAGAATTGATGAAGTGTGTTGGAGTATTTGGGTCCTCATCAAGCGTGTGTTTAGGTTTCCCTCATTCTAATTCCACCCTAGGATGTTTTGGCGCTATCCTAATTTGAATTTATTGATGGATTGCCAACTTTCGATATGTTTCAAAGTTAAAGATGGTATAAATACATGATGAGTTAGTGGTGAAAGAAGAATACGAGATAAGTGAAAATAAATAAAGTAGATAGATGAAAAATAGATATGAATCCGTGGGTGTGTGTGATGCAAGTGTGGCAGATCAGTACAAACTATAAATGTTGAGTTTCTAGATGCAGTGAGCTGAAGGTGTACTCTATCATTCATGCATGTCTACAAGTGGTTGAACAAATTGTGGCGATAATCTCTATTGCATTGAGATTTTCTTCTATATGTAATGTATCTCTTCAATATTCTTTGTATCTCTGTAGCAGTTATCCCTTTGGGTGGTTAACCCTGTTGGATAGTGAGTCTTGATCTAGACAGTGAGTCCTTGTTTTTTTAGTGAGCCATTTTCTCAGGAAGTGATCCTTTGTAATTTATTTTAATATTCTCTGTAGTGTGAGTTAATCCTTTCCATGGTTTTTTCCTCATTGGGTTTTCCACATAAATCTAGTGTTGTTATGTTTGTGTGATAGTTTTCAATTTTTGCACTTGCACTTAATGTTTAATCATTTTAACAGTGTTAAGGATTTTTTTTGGTGAATGATTTAAAGGTTTAAATTTGTTACAAATGATTCAACCCCCCTCTCAGTTGTCTTGTTAAACATTTGGTAACAAATCTTGGTTTATTGGAGAAGATCTTAGTCACTTAAGGAAGGTCCGAGATGGCTATAAAAGTGACTATGATTATCCATGGTTCGATGGAACTAATTATGCTATTTGAAAAATAATGATGGAATAATATTTGACATTATGGATATGGTGTGGATAAAGCTTACAAGAATCCTTACACTCCTCATACTAATGGTTTGAGTATGACTAATGAGATCAAGGCACATGAAACGAAGAATAAGGCGAAGTACATTTTGAAGAATAGTCTTGTACATTCTGATTTGATTAATGTTTAGAATCTAAGAACTACTAAAGAAGTCTAGGATGCCTTGGAAAAGGTGCATTAAGGTGATGAAAGGGTCAAAGAGGAAAAGTTGCAAAATTTGGAGGCACAGTTTGAGATCCTACATATGTCTGAAGATGAGAATGTTAAAATTCGTGTATAGAGATTAGATGAGGTAGTAGTTGGATGTGAGGACTTGGGGCTACTATAGATGAAACCAGGATTGTAGAGAAGATTCTTAGAACTCTCCCTAATACTTACAACGAAAAGGTATGTGCTATTGAAGAACATATAAATTAAAAGACTTACACTAAAGATCAATTGTTGGGAACACTAACATCTTATGACATGAGAAATTCAAACTTGAGAAATGGATTTAGATCAAAGACTGATTTTAAGGCTACAAAAGCTAAATATCTGGATGAAGAAAATCTTGATGAAGTAGAAGATAAATTTGTGAGAAGGATGAGGAAAGGCTCTAGAAATTATGAAGGTAAGTTACCATTTTAATGCTTTAGTTGTGGAGGAATGGGTCATTGTGTTGCAAGGTGTCCAGAAAGAGCTAAGAGGAATAAACAAAGATATGAGAAAGAAAAGAAAGGTAAGAAGATCAACAAAGCATATTATGTGAATAAGGATGCTAGTGTATTTCATGAGGAATCTAATTATGGAGATCCTAATGATAATGAATGCTTGTTCTTGGCTATAAAAGATGAACCTACTTCTGCTAATTCTAAAAACTAGGTGAAGGAAATCCCTCCAGAGAAGGAGAAAAATGAAGGTATTGTAATCTCTACCCTACATGCTAAATAGGAAAAGAACTATTAGGTTGTTGAAATTGGTTGTTCACATCACATGAGTGGTGATAAGAGTAAGTTTTTTAAACTTGAAAAATATGATGGAGGCTTAGTTATGTTTGGAGGTGCTAAAATTTGTGGGATAGGTTTAGTAAATTTTGATGGCAAGCATAATACTGATTATGTCTACTATGTTAAGGGTTTAAGGCATAATATCTTGAGTGTTGAATACATGTGTAGTAAAGGATATAATATTGCATTTGAGGATGAGAGATGTGAGATCAGGAAAGGATTTGGAACAGTGATTGTTGCAAGAAATAAATATGAAGGAAATATCTATCAACTTAAGGGTGTTGAAGGAAGATGATTTATGAATTAGATTAATGATAGTTGGTTGTGGCATCGAAGAATGTGTCACATGAATTTTGATAACTTGGAAAGGATTAGTGTAGTTCATGCTATGAGAGATTTACCAAGGATTACAAACCCTATTAATGCTATTTGCAGGAATTGTCAGTTTGGAAAGAAAGAAAGAATCCATTACAGATCAAAGGAACAATCTACTACTAGACTACTAGATTTAATTCATAAAAATCTCTATGGTCCTACAAGAATGATAAGTATACAAGGTGAAAGGTACTTTATGATTTTGATGATGATTATTCTAGATATACATGGGTTACATTTCTTAGAGAGAAGTTAGATGGATTAGATAGATTCAAAACATTCAAAGCTATGGTTGAAAATGAAGTAAATTTGAGGATAAAATGCTCAAGGTACGATAGAGGTGGTGATTTTACCTCCCATGAGTTTAATATGTTTTGTGAAGTGCATGGAATAAAAAGAAAGTTATCTACTCCAAGAACTCCTCAGCAAAATGGAGTTGTTGAAAGAAAGAATAGAATAATTCAAGAGGCCACTAGATCAATGATGCAGAGCCAAAAGGTACAAACCCTTTCCAATTAGCAAGTTGGATTCAAAAGGAATCCATCAAGATTATAATGATCATATAAAGCAATGCAAACAGTCCTCCAAGTTCAACAATCATTGGAAACACAAATTCCACAATTTCACCCCTCAACTCTAGTAGTACTGGGAACCTAGTTTTCAAACCTTAACTCAATAAATTTCCACAGAACTTACCCAACAAATGGATGATTCAGATACCCATTTTTGAGATACAAAACATATCCATCAAGTGCATTAGAATCCTTCAAAACCTTTCTTTCAAAATGGATTTTTTCATTGTTTTGAGGCCCCAATTAGCCCTTTTTTTCAAAGTAACCCTTCTACAAACTGACCACCAACCCAAAACAACCTGAAATTGTCTTAGGGAAGGATTTCAAACTTAGGATTTTCAAAGTTCACAAGGAACCACAAGGAAATGTTACATTCATCATTCATAGGTTTGCTAACCCAAATTCCATATAAATCATACAAACACTTCCCCTCAAACTTACCACACACTTCAAGAGTTCAATCCTTACATTCCTATCCTTTTGAACACATCAAAAACACAAAATTAAGTCCATCCACCAAGTCACAAAGGATTCACATTAGGTGGCTGGTGGATCTCATCTTTAGGAGGCTCTCAACCCTAAATTCAGAAAAACATAGCAATTTCTAGAACTTGCTACTCTCCACACACAAACGATGGAATTAAACCTCTAAACTAGGTGTAAAGGAAAGTAAACACATGTATATGTAAGCACCCAAAACCTCAAATCATGGAAAACCTATACGGGCCTATGTCAAGGAAAGAAAGTTCAGAAAAATCAATGAAAACTATGATCAACGTTTACAAAAGATAGTTCTTCTCCCAAAAACTGAACAACCAACCTCTAACTCAAGGAATTACATCATTAAATGATTGTATCAACTCCAACCTACCCTTGGAACCGACCAATTTCTTTAACCACCCTTTTTTTTACTTTAAAATGATAATTTGCCAAATGCTTGGCCTTAATCATCCCCTTTACAACTTGATTTGTAAATTCCTCTTAACTGACCTATTAAGACCCCAAAATCCTTCCAATACATAAAAAATGGTCATTAAGACCTTATTCATGAGAAAAAACATGGAAACCAAACCTGCATTATATCCTATCCACCCAGATTAGTTTGTCAACATGACATACATTGACAAGTTATTACAATGCAACATATTTTAACATATTTTGCAACTTCCTCATTGCATATTGTTTAAAAACATTCAAATCCACTCAATAAACCTTTAAGACCCTCTCCCTTACATTCCAAGGTGCAAGTGCCCCTGCACCATACACCCCCTCATAGAAAAAATCTTGTCCCAAGAGAAAAATCTGGCTCTTTGTCTCCACATTGTTGTTTCATGCATATCCAGACCTGCTACTTGCCTTTTCCTCATACCTGGATCAAAATTTGATATTCTCCTAGCCCTTATACTTTCAAACAATCAAGGGTTAGAAATGTAGTGCTCTACGTTCTTTTTTTCTCCATCTCCACACTTGTACACATCCAATTGTGCTTGTATACTCTGCCTTCTTTACTATCATTAGACCTTCACATCTAGGCTCACACTGTCCTTTCCTCATTGTGATCAGACCTACCTTCTTTATATCCTCTATCCTTCCAATCTCATGACTCATTGTCTCCTTGCTTGCCACTTCACCATATTCTGTCCTAACACCTTTTGACTATCCTTTTCCCTGATGCAACACCACAGGGCAACTCATTGTCCCTACAAACACATTACCATGCTCTCCTTTCCTTCTCAAAGGCTCTTCCCTCTCACTCTGCCCTTTACCAGTCTGAGTCACCTTGCCACTCATTTCCTTATTCCATACAAAGGCATGCTTTACTCCATCCTCGTGAAAATCACACCTATCCTTCTTACCCACTGTCTGAGTCTTGCTCATTTTCTCTCCACCTGTTGTTCCATCATCATGAACATGCTCCATACCTGCAAACAAATTGGTCTTGCTGTCCTCAAGCCCTAAAGGCTCTTTCTTTCCAAACATCACCACCTTAGACTCACCCTTATCTCCTCCACTTATTTTCAAGGAAGTCAACCTAAAAATTTTGTCATCCTTCTTGATGGTATATGTGTTCTCCCAGCAATCATATAGAGACCTTCTATCAAATTTCCAAGGTCT
This sequence comes from Sequoia sempervirens, assembly GCA_007258455.2. Classification (NCBI taxonomy): domain Eukaryota; kingdom Viridiplantae; phylum Streptophyta; class Pinopsida; order Cupressales; family Cupressaceae; genus Sequoia; species Sequoia sempervirens. Next base: position 130,984,972 of record VDFB02075321.1, on the reverse strand, counting down.
CCCTAAGAGAACATGACAACAATCCATTGGCACAATGTCACATAAGATTCTATCCTTATACTCCCCAATCTGGAAATCAACATATGCTTACTCATTCACCACCAAGTTTTTACTATCATTTACCCAAGAAACTCTATAAGGTGCTACATGAGGTATCTTTTCCAAACCCAACTTATCTACCATCTCAATTGAAGCAAGATTATCAGTTGATCCTGAATCCACTACCATCCTACATACTTTATCTTGTACCTTACAATTGAGTCTGAAGAGTACTTTCCTTTGTGGAGGTTCTTCAAGGATTGGTGCCTTGAGAAATTCTTCTAATCATCAAAATATCTCCAACTTCTTATGTAAGGTTCACTATAGGTGAAGTCACACTCTCTTCATCCTCGTGCACTAGTTGATTCCTCCTCTCTCCACCATAAGAGCTTGAGAGCTTGATCCTTGCATTTTTAGGGCATTTGAAGGCTGGATGTCTAGGCTGGTTACAAGTGTAGCATCTCCCTGAGAACTGGTAGGAGCCTCTTCCTCCATTAAATCTACCTCTTGAACCTCTCCATCCACCTCTAAAATCAGATTGCTCCTAATCCTTCTTGTCATCCCCTTGAATCTCATTGATTGCCTTTGAATTACAATTGAATCCTCTTCCTCTAGAAGTATTGCATCTTCCTCTTGTTTCCTTCTCTTGTCTCCTCTTTAGTTTCTCTTATGCTCTCATGGCCATCTGGCAACATTGTTCAACTAACTTAGGTGCCAAAATGTTGATCCCATCCTGGATGTTGTACCTCAAACCATTCAAATACCTAGCAACCATTTCATCCTCATATTCTTCATGCTTAGTCCTTATACTTAATTTATAAAATTCTTTAGTATATGATTGCACATCCAAATCTTTTTGTCTAAGATTTTGCAATTTCTTAAGCAATTGAACATTATAATCAGCAGGAAGAAATTTACCTTTCACTTTAGCCTTCATCCTTTCCCATGAAGTGATCTTACTCTTTCCTTGTCTCTCCCTTTCCTCCTGTACAAAATTCCACCATACCAAGGTATGTCCCTTCAATCTAGTTTTGGCTCTCTTCACCTTAAGTCCATCAACATATTCACTATCAAAGTAGTTTTCCATAGCCCCAATCCAATCCAGGAGCTCTTCACTATCAATTTTTCCTCCATACATAGGAACATATATTTTTCCATGTCCCTCCTTCACAACCTTCAAAATATTCATTGTTATTGCATCATCAGGGTCCATCTCCTCTTCTTCACCAAGAGCTTCTTCTTCCTCTCCAGTTTCACTTACATCCTCTTCCACTCTATGCTTTGCTTCCCATGCAGCCACCCTCTTTTGTAAGGCCACTAATTGTTTAGCCTATTCATCCATTCTTCTTGCAACAGAACTCCCCTTAGGAGGCATCCTCTCAATCCTATCTCTTCACTAACCTGCAAAACCAATCAACCAATAACACAAAATCTACTACCTTGCTCTGATACCACTATGATGCAGAGCAAAAAGACACAAACCCTTTCCAATTAGAAAATTAGCTTCAAAAGGAATCCATCAAGATTATAATGATCATATAAAGCAATGAAAACAGTCCTCCAAGTTCAAAAATCATTAGATACACAAATTCCACAATTTCACCCCTCAACTCTAGTAGTACTGGGAACCCAATTTTTAGACCTTAACTCAGTAAATTTCAACAAAACTTAACCAAAAAATAGATGATTCAGATACCCATTTTTGAGATACACCACATATCCATCATGTGCATTAGACTCCTTCAGAACCTTTCTTTCAAAATGGCTTTTTTCACTGTTTTGAGGCCCCAATTAGCCCTTTTTTTCAAAGGAACCCCTCTACAAATTGACCATCAACCCAAAATAACTTGTAACAGTCTTAGGGAAGGCTTCCAAACTTAGGATTTTCTAGGTTTTAGAACCCCTAGATTTTTTTTATTCTCCAACTCACAAACCCTCCTTGTAGCCTAGGAACCTAGGGTTTTGAGACACTCCTATTGAAAGTACTGTTGCTGGTCCGATTGGCACAACAACATGCAAAAAAAATATTGCTACTATGTTTCTCCTGAAAGAGAAAGATGATCACATGAATATCTTAGCTCCCAAGGTCTATATAGTTGGTTCTCAACTGTGCTAATGTTGCTCAATTGGTCAATGTAATAGTAATATTCAAGGGGCTTTTTGGTGTTGAGCTTTTCGATTGTTCTAAGATCAAGCATGAAATAAAACCTAATTTAACTGGGGTTTTTAAAGAAACGACAAAAGATAGATCAGAGTTTTGAAACAGAAAAGAACAATAATTCATTCAACCTTAACCAGAATTGTTAGCTTCAGGGAATTGTAAACTAAAAACTGCAAAACAAAGTAAACTTGTGATTAACACACAACCTCCTTCATTCATAGTGCTAATTTCAATAACAGACTACTAGTTACCATTTTGAACAAAACACCAAAATAACATTTCATTCCTTGAAGACTTCACAAATCAAATGATTAATTGTAGACAAACATCATTCTGAAACACAATCTGAAGTAGATTAAGGTATGATTGCTTCTACAATTAATGAAATAGATAAGCAATATTTACAACGTTGGCACAATCACCAGTGTATAGAGAATCTGTAGCTCCAGATTGTTTCCACTTACAATAAGAGAACTTCGAAAATACATTATAGTCTACTGCTGAATCTAAATCCTAACTAAGGAGAGAAAAGAAGCTCTCATCACTAAGAATCAAGATGCAACTCTATCTCCTTCTGCTTCAGAAAATTCCTACTCTATTGCTGCTCTTAACTTGTAATCCTATATCTTCTAACCTTAACTGTCTAAGAAGTTCTCTAAAAGTTCTAACCTTTTTCAAAGAGGCCAGAATTCCTTGTATACCGAATGTCTCCAAAAAAAGGTGTCATCCCCTGTTTAGGGTTTTTACAAAATATCTACCTCAAGAGAGTCAACTCTCAGATCTTTTGAGGAGAGTCAATACCACATTCATTGTGAAGCCATGTTGTCCATGCTGATGACATCTTGTTCTAGGAATGATCTATAGATCTTTTGCAGCTACAACATTAAATTTTCTATCTTCGTGTCCACCTTCAAACTCTGTTGGGGTCGCCTTGAATACTCAAAATATCTCCATTAATACTGATCTACCTCCTTGCTAGTAGTCACTATAGTTGTCCCTATGAGTTACAATTTCTTCCTTCATTTAGATTCCCTCTTGTTTTGGACTTCTCTGTATGTTGACTGTCCTCTGGAAGCACCTTCGGGCCTCCTTGCAGATCTGAACATCGTCGCCCAAGCCAATCCATCATCATCTGTTCTCAGAAGGAATCCTTCTTGCTTGCATTATGTTAGTCTTCTCCACAGGAGCAGTCAATCGGTCAATGGCCCACCTTAGCTCCTTCTGATTGGACAATCACATGCCACGCTAGATTCCTGAGTAGTCAAGAGTGGTCTTCCTTAAATCGCATGTCGATGAGACACTTATAGTGTCTCCTCGATGCGATTTTGTCTTTTTAACAGTTATCATCATAGTGTGGACCAGTTGATGAGACCCTTTAGTGAGCTACAGAAGTTATATCGATACACACTGAGGTCACCGAGATAATCGTTATCGGTGTGAGGTCATGGCGATCTCCTTAGTCCTTCGGGGGGCTTCTTCCAAGCTCAAATTTCTTTTGGTGAGACCCTACACTATTGGCCAGAGTTCCTAGCGAGTTCTTCCTGGTCATACTGATGCCTCCTTCACTAGGAAATCCATTGCTATCAGTAAGACCTAAACACATCAGCAAGAGTACATGTTGAAGCCTTTTTCATTTGGCGAGCCCATTCTGCATTGGTAAGACCTTCCTGGTTTGGTGAGACTTCATGGCACCCCTTTCTTTTCTCCCCAAATTCATTCCTATCCCCCCTGGGCTCGAGCTCTTTTGACTTTGATGAGACTTTCTTTCTTCACCAAGATCTTATGGTGAACCCCTGAATCGTTCACCGAGCTACATATGTTTCGGTGGGACACCCACCGTTTGGTGAGAACTCCTAGCGAATTCAAAATACTTCACCGAGGGGACAATTCCTTCAGTAAGACCGACGGCCATTGGTGAGACATCTCACCGAATCTCCTTAGCCTCTGGTGAGCTCCTCCCATCTTCTATCACTGAGACACCATCAGGTCGGCAAGACATCTCACCAAACTTGATCTATCTACTCAGAGTCTCCCCGAGTTCCTTTTATTCTTTTGAGCTCAGGCCCTTTTTGCATCGATGTGACCATTACAATTCGGTGAGAGGTTACCCCGAGCCCCAGACACCACGTCGAATGCATCTAGTCTCTTCGAAGGCCTATCTTATCAGGGGGGACCTCCTCCAGTCGGCAAGACCAAAAGACTTCACCAAGACCACATGCTGAATGCTGATTGTTTTGCCAAGGCGTTCACTTATGAATCGATCGGTGAGATGCAAAATACTCTGAGAGACCCTCCACTAAAAAGATAACTCCTACCGAAGTGTTACCCCGGACTCTGCTGGTCGGCGATACCTTTAGGTTTCGCCAAGACCTTTCTTCGAATGAGAATTTCATGCTGAAGGGAAGCTCCTAGTCGTCGTTACCTCAATTGATGTCTTGCCGATAGTTGACTGCACATGAATTTCGCTCGCTATGACATCTCTGGGGTCTTGTCGACTTTTGCCTTAACTGATTTTTAGGACCAACTGGATTGAGGCATACCTTCGAACTAAGCTCTACTAACAAATATCATCATGTGTAGGATCTAATCCTATAAAAGAAAGGTCTACATTAGTCCTCATAAGAAAATAAGACATATTATAATAAATCCACCATTGGTTAAAATTATTTTATTAAATTCCTAGCAAGAAGAAAACCAACTCAGGCAGAGACAAAACAAAAATTTAAATCAAGCAGAACAACAGACAAGCCTAGGTAGAAAACAGAAGCACCCTCAAAGAGGAAAGCAAGTAACCAAAAGCAACATAAACCAGAAAGAGAAAGGGGGACCGATTTTGTTCCAAATCAAAATGGGGTGGTTATGCAAAGCATAACAAATGATGACTCGGCTGGGAAAATGGCTTAACCATTTTCAAGAAGCTGAAGGCTTCAGCTACCTAGAACTCCTGGTACATGACCATCACAACTCTAGTTGGGTCAGTTTTAACAAGCAAGGTTGAGCTAGAATCTCAAATGTAAGCCAACATTAATTAGCCTTGAATCTATGTGTGTGCTTGATAGTGCATCATCCTTTCATAAAGTTTTCCTCATCTTTCGAACAACAATGTGCAAGATTTGGGCTACATGAGTTGATTCCTTTTAGCTGTTGTGCAATGATATCCTGGGCATTGCTCTGCTACTAGTCAAGCGTCCATAGCCCCGATGAAGATACCTCTAGTTTTCTCACAACATAGATCTACTACCAGTCAGGCATCCATAGCCCCGGTAGAGATACTGGAATCACCCATTCATATTGAATCCTTTTCTCTTTAGGTAATTTTTCTTTTTTTTTTCTCTCTTTTTTTTTTGTTTTCTCATAGAGTTTCAGATATTCCATTTAGTTCTTTTTCAAAATGTCAGATGTTTAGCATTTGATTTGGGTTGAAAACTACCATGGACCTCAAGACAGCACTTGGGAATCAAATTTTCACTCAAATCTTGCAACACCATAGTCCTAGGATAGATATACTCTTACAAGAGGAGATGTTCTTAATAATTTGTGAAAGATTCAAAGGAGCTAATGAAGGTTACTCACTTTGCACCTTGTTTTCAAAACTTTCCACAACTCTTGTTGACAACAAGCATGAAACAAAGAGTTTAGGACAAAATCACCCATTCAAAAAGCTTGAAGATACCTAAACCACTTCTCTCCTAGTGACCAAAGTATGCTTCAAATAATCAACCACCATTCCAAGATGGAAAGTAATAGATAAACCCCCAAAGAACAAAATCAAAGGAGAAACCAAACAGCAAGACAAAAGGACAAAGGGACAAACAAACGAATAGAAAACTATTTATAGACAAAGAGAAAATTATTCACATCAAGAGAAGCAACAGATTATTCACATAAAAGAAAGAGTTATTTACACACAAAGAGTCTTTACAAGAAGAAATTATTTGTACAAATGCATCACCCAACAAAATTCCAACTTCATGATTCAAAATAGTGTTTAATAAATTGTCCATTAACAGGCAATGGGACAGGTTCTCCAATTAGAGTACTCAATTTGAAAGCGTTTTCTCCTAGGATCTCAACAATCTGATAAGGACCTAGCCAGAGTTTATCAAATTTCTGGTGACTGCCCTTTTTTCACTAGCTTTATCCCATAGCAACACAAGGTCTGATATCCTAAAAGCTTTAATTTTAGCTCTTTTGTCAAACTAGCATTTGACAACAGCCTGGTGTCTAAAGAACTACTGCAAGGCGGCATCTCTTTGTTCTTCTAATTTCAACAAGGCAGCTAGTCTTACCTCTATCATATTGTCACTAGAGTCAAATTTTTGTATGAACTCAAGGATAGGTATTTGCAGATGGATAGGAAAGATAGGCTCTTGGCCATATACCAACTTGAATGGTGAGGTGTTTAAAGCAGCCTTAATCCTAGTCCTATCTGCCCATAATGTGAATCTCAGCTGGGTATGCCAGTCTCTAGGGTTATGCTCTAACAGTTTCTTAATTACCCCTAAGAGATTCTTATTGGTTGACTCTGCAACTCCATTGCCTTGTGGGTAATAATTTGAAAAATATTTCAAGACAATCTTGTGATCATATGCCTAGGAAATAAACT
>VDFB02075321.1:130858793-130978066 GCA_007258455.2 Sequoia sempervirens | reverse complement strand
ATGGATGAAGATTGATTCAAAACATGAAGATGATAACTTAGCTCCTATTGTGGATCCAAAATCCAAATGAGAGCCTTCTATTTATAGAAGAGAATGATGAAGGAAGAGGTAAAATGGATGAATGTGGGATCAAACACCAACCAATGACACAATGCCACTTGTTAACATGTGAGTGGACAAAGGTGGAGCACATTTAATGAATGTGCACATTAATACAATTAGGTGGAAATTCAAAATTGGAAAAGTGACAAGTTGGAGGGAGATGAAGGATGAAATAAATGCCACTTGGCTCAAGAAAAGGATATGTAAGAGGCCTTTAATGCCTTGTTGGATGGAGAGTCCTTTTGAGTGGATTTTGAATTTGAAGAATATTCCTTTTGATGCCTTTTGAAAGTAAATAGAGATTTAATAAATCAATTAAAAATGATTAAGGAGGAAAGCTGCAAAGCTAGAGGATCAGATGGATTAAGACAGATTGATCATGATTTGAAAATTTTGACTTAGACTTTTGGATTAATTTAAATCAAAATGAGAGGAAAATGATTAATAGACTTAATTAAATAAGATTTGATTTATTTAATTAAAGAAGTTGATGTTAGTTTAAATCAAATAAAGATTAATTTATTTACCTCTAAATGATGATTAGAGATTAATTAAATAAAGTGAATTATTTAATTAAAAGAGGGACTATAAGATTAATTAAATAAAATGATTTGTTTAATTAATAGGAGATGGTGACTTAATCAGACAAAATTGATTTATTTAATTAAGAGATGAAATGTGATGAATTTAATCAAATATAGAGTATTTGATTAGTAAAGAGGATGATTCAAGATGAACTGGTGTTAGTGAATCAAGATTAGGTATATAGGATCAATCAGGATAATTTTTTGTGTCCACAATTTCTTCCCAATTTTTCTTCTACAAAATTTTGAGATATGTCTTATTTTATTGCAAGTGTAGCACACAACTTATTTCTAACCAAACTAATCTACATTTATCCTTGATATGCACTTATTAGCCTTATTTATGAAGATATTACATGTATAGTAGTATCCTTGAAAAGATTGAATCCTTCTACTAGCATTGAATCTATTCAACATCATTTGGCTTCTACACTTGGTAACTCTATGTCCAAAATTATTGCAAGAAAATCATTTCCAGTAAAGAATCCAACATTCTGATTCATTCTATTTTGGTTCATTCTACTTCTACATTTTGCTGCCCTATGACCAAACTTATTGCATGAGAAAAAAAACCATTAAAAGATGGGTACCTTTGAGCATTAGGTTGTCAAATAGGAATCCTTCTGGTATTTCTCCTTTGGTTCTTGATCTGTTTATTATTGCCTTGACTCTTCCTTTGATTTTCCACTTTGTTGGGAGTCTAGTTTTCCTTTGAAATTTCTCCTTCTACAAGTCCTAGATCACCTTTGTCCTTATAAGGTTTCTAAAATGCAATCAACTCATCAAGCCTTGTAGAACTTGTTTTGAATTTTTCTTCATGGGATTTTTCTTTTTCCAGATAAGATCTTATGGTTAACACTTCTTGTTCAATCTTTGTGCATTCATCAATTTTATTATGAATTTCAGCTTTTTGACATTCTTGAACTCTTTTTTGTTCTTCCACTTGTACCTTCAGTTCAGTAATGTATTTATTATCCTTTTTCAACTAATCACTGACCTCTCTATGCCTTTCTTTGAAATTTTTGATTTATTCTCTTAATTTTATAATGCATTCATTTGCTTCTTTCAAGTTTCCTTTCAAAGTTTCTTTCTCATCTTCACTTTTTTCCAATTCTTCAAGGGTGGCTCGGATTTCCTCAAATGTAGAGTTTTCTTCTGGAGGAAAATGATAGATTTTTTTAGCCATGTATTTAAATTCTTGGACATTCCTCAAGTTGGAGGACTTCTTTAGAGGAACTAAGCTCTAATACCAATTGTTGAATACACCAAATACTAAGAGGGGGAATGAATCAATATTCTACTAACACAATTAATTGCTAACCATCCAATTGTTAACACATATCTAGATACAACCATAAACCAAAGCATGAAGAGAATCATTACATCTCATAACACATTTACACCATGCTTTTACATGGAAAAATCAAAATGGGAAAAACCACAGGGAGGATTAACTCACAATATCTTATAACTGGTTACAAGATATTACAGGGCTCACTTCCAAGACTCGTTGTCCTTGAAAGGCTTACAACCTAAATACAAAGAAGGATTACTTCTAAGATACAAAAATTATGGCTCACTCCCAAGAGATGAACTGAAGTACACCTTTAAAGTGCTTAGACTAGTTCTAGTTAAGCTTTGGAGAACCAAAATCATACTCCAATTGTAGGTATACAACAATTATCAATAAATTTTCACTATAACACTTATCACATAGCTCGTATCACTATTTTCAAACCATATTCTTCTTATTTCCATGAGACACACAATGACTTATTTTATACATATATACAACTATATCTTCCTTCATCAATTATGTTAGATTAATTGAATGTGAACACATAAAATTCAAAGTGACTTGTCGATCCAATTCAAAAATATTTTTGGCACAAAAAAACATAACATCCAAAAATTAGGTCGACTTGGACCTAATAAGGAACACTTTAAACATTCATAAGAAAAGAAGTTATTAACCCTCTTGGCCAAAATAATGTCAAACTTCTGTCATTTAGATATCTCAGCTAGATCAACCAAAAATTTTGAAAGCTCATTCATAGTTGTAACTGATAGTCCTAAGCAACATATCAAAAACTCATAGAATTAAATTTTATTGAGAGAATTTCTAGATCAGAATACCAAATTAGTGTAGATACATAGTTTACTTATCCAGTTACCAAACAATGTTGGCATCAATGACAAAAAACCTAGAGGTCACCTTCTTCATTCTTCCAAGAAATTTGATACAAATGTTCCAAATAAGGAAGCTATATTCAAATCCAACAAAAAATTATTGAAGATAAAACTACTAATTAGAATGATGACTTTGATGAGGTTGAAGAAAGGCACTGGAAAATAACAAGGTACTGGAAAATAACAAGGTAAGTTACCTTTCAAGTGTTTCAATTGTGGAAGGATTGATCATTTTGCATCTAAATTCCCTTATAAATAATTAGAAGATAGTGACAAAAGAGATAAGGTTAACAAAGGTCTCTATTGTAAGGAAAGAATTTGTTCCTCAAAAGATGAGGAGAATGATTAAAATTATGAAACCCTTTTTATGTCTTGGGAGGCTAGTGACAAAAAGTGTGATGTTGAAAAATTCAACATGTCTAGTTCCTTGAGTGATGAAGATATGTTTTCCTCTAAACCAAATATAGATTCAATGGAACTTGAAGGTTGGGACTTCAATTTAGATGATTGGGAAGTAGATTTTGGAGGAAAACTCTATTCTATTCTAGAAGACCTAAAATAAGCAAGGGGACTAAATCAAGAATATGAGATTCTTCTTAAAAAATCAAAGGAATAAACTAACAAAATGAAAGTTTAAGTAAAAAGAGGTAAAGAATGTGAAATCAACCTAAAAGTAGCTAAATGTGTGATATTTGATTTGAAAGATAAGTTTAATTTAAAAGGGTTGTTGAATGCTTAAAACTTGAGGAGGATATTGTCACACTGAGAAATGTACTAGAAAGAGCAAAAGAAAAAAATTCCAAAGGAGAAAAGTCTAGTCTTGACAGCCCCAAATTAAATAAAAAGCCTAAGATAAAGGAGGAGAATGCATACATTGAATATTCTAAGAAGAGTTCCTTTGGAGATACAAAGACAGATCAAGATGGAAAGAAATAAGGTGGATTCAATCCTATCAAGAAGAAAAAAGAATGTAGAGGTTCTTCACCTATAAGATAGCATGCTCCTACCAGGTTCAATCAATATTTTCAAGGTTACTATTTTTATTGCAATAAATTTGGACATGAGAATGTGGGTATGTGCAGGATCATGATGGGCCAAAAAGTAGCAATATGATGGGTATGTGGTTGATGATTTTTTTTTACCCAAAATTGATGAAACGAAAAAGGGTTTTTAAAGGAGATTCTCAACTTTCCACCAATATAAATTTTGATTTACTTTGAATTTAATAAGTAATCATTATTCATTTTCTATTCAAATTACGACTAAAGTCCTGATTGATAGGTTGATTGAAAAAATCTATAGCCTTCAAATGGTATCACATTTTTTGAATCCAAAACATGCATCACATTCTATGTTTTGCATACTATAGGATTAAAAAAATAAAAAATGAATTTCATGAAGTTTTGACCAAGGTGGTCGACATACGAAGTTTTTATATTTTTTAAAAGGTAATAAAAAATCATAATTAATTATTTACTTGGAAAAAATTACAAAATATGCATCGCCGGACATGAGTCTCTACTTATATCTAAAATCTTATAAAAATATTATCATTTTATTGTGGTTAGGGTGGCGATGACACCTACTTCTTTCTTTTTTCCCTGAAATTTAAGTACTACTGCATTGAAATTTCAAATTTTCACCAAATAGAATTTTTTTTTTAAACAAACCTAGTAGTTTAGAAACTACATTCAATTTACTATAGATTCTATTCTTACATATTTTTGAAATAATATAGATAACACTCTAATTTTTCTGATTTTTTTGCCACTTAAGAGCCTATTTTTTCCATGATGATCTTGCACATACCCATGTTGTTTTATATCTAGACAAGGAAGGAATGATAACATGAGAAAAATATCATTTGTGCCTCAAAGAAACAATACTATTTTATTTCATGGATATTGCTATACTTGCAAGAAATTTGGTCATAAAGTTCTCAAGTATAGGTCTAAGATGAAGAGGAACAAATTTGTTCCATAGCACAACATTGTGTGCTAAAAATGCAATAAGATGGGACATAAAGAAAATTATTGTAGAAGTGGTTTTATGAAGAGATTAGTTTAGAACCAAAAAAAGGATGTAACTCTTAATCAAGAAAAGAAAGCTAATGTAATGGTCTAAAAGGAAGAACAAGTTCAAGAAAATAAGAAGGATGATTCTACACTTGCGCATTCTACACAAGATCCTAAGAAAAATTGAAATAGAGTATTCTCTAAGGGGGATATTTTATTTGTAGAAATTTTAGCCCCTAAAAAGAACATGTTGAAGACTTCAACATGAAAGAAGATTTGGATCAGAATAGTTGTTGTGTAGACTTGTTGTGCAAGAATGGACATTTTTTTAAGATTCCAATGCAAGTAGAAGATGTGAGAAGGTAGGTACACATATATTGATTAGTATCATTTTAGGTTGGTTTACCACACATGAAGATAAGTTTTAGGAGTTGGTTGAGGCATTCACTATATATATTTTGAGGCAAAGTCATGATACTTTTGTCCCATTCCCTCTGTTGTACAAGATTTTTTCTTGCAGTTTAGAAGTTAAGTTGGTCAATATGTGAAGGTGTTATATCCAATTTTTCAAGTCTTTACTCATTTTGAAGTAAAAGATGCAAGTAATAGAGTTTTTGCCTATGTTCTGGCAGAGTAAAGTGATAATGAAGGCTTGTTGGAATGCTCTACATTCCTCAGGAAAGAACGATATGTCCATATAGTCTTTTGGACATGTTCTGGGGTGTTTCTTGCATGCTACTTTATTGTATCAAGTAATTTGGATGTTCACAAGTACAATTTTCAAATAACAGTGTGCTATAGATAATTCTAAATCCCTATCCATTCTTTAGAACATATGCTTGGTACTTGTGTCGATTGGTGTATGAAAAGATCAATTATATATGTCTATGTGGAAATTCTACACTTCTTAGTATGAAATGGGGTTGATATGAATGCAATATGTTTGGTTGCCATATTTCAAGCTAATCATAAGAAATCTCATGAGAAAGAAATGAAAAGAATATTCATGTATTTGAAGGAAACTTTGGATTATGGTTTGTGGTATAAGAAGGATCAAAATTTCTCTCTAAGTGCTTAAATGATTCTAACTTGGAAATATGTGTGGATGACTAGAGAAGTACAAGTGGTAGTGTATTTTTTTTGGGAGACAGATTGGTCTCTTGGTTCAGTAAGAAGCAAGACTCGGTGTCCTTATCTATAATAGAGGCCAATTTTATTGTTGCAACATCTTGCTACACCTAGGTGCTTTGGATGAAGAAAAAATTGAAGGATTTAAATGTGGTATATGATGAAACCATTCCAATATTTTATGATAATACAAGTGTAATTAATAGTTCCAATGATCTAGCAATGCATTTAAGAACTAACCAAATTTCTATCAGGTATCACTTTTTGAGAGAGAAGGTTGCATAGTATGAAGTCAGATTGGAGTATGTTCCTACCAAGGATCAGATACCTTCACAAAGGCACTTTCAAAGGATAATTTTGAGTATCTTTGATAGAAGTTTGAGGTTATTACCCCTCCTTGTTCTAACTAAGTGCATAAATGGTGTATCTATCTAGGGGAGAAATTCATGTCATATCTTTTTTCTTGGATTGATGTGTGCTACCTCTTAAGAGGAGTTGGTAGTAAGGGGGAGATTGGAGAGTTGTGAAAGTGTTGAGAAGGATTTACTATTGTTAGGGGGAAATTTTTTAATTGTATGAAAAAATGTGTAGATGTTGTGTATGTGCAGTTGTTCATCAAAGGAGGAGAATGTGTTGTTGTTTCAAATAAATATCTTTGGCCCTTTGTCCTTGAAGTCAAAGTATGTTTTGTTCTTTATATAGGTATGTGTGGCCCTTTGTCCTTGATTTCAAAGGGGTGAGTGAACTAGTGTGTGTTTCCATCAATGCCAAAGGGGGAGATTATTGGTAGTTGTTTTCATTGATGTCTACACTTGAGAAGATTTGTCTTGGTGAGATTGCTGACATGGTTTCCAACCCTTTAGAATATTTTTACATTGATTGTCATTATTGACAATATTTAGGTTGGGATATCATGGTGTGTTTCTGAAGTTCATGGTTGGATGTCATGTCTTGTCTGATGTTAATCGAAATTGTATAGTGCATTATTATTGTCAACAACATTGATTTCATATCAATATATTAAGATGATGATTAGAAGCATTAATATGAGTATTAGAAGTTTTTTTTATGGTGGATAGATTTTTTTGATGGTCTACAGTATGTTTTTTTCTCTCTTATTTCTCTTGATGAAGTATATGTTACAAAACGAATTTTTTTTCCTTCACAAGTTGATTGAATGTTTCTAGTTCATAAAGTTGCATTGAAGTTTGTTTTGGAGAATTCTCTGCATTCCTCCACTGTTGAAGATATGGTCTTGTAGTTTGGGATTCAAAGTTAGTGTTTTTTGGCTTTTGCACTCCTATCTCTTTAGGTCACTTGTGTTGTTGAGGAGGTTTCTGTAATTGCAGAAGGTTGGTAGTGTTGTTGGTTGTCTAGACTAGTTTGTAAAATGCTCTGCATTTCTCCATATTGATGTCTCTACTCATGTATCCTCGTGAATGTTTTCTCAATGTTTGTATAGTGTATCAATTTCAATTTCACAGGTTTAAGTGGTCTGCAAGTTTATCTATTAATGTTATATCTCATGGATGAGGTTTTTGTGCTTTTGGGATGAAGTATTCTGCTCCTATTTGGTCTGTGATGGATTTTTGTGGTATGATAGTATGGAAGATGTGTCTAGAAGTGGTGTTGGATGTTCATAGAACATCCCCATGTGATCTACATGTTAAATTTTGATATCTTTGATGTTGAATGATGTGTTGACTTGGATTTCTAAGTAATTTGTGGATATCTAGCCAATAGGGTTTTTTTTCTTGCTTATGTCCTGTGCTTGGAGGATTGCACCATCATTTGAAGATGTGTTATGATGGATTTGGGTCCTGATCTATCTTGTTGAGGACCATATTGAGTTAATTCAACAAGAAAATATATGTTTCCCTATTGTTGACCTAGGTTGATGTGTGCTAGCATGAATTATTTTGGATCGCATTGGAAGATGTAATAAGATTGTTTTTGGTCCTCTCTATCTTCTAGATAGGACTCCATTATGTTGTGGTCAAATTTATTGATTTTATTGTTTATCTTCTTCTTGGATGACCTAATTGAAGTTGTGAAGAGTTGCAATGGATATAAATGCAAGATCATTTCAGATGCAAGTGTATGGATGTTTAAAGAAAGTAATAGGATGGATTGTATTTGAATATATAATAGAGAAAGTGTGAAATTGTGTGGAAGGAAGGTCATATGTGCTTGAACGCCTTAGTCAGTAGAGTGTTTTGTTGATATATATTGTAATTTCTCTTTAATATTTTTTGTATCCTACTCTAAGATATTGAATCTCATTAGCTCCATGTATCTTTCCCTTGAGGTTGTGTGCCTTAGCATTGCAAGTCCCTTGTATCTTTCTCTAAGGTTGTGCACCTCAATTTTCAAGTCTTTTGGTAGTGAGCCTTTTTGTAAGTAATGAGATTCTATATTGTGATTAACTCTCATCACGGTTTTTTCCTCATTAGGTTTTCCATGTAAAAATCCTGGTGTCCTCTTGTGTTCATTTTCTTATCCTTCTTTACTGTTAATGTGTTTAAGTATTATTGATTTATTAGAGGTCTATTGATTTGGTTAATTATAGGATTATTGTATGTTTCATTATTAAGGGTTGCTAAATTTTGTCAAGGGTTTAAATTACTATATCTTTCATTTTTGTTGATCTATTTAAAGGTTTTGGTGTAAAGTTAGATTTGTGTTGAAAGGTTTATGTTCCAGAGGGGTTTAACTTTTTGTAGATACTAATTCATCCCCCCTCTTAGTATTCGATGCATTCAACATTGCTATACAAAATTAACAATTAAATTGGCAACCTTTCCTGTGAAAACCTAGATCGGGCATGTATAGGCTAATGTATGAAAATTCTTTTCTTAAATTTTTTCCAAGATCTTGACAAAATGGCCCTAAGTTCCCTTTTATAGAAACAAGGGAGAAAATAAGCTTTACCCCATTGACATATGTCACATTTTATTTGAAAATATTGTCCCTTAAGGATTAGACAAAATAAGTTACAATTGCCCCATGGGGAGAAATACATATTCTACTAGAAGTACTTTTCTACACTTTTCCATCAACTTTTATAATTTTAAAAACTTTCGAGGAAGAGGATGGCAGGGCCACACAAGATAAAATAGGCTCCACACCTATAAAAAAGACAAGAAGAGTATAGGAAATATTTATTCACTATATTTCTCCATTCATGAACTATACTCTTCTTTAAGGCCACTTAAGAGCTTCCACACTTTATTATTATGATCATTATATCTTATATCTAGGATTTATCTTGTTTCCCTTGCATAAATGTCCAAGTTTCTCTGTAATTTAAAAAAGTTGTCAATTGAATTTTTCAAGAAGGAAAACTCTATTTTTTCATCCTTGTAAACATAAGATGATAGTGAGGGAACTATGTGATGTAGAGAAGGGTTATACAATGATCCTACACACTAAAAAAAATACTCACAAGAGTCCTTAGTCATTAATCTATTGGCTTTCCTTCACAAACTACCATTGATCCTTGTAGCCTTTCAAAAAGGAATTTTTGAACACAAATTTTGAAGCAGACCTAACATTAAAAATGTAAGACCAGTTTGAGATACCATTTTGGCCATTACAACACATATCCAAAAATGGGATGTGGTTTCTTTGTACAGATTAGGGAAAAATTTGATTGTCCTCCTTCCAATGAGGCATAATAAGTCACCTATGCTTGACAAAATCTAGTTCTTGGGCTTCAAAATGTTATTTTTTTGGTTCTTACACCTTCAATACACATAAAAAGGTCTCAAAAAAACCATTCCTTTCTCATGAGCAATCTTATAAGGTCATTTTCAACAAACCCTCTAAGCCACTACATATTTTATGAATATTTTTAGGGGTAAGACAACAAGCAATCCTCCATAAATCACACAAACCATTGACCCTAGAATTGAAACCTTACAGACATTTAGAGATCCATAAAATAGAGGTTCACACCAAAAAATCATATTTTTCCACTGTATGGATTTTGAGAAATGATTTTTTTTTTATCAAACTAGAAACCCTAGTTTTTGAATGGGGTTGCTAGGAATATTGCCTTATTAGACCAACTAAATTCTTTAGGACTAGTAAGAACAAAAAAAATCTGAAATTAAATTCCTTTTCCATCCATGTAAGTTGCAAGGCTGTACTCAACTGTACATGGTCGTACAACGTGAATAACAGGTTGTTTCACATAGAAATAATGCAAGTAAAACATAGCAAAATGAAGTTTTTTTACATTCCAACCTTCTCTAACCTTGGGATTTGTGTTTACATGTATTTATGCTTTCCCAATCATTTTCCAACTACCAACCAACCATAACTAACTTCCTAATCAAAGTTGCAATTTTAATGCACTTTGTGACAACTTTCACAATGATAAATTTTACATCTTTTTTGCAAATTTTTACAACTTTTGACCAATGGACCTATAGCATTCCAAAATGGTCATAACTGACCTTATTAGACCAAAAACATAAAAAAAAAACATAAACCAATATTTGACCAAATTTGACCATATGGCCTGAAGGTGCCCCTACACACAACTCCCAAGGAAAAGAAAAAATCTCAGTTCCATATGAGATGTGATCTAAAAAAAATTAAATTTCTTCCATTGTGCTCTACTTGCAAAAATTCAAATGCATGTTTAATTTTGGCCTTAGGTCTTCCACTTCTTTGCAAATTGCCCTTCAATTGACGTTCTATATTCTTGACTTTCCCTGGATCTTTTTTCTTCTTCTTGCACCACCTCTTACTTAGCATCTTCTTAGCTTCAAGGTTCCAAAACTCTAGTTCTCATTCATATATCTTATTACCACTGTCCATGTCTTCATCTTCATTATTTGAATATAATTTTCCAACATATTCATCATCCATGAAATCAAAAAATGCAACCATTACCTCTATTATTTTTGTAACATCTTCTTCACCATATTGTGCATAACAATTTGCATACACTTCTCCTTTTTCTTTATACCCTTTTCCATCTTCATTTTCATCTGCTCCACTTGTAAACACATACTCACAAATATTGTTATAAATAACATTTTGAGTCTCAATGGACTCATTTTCTTCATATTTTTCCTCTTCCTCAAATGGCGTAGGCTCCTCCATCATCAACAAAGACTCTCCAAGGTTTTGTTCAGCTATCCTCTCTTGCCTTCTTCTCCTTTGAATGATTTTCTTGATGGGCCACTTTACCTACTTTATTATTGGCCAATGCCAACCATTTTCCTAGTTTTCTTTCTCAAGACACTACTGCATCTCAAGATTCATTCTTTCTTGAATTTTTTTCATTTGTTCAAAGGCATGCCTCAACTCTATTATCTCTTGCTGAACATTTTTTTTTTCCTTCTCATTTTTCTTCTTCATCGCACTTCCCTCTCTTCTCATCACTTGTTTCTTGCTTGGTAACTCCTTACTTTGCAAGTCTCCATGAACTATTCTCCTCAAAAATTTCATTCTCCTTTTGCAAGCAAGTCTCTTTCACCTTGCTTCTTCTCAATGCTACTTCTTTTCTTCATGATACCTCACCTTAGGCCCCTTTCTTTTCCCTTGGCCTAGTCTATTGGTATCTAGGTTCTTCCTTCAACCTATAAAAAAGACAATACACAAACTCCCAAAATTTCCTTGCCTGGATCTTTCGCTACAAGGATCAATTGTAGTTTGAGAAGGAAAGTAAATAGATTAATGACTAAGGGATCTTGTGAGTGGTTTTTTGAGTGTGTTGGATCATTGCATACCCCTTCTCTGCATCATTATGCCTACAAATTCTATCTTCCATACATCTAAATATTTGATTACACTTGAGTTATCGATGATTTTAGGCATAATTCCCTATTGTTGCAAGAATGAAGGTATTGTCATTGATGTCAATTGGTCAATTGGTTATCAACTAGTTGTTGTTGTCATTGATGACATGGATGCATGTTATTGGCTGTTCATGTTGAGAATATTAAGAAACTTGTATTGAAGAAAGGTTGCAGGTGTTCAGTGGTTGCTTCGAGTTTTTCTCTACGATTCACTCCTATGTTTGTGTGGTTCAAATATGTTGATCATGATTGTTGGAAGCTGCTATATCTAGATGTTTTGGCTTTTGATTCATTGTACAGTGTGAGTTATGTTCACCAGTTGTGAACTATGGTTTTATGTGTATCTATTGAGGTCTGAGAGAAATGTTGTTGGTTCGGATATCTCTTTGGTAAAGTCTTATGAATTGTGGTTCTAGAGTTAAGTTGTTATAATTGTGTTGAAGATAATTTTAGTATCTGGAGGGATCATGCGTAATTGTTCTATGTGTAAATTACATTGGTTTGGCTGACCTTGTGTTAAACACTACCTTTAGAATTGATGAAGTGTGTTGGAGTATTTGGGTCCTCATCAAGCGTGTGTTTAGGTTTCCCTCATTCTAATTCCACCCTAGGATGTTTTGGCGCTATCCTAATTTGAATTTATTGATGGATTGCCAACTTTCGATATGTTTCAAAGTTAAAGATGGTATAAATACATGATGAGTTAGTGGTGAAAGAAGAATACGAGATAAGTGAAAATAAATAAAGTAGATAGATGAAAAATAGATATGAATCCGTGGGTGTGTGTGATGCAAGTGTGGCAGATCAGTACAAACTATAAATGTTGAGTTTCTAGATGCAGTGAGCTGAAGGTGTACTCTATCATTCATGCATGTCTACAAGTGGTTGAACAAATTGTGGCGATAATCTCTATTGCATTGATATTTTCTTCTATATGTAATGTATCTCTTCAATATTCTTTGTATCTCTGTAGCAGTTATCCCTTTGGGTGGTTAACCCTGTTGGATAGTGAGTCTTGATCTAGACAGTGAGTCCTTGTTTTTTTAGTGAGCCATTTTCTCAGGAAGTGATCCTTTGTAATTTATTTTAATATTCTCTGTAGTGTGAGTTAATCCTTTCCATGGTTTTTTCCTCATTGGGTTTTCCACATAAATCTAGTGTTGTTATGTTTGTGTGATAGTTTTCAATTTTTGCACTTGCACTTAATGTTTAATCATTTTAACAGTGTTAAGGATTTTTTTTGGTGAATGATTTAAAGGTTTAAATTTGTTACAAATGATTCAACCCCCCTCTCAGTTGTCTTGTTAAACATTTGGTAACAAATCTTGGTTTATTGGAGAAGATCTTAGTCACTTAAGGAAGGTCCGAGATGGCTATAAAAGTGACTATGATTATCCATGGTTCGATGGAACTAATTATGCTATTTGAAAAATAATGATGGAATAATATTTGACATTATGGATATGGTGTGGATAAAGCTTACAAGAATCCTTACACTCCTCATACTAATGGTTTGAGTATGACTAATGAGATCAAGGCACATGAAACGAAGAATAAGGCGAAGTACATTTTGAAGAATAGTCTTGTACATTCTGATTTGATTAATGTTTAGAATCTAAGAACTACTAAAGAAGTCTAGGATGCCTTGGAAAAGGTGCATTAAGGTGATGAAAGGGTCAAAGAGGAAAAGTTGCAAAATTTGGAGGCACAGTTTGAGATCCTACATATGTCTGAAGATGAGAATGTTAAAATTCGTGTATAGAGATTAGATGAGGTAGTAGTTGGATGTGAGGACTTGGGGCTACTATAGATGAAACCAGGATTGTAGAGAAGATTCTTAGAACTCTCCCTAATACTTACAACGAAAAGGTATGTGCTATTGAAGAACATATAAATTAAAAGACTTACACTAAAGATCAATTGTTGGGAACACTAACATCTTATGACATGAGAAATTCAAACTTGAGAAATGGATTTAGATCAAAGACTGATTTTAAGGCTACAAAAGCTAAATATCTGGATGAAGAAAATCTTGATGAAGTAGAAGATAAATTTGTGAGAAGGATGAGGAAAGGCTCTAGAAATTATGAAGGTAAGTTACCATTTTAATGCTTTAGTTGTGGAGGAATGGGTCATTGTGTTGCAAGGTGTCCAGAAAGAGCTAAGAGGAATAAACAAAGATATGAGAAAGAAAAGAAAGGTAAGAAGATCAACAAAGCATATTATGTGAATAAGGATGCTAGTGTATTTCATGAGGAATCTAATTATGGAGATCCTAATGATAATGAATGCTTGTTCTTGGCTATAAAAGATGAACCTACTTCTGCTAATTCTAAAAACTAGGTGAAGGAAATCCCTCCAGAGAAGGAGAAAAATGAAGGTATTGTAATCTCTACCCTACATGCTAAATAGGAAAAGAACTATTAGGTTGTTGAAATTGGTTGTTCACATCACATGAGTGGTGATAAGAGTAAGTTTTTTAAACTTGAAAAATATGATGGAGGCTTAGTTATGTTTGGAGGTGCTAAAATTTGTGGGATAGGTTTAGTAAATTTTGATGGCAAGCATAATACTGATTATGTCTACTATGTTAAGGGTTTAAGGCATAATATCTTGAGTGTTGAATACATGTGTAGTAAAGGATATAATATTGCATTTGAGGATGAGAGATGTGAGATCAGGAAAGGATTTGGAACAGTGATTGTTGCAAGAAATAAATATGAAGGAAATATCTATCAACTTAAGGGTGTTGAAGGAAGATGATTTATGAATTAGATTAATGATAGTTGGTTGTGGCATCGAAGAATGTGTCACATGAATTTTGATAACTTGGAAAGGATTAGTGTAGTTCATGCTATGAGAGATTTACCAAGGATTACAAACCCTATTAATGCTATTTGCAGGAATTGTCAGTTTGGAAAGAAAGAAAGAATCCATTACAGATCAAAGGAACAATCTACTACTAGACTACTAGATTTAATTCATAAAAATCTCTATGGTCCTACAAGAATGATAAGTATACAAGGTGAAAGGTACTTTATGATTTTGATGATGATTATTCTAGATATACATGGGTTACATTTCTTAGAGAGAAGTTAGATGGATTAGATAGATTCAAAACATTCAAAGCTATGGTTGAAAATGAAGTAAATTTGAGGATAAAATGCTCAAGGTACGATAGAGGTGGTGATTTTACCTCCCATGAGTTTAATATGTTTTGTGAAGTGCATGGAATAAAAAGAAAGTTATCTACTCCAAGAACTCCTCAGCAAAATGGAGTTGTTGAAAGAAAGAATAGAATAATTCAAGAGGCCACTAGATCAATGATGCAGAGCCAAAAGGTACAAACCCTTTCCAATTAGCAAGTTGGATTCAAAAGGAATCCATCAAGATTATAATGATCATATAAAGCAATGCAAACAGTCCTCCAAGTTCAACAATCATTGGAAACACAAATTCCACAATTTCACCCCTCAACTCTAGTAGTACTGGGAACCTAGTTTTCAAACCTTAACTCAATAAATTTCCACAGAACTTACCCAACAAATGGATGATTCAGATACCCATTTTTGAGATACAAAACATATCCATCAAGTGCATTAGAATCCTTCAAAACCTTTCTTTCAAAATGGATTTTTTCATTGTTTTGAGGCCCCAATTAGCCCTTTTTTTCAAAGTAACCCTTCTACAAACTGACCACCAACCCAAAACAACCTGAAATTGTCTTAGGGAAGGATTTCAAACTTAGGATTTTCAAAGTTCACAAGGAACCACAAGGAAATGTTACATTCATCATTCATAGGTTTGCTAACCCAAATTCCATATAAATCATACAAACACTTCCCCTCAAACTTACCACACACTTCAAGAGTTCAATCCTTACATTCCTATCCTTTTGAACACATCAAAAACACAAAATTAAGTCCATCCACCAAGTCACAAAGGATTCACATTAGGTGGCTGGTGGATCTCATCTTTAGGAGGCTCTCAACCCTAAATTCAGAAAAACATAGCAATTTCTAGAACTTGCTACTCTCCACACACAAACGATGGAATTAAACCTCTAAACTAGGTGTAAAGGAAAGTAAACACATGTATATGTAAGCACCCAAAACCTCAAATCATGGAAAACCTATACGGGCCTATGTCAAGGAAAGAAAGTTCAGAAAAATCAATGAAAACTATGATCAACGTTTACAAAAGATAGTTCTTCTCCCAAAAACTGAACAACCAACCTCTAACTCAAGGAATTACATCATTAAATGATTGTATCAACTCCAACCTACCCTTGGAACCGACCAATTTCTTTAACCACCCTTTTTTTTACTTTAAAATGATAATTTGCCAAATGCTTGGCCTTAATCATCCCCTTTACAACTTGATTTGTAAATTCCTCTTAACTGACCTATTAAGACCCCAAAATCCTTCCAATACATAAAAAATGGTCATTAAGACCTTATTCATGAGAAAAAACATGGAAACCAAACCTGCATTATATCCTATCCACCCAGATTAGTTTGTCAACATGACATACATTGACAAGTTATTACAATGCAACATATTTTAACATATTTTGCAACTTCCTCATTGCATATTGTTTAAAAACATTCAAATCCACTCAATAAACCTTTAAGACCCTCTCCCTTACATTCCAAGGTGCAAGTGCCCCTGCACCATACACCCCCTCATAGAAAAAATCTTGTCCCAAGAGAAAAATCTGGCTCTTTGTCTCCACATTGTTGTTTCATGCATATCCAGACCTGCTACTTGCCTTTTCCTCATACCTGGATCAAAATTTGATATTCTCCTAGCCCTTATACTTTCAAACAATCAAGGGTTAGAAATGTAGTGCTCTACGTTCTTTTTTTCTCCATCTCCACACTTGTACACATCCAATTGTGCTTGTATACTCTGCCTTCTTTACTATCATTAGACCTTCACATCTAGGCTCACACTGTCCTTTCCTCATTGTGATCAGACCTACCTTCTTTATATCCTCTATCCTTCCAATCTCATGACTCATTGTCTCCTTGCTTGCCACTTCACCATATTCTGTCCTAACACCTTTTGACTATCCTTTTCCCTGATGCAACACCACAGGGCAACTCATTGTCCCTACAAACACATTACCATGCTCTCCTTTCCTTCTCAAAGGCTCTTCCCTCTCACTCTGCCCTTTACCAGTCTGAGTCACCTTGCCACTCATTTCCTTATTCCATACAAAGGCATGCTTTACTCCATCCTCGTGAAAATCACACCTATCCTTCTTACCCACTGTCTGAGTCTTGCTCATTTTCTCTCCACCTGTTGTTCCATCATCATGAACATGCTCCATACCTGCAAACAAATTGGTCTTGCTGTCCTCAAGCCCTAAAGGCTCTTTCTTTCCAAACATCACCACCTTAGACTCACCCTTATCTCCTCCACTTATTTTCAAGGAAGTCAACCTAAAAATTTTGTCATCCTTCTTGATGGTATATGTGTTCTCCCAGCAATCATATAGAGACCTTCTATCAAATTTCCAAGGTCTCCCTAAGAGAACATGACAACAATCCATTGGCACAATGTCACATAAGATTCTATCCTTATACTCCCCAATCTGGAAATCAACATATGCTTACTCATTCACCACCAAGTTTTTACTATCATTTACCCAAGAAACTCTATAAGGTGCTACATGAGGTATCTTTTCCAAACCCAACTTATCTACCATCTCAATTGAAGCAAGATTATCAGTTGATCCTGAATCCACTACCATCCTACATACTTTATCTTGTACCTTACAATTGAGTCTGAAGAGTACTTTCCTTTGTGGAGGTTCTTCAAGGATTGGTGCCTTGAGAAATTCTTCTAATCATCAAAATATCTCCAACTTCTTATGTAAGGTTCACTATAGGTGAAGTCACACTCTCTTCATCCTCGTGCACTAGTTGATTCCTCCTCTCTCCACCATAAGAGCTTGATCCTTGATTTTTAGGGCATTTGAAGGATGGATGTCTAGGCTGGTTACAAGTGTAGCATCTCCCTGAGAACTGGTAGGAGCCTCTTCCTCCATTAAATCTACCTCTTGAACCTCTCCATCCACCTCTAAAATCAGATTGCTCCTAATCCTTCTTGTCATCCCCTTGAATCTCATTGATTGCCTTTGAATTACAATTGAATCCTCTTCCTCTAGAAGTATTGCATCTTCCTCTTGTTTCCTTCTCTTGTCTCCTCTTTAGTTTCTCTTATGCTCTCATGGCCATCTGGCAACATTGTTCAACTAACTTAGGTGCCAAAATGTTGATCCCATCCTGGATGTTGTACCTCAAACCATTCAAATACCTAGCAACCATTTCATCCTCATATTCTTCATGCTTAGTCCTTATACTTAATTTATAAAATTCTTTAGTATATGATTGCACATCCAAATCTTTTTGTCTAAGATTTTGCAATTTCTTAAGCAATTGAACATTATAATCAGCAGGAAGAAATTTACCTTTCACTTTAGCCTTCATCCTTTCCCATGAAGTGATCTTACTCTTTCCTTGTCTCTCCCTTTCCTCCTGTACAAAATTCCACCATACCAAGGTATGTCCCTTCAATCTAGTTTTGGCTCTCTTCACCTTAAGTCCATCAACATATTCACTATCAAAGTAGTTTTCCATAGCCCCAATCCAATCCAGGAGCTCTTCACTATCAATTTTTCCTCCATACATAGGAACATATATTTTTCCATGTCCCTCCTTCACAACCTTCAAAATATTCATTGTTATTGCATCATCAGGGTCCATCTCCTCTTCTTCACCAAGAGCTTCTTCTTCCTCTCCAGTTTCACTTACATCCTCTTCCACTCTATGCTTTGCTTCCCATGCAGCCACCCTCTTTTGTAAGGCCACTAATTGTTTAGCCTATTCATCCATTCTTCTTGCAACAGAACTCCCCTTAGGAGGCATCCTCTCAATCCTATCTCTTCACTAACCTGCAAAACCAATCAACCAATAACACAAAATCTACTACCTTGCTCTGATACCACTATGATGCAGAGCAAAAAGACACAAACCCTTTCCAATTAGAAACTTAGCTTCAAAAGGAATCCATCAAGATTATAATGATCATATAAAGCAATGAAAACAGTCCTCCAAGTTCAAAAATCATTAGATACACAAATTCCACAATTTCACCCCTCAACTCTAGTAGTACTGGGAACCCAATTTTTAGACCTTAACTCAGTAAATTTCAACAAAACTTAACCAAAAAATAGATGATTCAGATACCCATTTTTGAGATACACCACATATCCATCATGTGCATTAGACTCCTTCAGAACCTTTCTTTCAAAATGGCTTTTTTCACTGTTTTGAGGCCCCAATTAGCCCTTTTTTTCAAAGGAACCCCTCTACAAATTGACCATCAACCCAAAATAACTTGTAACAGTCTTAGGGAAGGCTTCCAAACTTAGGATTTTCTAGGTTTTAGAACCCCTAGATTTTTTTTATTCTCCAACTCACAAACCCTCCTTGTAGCCTAGGAACCTAGGGTTTTGAGACACTCCTATTGAAAGTACTGTTGCTGGTCCGATTGGCACAACAACATGCAAAAAAAATATTGCTACTATGTTTCTCCTGAAAGAGAAAGATGATCACATGAATATCTTAGCTCCCAAGGTCTATATAGTTGGTTCTCAACTGTGCTAATGTTGCTCAATTGGTCAATGTAATAGTAATATTCAAGGGGCTTTTTGGTGTTGAGCTTTTCGATTGTTCTAAGATCAAGCATGAAATAAAACCTAATTTAACTGGGGTTTTTAAAGAAACGACAAAAGATAGATCAGAGTTTTGAAACAGAAAAGAACAATAATTCATTCAACCTTAACCAGAATTGTTAGCTTCAGGGAATTGTAAACTAAAAACTGCAAAACAAAGTAAACTTGTGATTAACACACAACCTCCTTCATTCATAGTGCTAATTTCAATAACAGACTACTAGTTACCATTTTGAACAAAACACCAAAATAACATTTCATTCCTTGAAGACTTCACAAATCAAATGATTAATTGTAGACAAACATCATTCTGAAACACAATCTGAAGTAGATTAAGGTATGATTGCTTCTACAATTAATGAAATAGATAAGCAATATTTACAACGTTGGCACAATCACCAGTGTATAGAGAATCTGTAGCTCCAGATTGTTTCCACTTACAATAAGAGAACTTCGAAAATACATTATAGTCTACTGCTGAATCTAAATCCTAACTAAGGAGAGAAAAGAAGCTCTCATCACTAAGAATCAAGATGCAACTCTATCTCCTTCTGCTTCAGAAAATTCCTACTCTATTGCTGCTCTTAACTTGTAATCCTATATCTTCTAACCTTAACTGTCTAAGAAGTTCTCTAAAAGTTCTAACCTTTTTCAAAGAGGCCAGAATTCCTTGTATACCGAATGTCTCCAAAAAAAGGTGTCATCCCCTGTTTAGGGTTTTTACAAAATATCTACCTCAAGAGAGTCAACTCTCAGATCTTTTGAGGAGAGTCAATACCACATTCATTGTGAAGCCATGTTGTCCATGCTGATGACATCTTGTTCTAGGAATGATCTATAGATCTTTTGCAGCTACAACATTAAATTTTCTATCTTCGTGTCCACCTTCAAACTCTGTTGGGGTCGCCTTGAATACTCAAAATATCTCCATTAATACTGATCTACCTCCTTGCTAGTAGTCACTATAGTTGTCCCTATGAGTTACAATTTCTTCCTTCATTTAGATTCCCTCTTGTTTTGGACTTCTCTGTATGTTGACTGTCCTCTGGAAGCACCTTCGGGCCTCCTTGCAGATCTGAACATCGTCGCCCAAGCCAATCCATCATCATCTGTTCTCAGAAGGAATCCTTCTTGCTTGCATTATGTTAGTCTTCTCCACAGGAGCAGTCAATCGGTCAATGGCCCACCTTAGCTCCTTCTGATTGGACAATCACATGCCACGCTAGATTCCTGAGTAGTCAAGAGTGGTCTTCCTTAAATCGCATGTCGATGAGACACTTATAGTGTCTCCTCGATGCGATTTTGTCTTTTTAACAGTTATCATCATAGTGTGGACCAGTTGATGAGACCCTTTAGTGAGCTACAGAAGTTATATCGATACACACTGAGGTCACCGAGATAATCGTTATCGGTGTGAGGTCATGGCGATCTCCTTAGTCCTTCGGGGGGCTTCTTCCAAGCTCAAATTTCTTTTGGTGAGACCCTACACTATTGGCCAGAGTTCCTAGCGAGTTCTTCCTGGTCATACTGATGCCTCCTTCACTAGGAAATCCATTGCTATCAGTAAGACCTAAACACATCAGCAAGAGTACATGTTGAAGCCTTTTTCATTTGGCGAGCCCATTCTGCATTGGTAAGACCTTCCTGGTTTGGTGAGACTTCATGGCACCCCTTTCTTTTCTCCCCAAATTCATTCCTATCCCCCCTGGGCTCGAGCTCTTTTGACTTTGATGAGACTTTCTTTCTTCACCAAGATCTTATGGTGAACCCCTGAATCGTTCACCGAGCTACATATGTTTCGGTGGGACACCCACCGTTTGGTGAGAACTCCTAGCGAATTCAAAATACTTCACCGAGGGGACAATTCCTTCAGTAAGACCGACGGCCATTGGTGAGACATCTCACCGAATCTCCTTAGCCTCTGGTGAGCTCCTCCCATCTTCTATCACTGAGACACCATCAGGTCGGCAAGACATCTCACCAAACTTGATCTATCTACTCAGAGTCTCCCCGAGTTCCTTTTATTCTTTTGAGCTCAGGCCCTTTTTGCATCGATGTGACCATTACAATTCGGTGAGAGGTTACCCCGAGCCCCAGACACCACGTCGAATGCATCTAGTCTCTTCGAAGGCCTATCTTATCAGGGGGGACCTCCTCCAGTCGGCAAGACCAAAAGACTTCACCAAGACCACATGCTGAATGCTGATTGTTTTGCCAAGGCGTTCACTTATGAATCGATCGGTGAGATGCAAAATACTCTGAGAGACCCTCCACTAAAAAGATAACTCCTACCGAAGTGTTACCCCGGACTCTGCTGGTCGGCGATACCTTTAGGTTTCGCCAAGACCTTTCTTCGAATGAGAATTTCATGCTGAAGGGAAGCTCCTAGTCGTCGTTACCTCAATTGATGTCTTGCCGATAGTTGACTGCACATGAATTTCGCTCGCTATGACATCTCTGGGGTCTTGTCGACTTTTGCCTTAACTGATTTTTAGGACCAACTGGATTGAGGCATACCTTCGAACTAAGCTCTACTAACAAATATCATCATGTGTAGGATCTAATCCTATAAAAGAAAGGTCTACATTAGTCCTCATAAGCAAATAAGACATATTATAATAAATCCACCATTGGTTAAAATTATTTTATTAAATTCCTAGCAAGAAGAAAACCAACTCAGGCAGAGACAAAACAAAAATTTAAATCAAGCAGAACAACAGACAAGCCTAGGTAGAAAACAGAAGCACCCTCAAAGAGGAAAGCAAGTAACCAAAAGCAACATAAACCAGAAAGAGAAAGGGGGACCGATTTTGTTCCAAATCAAAATGGGGTGGTTATGCAAAGCATAACAAATGATGACTCGGCTGGGAAAATGGCTTAACCATTTTCAAGAAGCTGAAGGCTTCAGCTACCTAGAACTCCTGGTACATGACCATCACAACTCTAGTTGGGTCAGTTTTAACAAGCAAGGTTGAGCTAGAATCTCAAATGTAAGCCAACATTAATTAGCCTTGAATCTATGTGTGTGCTTGATAGTGCATCATCCTTTCATAAAGTTTTCCTCATCTTTCGAACAACAATGTGCAAGATTTGGGCTACATGAGTTGATTCCTTTTAGCTGTTGTGCAATGATATCCTGGGCATTGCTCTGCTACTAGTCAAGCGTCCATAGCCCCGATGAAGATACCTCTAGTTTTCTCACAACATAGATCTACTACCAGTCAGGCATCCATAGCCCCGGTAGAGATACTGGAATCACCCATTCATATTGAATCCTTTTCTCTTTAGGTAATTTTTCTTTTTTTTTTCTCTCTTTTTTTTTTGTTTTCTCATAGAGTTTCAGATATTCCATTTAGTTCTTTTTCAAAATGTCAGATGTTTAGCATTTGATTTGGGTTGAAAACTACCATGGACCTCAAGACAGCACTTGGGAATCAAATTTTCACTCAAATCTTGCAACACCATAGTCCTAGGATAGATATACTCTTACAAGAGGAGATGTTCTTAATAATTTGTGAAAGATTCAAAGGAGCTAATGAAGGTTACTCACTTTGCACCTTGTTTTCAAAACTTTCCACAACTCTTGTTGACAACAAGCATGAAACAAAGAGTTTAGGACAAAATCACCCGACCCGCAGACTTGAAAATATCTAAACCATTTCTCTCCTAGTAACCAAAGTATGCTTCAAATAATCAACCACCATTCCAAGATGGAAAGAAATAGATAAACCCCCAAAGAACAAAAACAAAGGAGAAAAAAAACAACAAGACAAAATGATAGAGGGACAAACAAACAAATAGAAAACTATTTACAGACAAAGAGAAGTAGCAGACTATTCACATAAAAGAAAGAGATATTTACACACAGAGACTATTTACAAGCAGAAATTATTTATACAAATGCATCACCCAACAAAATGCCAACTTCATGATTCAAAATAGTGTTTAAGAAGTTGTCCATTAATAGGCAATGGGATAGGTTCTCCAGTTAGAGTACTCAATCTGAAAGCGTTTTCTCCTAGGATCTTAGCAATCTGATAAGGACCTAGCCAGAGTTTATCAAATTTTTGGTGACTACCCTTCTTTTCACTAGCTTTATCCCACAACAACACAAGGTCTGATATCCTAAAAGCTTTGATTTTAGCTCTTTTTTCAAACCATTGTTTGACAATAGCCTGGTGTCTAAAGAACTATTGCAAGGCGGCATCTCTTTGTTCTTCTAATTTCAACAAGGTAGCTAGTCTTACCTCTATCCTATTGTCACTAGAGTAGAATTTCTGCATGAACTCAAGGATAGGTATTTGCAGATGGATAGGAAAGACAGGCTCTTGGCCATATACTAGCTTGAATGGTGAGGTGTTTAAAGCAGCCTTAATCCTAGTCCTATCTGCCCATAATGTGAATCTCAGCTGGGCATGCCTGTCTCTATGGTTATTTTCTAACAATTTTTTAATTACCCCTAAAAGATTCTTGTTGGTTGACTCTGCTACTCCATTTCCTTGTGGGTAATAATTTGAAGAATACTTTAAGACAATCTTGTGATCATATGCCCAGGAAATAAACTCAGCAGAAGAAAAAGCAGAGTTGTTGTCACATACCAGAGCAAAGGGTACCCAAACCTTGTAGTGATGCACTCGGTGAGGAGCTTGATCACTACCTCTGTGGTGCTGTTCTTATAGGGTATAGCCTCTGTCCATCTTGTGCAATAATCAGTAGTAGTAAAGATAAACTTGTGTCCTGTAGAAGAATTTAGGTTGATTACTCCAACAAAATTCAGTGCCCATTGGGCAAATGGCCTTACCTCGTAGGCGGGTTGCAATGGCATGGCTACTTAGCATTCCTTAGATGCAAAAATATGACATACGTGGCATGTCCTCACATGCTAATAGGCATCTTTGAATACACAGGGCCAATAGTAACCAGATCGAAGGATCTGATGAGCCAAAGAATCTGCAGAACCATGACCTGTGCCATGTTTCCCATGAAACTCAGAGATCACATGTTTAGCCTCTTGATGATCAAGGCATCTTAGGTATACGCCTTCAAAATTTCTCCTGTATAGCAACCATATTTTGAGCATGTAATGAGAACTCTTCACTTTGAGGGCTCTCCTTTGAGTGGCATTCATTCCTTCTGGACATCGATTGTTGAGCATAAAGCAAATGGTATCAGCATACCATGGGTCATTAGAGAAAGACTGGGTTGTGTATTGCTGACAGATGATGTTGTCGCCAGCGTTTGCCATGGACTGAGACAAGCCTGTACCCCTGACTAGTTTCATAGGGTGTATCTCCAGATCGAATTCTTGTAGGATGGCCATCCATTTGCCTCTCCTTTCTCCCAGCTCACTCTGCATCAGTAAAGACTTTATAGCAGCGTCAGGAACTACAGCGATGATTTGTCTTTGAAGAATGTAATGCTGGAACTTCTTGACAGCCCGAACCAATGCAAAAGCTTGCTTCTCCAAAGGTGGGTATTTGATTTCCATGTTTTTGAATGGAAAGCTCATGAAAGAAATCGGTCTCTCCTCTACCTCTTCTCTCCGCTGAGTTAGGACAACTATGCACGAGTGTTTAGAGGCAAACGAGTAGATGTAAAATGGTCTCAAGTAGTCTGGGCTAGTGAAAATGGGTACTTCTAAAATGGATCACTTGACTTGTGAGAACACAACCTTTGCTTCCTCAGTCCATTCTATCTTGACTTCTTTCTTCATCATCTCATTTAATGGTTTCACAATTTCAACAAAGCCCGTTATGAACTTTCTCACAAAGTTGATTTTCCCAAAGAAAGACCTCATTTCTTTCTTGCTTCCTAGCTGGGTGATCTTTAGAATGGATTCAACTCGATTTGGGTCGATTGATATTCCTCTTTCAGAAATTATGTGTACCAATAGCTTCCCTTCAGAAACCCCACACACACATTTTTTTGGATTCAATGAGACTCCATATCAGATGCATCTCTCAAGAACTCTAGCTAAGTCCATAGCATGATTCAATCGGTCCTTGGAGAACACTGTTAGGTCATCCATGTAGACAATGATGCACTTACCGATCAGGTCCTTGAACACTATGTCCATGGCACACTAGAAAGTTGCTCCAACATTTATCAGACCGAATGGCATCCTCCTATACGTGAATGTTCCCCACTTTGTAATGAAGGCTGTCTTCATTTTGTCTCCAGAGTCAACCATTACCTGATTATATCCAGAGTAACCATCCAAGAATGATATCATTTGAGATCCATTGACCATTTGCAGAACTTCATCCAGAGAAGGAAGTGGGTAGTTATCCTTTTCGGAGGCTCTATTCAAATTTCTGAAGTCGACACACAACCTGATCTCCCCATTTTTCTTCTGGACTGGGACTAAGTTAGCCACCCATGTTGAATGGCATATAGGGAAAATTATCCCTACCGAGAGCAATTTTTGGACTTCTTTATAGATCAATGGTTTGATCAGGGCATTGACAGGGCGCTGCTTCTGTCAGAAGGGTTTATCTTTGGGCTTCAAGGGAATAGTGTGTCATAACAGAGGCATCAAATGTCTTTAAGTCTTCATATCCCCAAGTAATTATAGAAATATTTTTCTTAAGTGCCATCACTATGTCTTTCTTGATTGCTTTAGGGTAGGCCTTCCCTATGTAGACATTCCTTTCAAGGCCAGAATTAGCCAGGTTAACTGTTTCATATTTGCCTCCCTCTTCTTCAGCCGATATCTTCTCTCGAGCCCTTGGGTTTGAATCAAAAATTCTTTCTAGGGCCACCATTCCCTTAGGGATGTTATTTATTTTTATATGGAGGACCCCCTTAATATCACATTCTTCAAGGTTCCAATCCCCTTGATCTCTGTTGGACTCATCCATGATTTTCCCCTCAAAAACATTTGAGCTTCCCAAGAAAGCGAGAATATGTCGATCATCATCAAAGACTTGAAAGTTCATGATGTTCTCAGGAACTGCAAGGGTGGAAATTAGTTCCACTAAGAATTTCTTGAGCTTGGAGCCTTGCATAGGTTCCAGGGTACTTGCAACAAAAACCAATGAATCAACTATCTGATTTTATTCTCTAGGGATTAAGCTAATCCCAATGGCATCAAAGTCTTCGATTAGATTCCATACCCTGTTTCTATATGCTGCCAACCTTTTATTGTGATAGGTGTACTGGTTGGGCACCTGCTTGATAACAATTTCTGAATCTCCCTTGACCATCAAGGCTGTGACCTTCTTCTTATGTGCAAACATCAGTCCTTGTGCCAGAGCTTCATACTCTGCTATATTGTTAGTACACCCAAATTGCAACTTGTAAGAAGCAAAGAAGGTTTTCCCTTTAGGGCTGGTTAGTATAATTCCAACAACACTGCCTGTCTTAGATTTGGATCCATCAAATGTGAGGGTCCATAGTTGATCACGGGTTGGAGTTGATTCTTTTAAAGTTGTTATGGGTGCTTGAGTTGTATGAGTCACAATTGGGGCTGCTTGATCTTTTGCATCAGGTATAGGGAAAGGATGCTCTGTAAGTTCTTTAGATGCACTCCCCAATTCCTTCTTAGTTATATCATCCGACCTATGGCTATCCTTCTGACAGCCACTTGTGTCTTTGATGGGTCCATTAGGTTTTGGCATACTTGTGAGTGCAGGGGTATTCGAAAAATCTCAAAGTTGTTCCACATAAGCTTGTTGGTTTGGAAATGTAACTGAGTCAAGTTCGATTGGAGAAGGAATCTCCTTTGAAAGTATTCTATCCCTGGTTAACATGGTTGCTTCCTTAGCTTCAAATGAGAAGTGGTTTGCAATGGTCTCAGGGCGACTTATGATAACTTCCTCAGCTTGGGAAACATGATTTAAAATGTCAATGCAAGGTGGACAAGTCAATTTAGAATGACTTTGGTAGTGTACCCTGCACCAATTAGGGAGCAGGAGACTTTGCAGATCTATGTCTTCTCCTAAGACTAGCTGATCTTGTTGTAACTTTCTAATCAAGTCCTGTTGATTTTTGTCAATCGTAGGGTCAGGGAGTTTTTGTATTGACATGTCTTTAGAATTGAGAACCGAGAAGGTTAGAATTTCTTCTCTTTTATAAACCCCCATCTCAGTCTCAAAGTAAGCTACCTCATTGGGGCAATCATACTCAGTGATGATATGCTTGAGGCGAGGTTCACTTTCAATTCTGATCTATGTAGGAACTCCTCTCCATGGCAGCCACATATACGAAAAGTCAAGGGAAAGGTATCCCCCTAGAATTTTCATCAAATCCCTGCTTAGCAGCATACTATAGGTCTCAGGAATATCTACTACTTGAATATCTATGTTGGTTAGGATCCTAGGGTCTTATCCCACTTGCACATGTATGTTTCTTAATTCCCCCACTACATTAACCTCTGTTTTTTGAAGTTGAATGAACTTCTTGTTTGTCTGAATGGGGTTCAATCCCAGCTTCTTACATATGGAGAATGGCATAACATTGCCTGAAGCTCCTAAATCCAAAAAATAATTATGTAGGTTCTTGCCACAAATTCTTAAACTTAAAAGAAAAGGTGGAGTACCTACCTTGTTTCTGTACAAGGCTGCATTCACATCCCCAGCAGGTGCCACCTTGTTTTTCCCTTTTGACTTATCAGCTTGTTCTAAAGCTTTCAGCACTATCTCCCTTTGAGCAGGGCACCACTTTAAGACGTCAAAGAATGACAAAGAAGTTTTCTATTTCTGCATCTCATAAACAATATCAAATTCCGTATTACAACAAGCAATACCTTTGAAAACACCAAAGGAATTACCCCTACTATGGAAATCAGGTGGGCCTTTTGGCGGAGGAGGGTTATTATCAACACTTTTATTTGGAGGCACCATGTGATTAGGAGGTGTTGATGTAGTGAATGGAACCTTATTCTGATTCATTAGGAAGTGTCCCCCTTTCATCTAAAAGGACTGAGCATCATATGAATCTTCCTCTAGTTCATTCTCCTCTTGCCTCAGGAATGAAGATTCCTCCTCAAAGAGGTCATAAGTCATTGC
This sequence comes from Sequoia sempervirens, assembly GCA_007258455.2. Taxonomy (NCBI): domain Eukaryota; kingdom Viridiplantae; phylum Streptophyta; class Pinopsida; order Cupressales; family Cupressaceae; genus Sequoia; species Sequoia sempervirens. The sequence goes on along the minus strand of VDFB02075321.1, from coordinate 130,949,482 downwards.
TGTATCTACGGAGCTGCCTCCATTATGAGGGTTCCCTTGGAATTTTTGGGCATCTTCTTGTGCCATCTTGACCATCTTCTCCACTTTAGGGTAGTTTACCTCATAATGGGTTGCAGTCTCATGCAGCCTGCACCAATTGGTCATAAAGTTTAGGTCAACCATGTTTGCAGTATGTGCTCTCTCCTCATTTGCTTGATAGTTGTGAGAGACTCCCCCATTATTAGGCCCTGTATTCCATTGTCTGTTGTTATTTGGCCTTTGGTTATACCCTCTATTTTGGTTTTGGTACCCTTGATTAGAGGAGTTCTGGCCTTGATAACCCCTTTGGTTGTAATTGTTATGATTCTGATAGCTACCCTAATTGTTTTGGGAGGGGTTCAATCAAAGTTGAGCTATGTCATTGGTGACTTGGGACAATGTTTTCTTCAAGGTTTCTACCTCATTTGTAAGTTGGATTGTCTTCTCACTCCCCACATTCTTAGCAGCAGGTGGCTGACCACCATGATTTGGTGTTCTAATTTGGTTATGATGACCCTGATAGTTTTGAGGAATCTGTGATTGTTGGAAGGGATCAAGAGTTCTAGTAGCAAAGAATGGGACATGTGGTTGAGTTTGCAATTCAGATATAGGCCCATAGTGGGAGGGAGACATTCCTGGGACAATATTGAATAGAGGAGTTGGGCTATGCATCTGATATCCTATTGAAGGGAAACCTCCTCCTAGGCCTCCTTGTTGAGAATTGATTTGTTGCTGCAGCTTGATAGCTAGATGATAGACTTTGGATAGAGAATCAATATCAGCTGGTTGATAAGTCCTTTGCAAGAACAACCCAAGCAAGGGGTCTATAACTCTAAAGTAAGATTGGATGGCACTATTCTCAGTGACTAGATAGGGATCTTGCAATCTCCTATACATTCACTGGAATCTGGTATTGAATAATGGCAAGGATTCACTTGGTTCCTTTCTGATGGTAGTGAATTGGTGATATAGAAGAGTTGGGTCCACATAAACCCTGAACTGGTTAATGAAATCATTTTCCAAATGTGTCTAGGTCATAATGGAACCTTGAGGAAGATTAAGGTACCAATTGTAAGCCATATCCCCCAAGGAGTAATGGAACAACCTACATACCACATCATGGTGAGCTATCTGAGCTCTAGTACAAGCATCCTTGAAAGCTTGTATGTGCTCTTCAACACTCCTTGACTCACCATGAATATACTTAGGGTAGAATTTCTCAGGGTTCTTGGGCACATCGTGAAAACCTCCAGGGATAGTCCCTAATGGAGAGGGATTATTCTAAAAGAACGACATTGGTGGGGGTGGTTAAGCTAGCTGTTGTATGGGTTGAACCAGCTGTGATGACAATTGAGATGGACGTGATGGTGGATTGATAGGTACCCACTAGGGTATTGGTGAAAAGCCTGGTGGAGTGAGTGGAGCTGATAAGAGTGGTATGATACTTGCCCTAGTCTTGTGACTTTTGTGTCTTGTTGGGGTTTTGAGTTCTGTGAAAGGTGGTGGATTTTCAGCTGATCGAAGAACTCTATGGGACCTTTCTGAAGAGGAAAAACCAGCCCTATCCAGTTTGCCCTTTTAGTGCCCTCCTTCTAGCACCAGTTTTTGTTGATGGTCTGATTGGCACAACAACATGCAAACAAAATATTGCTACTTTGTTTCTCCTAAAAGAGAAAGATGATCACATGGATATCTTAGCTCCCAAGGTCTATATAGTTGGTTCTCAACTGTGCTAATGTTGCTCAATTGGTCAATGTAACAGTAATATTCAAGGGGCCTATTGGTGTTGAGCTTCTCGATTGTTCTAAGATCAAGCATGAAATAAAACCTAATTTAACTAGGGTTTTTAAAGAAACAAAAAAAGATAGATCAGAGTTTTTAAACATAAAAGAACAATAATTCATCCAACCTTAACTAGACTTGTTAGCTTCAGGGAATTGTAAACTAAAAACTACAGAACAAAGTAAACTTGTGATTAACACACATCATCCTTCATTCATAGTGCTAATTTAAATAACAGACTACTAGTTACCATTTTTTAACAAAACACCAAAATAACATTTCATTCCTTGAAGACTTCACAAATCAAATGATTAATTGCAAACAAACATCATTCTGAAACACAATCTAAAGTAGATTAAGGTTTGATTACTTCTACTATTAATGAAACAGATAAGCAATATTTACAAAGCTAGCACAATCACCAGTGTATAGAAAATTTGTAGCTCCAGATTGTTTCCATTTACACTAAGAGAACTTGGAAAATACATTATAGTCTATTGCTGAATCTAAATCCTAACCGAGGAGACAAAATAAGCTCTCATTACTAAGAATCAAGATGCAACTCTATCTCCTTCTGCTTTAGAAAATTCCTACTCTATTGCTGTTCTTAACTTGTAATCCTATATCTTCTAACCTTAACTGTCTAAGAAGTTCTCTAAAATTTCTAACCTTTTTCAAAGAGGCCAGAATGCCTTATATACCGAATGTATCCAAAAAAAGGTGTCATCCCCTGTTTAGGGTTTTTACAAAATATCTGCCTCAGGAGAGTTGGCTCTCAAATATTTTGAGGAGAGTCAATACCACATTCATTGTGAAGCCCTGCTATCCATGCTCATGATGGATTGTTCTAGGAATGATCTATAGATCTTTTGCGGCTGCAGCATTAACTTTTCTGTCTTCATGTCCACCTTCGAACTCTGTTGGGGTCACCTTGAATATTTAGAATATCTCCATTAATACTGATCTACCTCCTTGCCAGTAGTCACTATAGCTGTCCCTATGAGTCACAATTTCTTCCTTCATTCGACTTCCCTCCTGTTCTAGACTTCTCTGTATGTTGATCATCCTCTAGAAGCACCATCAGGCCTCCTTGCAGATCTGAACACCGTTGCCCGAGCCAATCCATTGTCATATGTTCTCAAAAGGAATCTTTCTTGCTTGCATTCTGTTAGTCTTCTCCATAGGGGCGGTCAATTGGTCAATGGCCCACCTTAGCTCTGTCTGATTGGATGATCACATGCCACACTAGATTCCCGAGCAGTCAAGAGTGGTCTTCCTTAAATCGCATGTCGGTGAGACACTTATTGTGTCTCCCCGATGTGATTTGGTCTTCTTAACAGTTATCGGCATAGTGCAGACCAGTCGATGAGACCCTTCAGTGAGCTACATAAGTTATATCAATACACACCGAGGTCACTAAGAGAATTATTATTGGTGTGAGGTCATGGCGATCTTCTTAGTCCTTCGGGGAGCTTCTTTCGAGCTCAAATTTCTTTCGGTGAAACCCTACACTGTCGGCCAGAGTTCCTAGCGAGTTCCTCCCGGTCATACCGATGCCTCCTTCACTGGGAAATCCATCGCTATCGGCAAGACCTAAGCACATCGGTAAGAGGTCATGCCGAAGCCTTCTTCATTTAGCGAGCCCATTCTGCATTGATAAGACCCTTCTGGGTTGGTGAGACTTCGTGGCCCCCCTTTCTTTTCTCCCTGAATTCATTCCTATCCCCACCCAGGCTTGAGCTCTTTCTACTTCGGCGAGACTTTCTTTCTTCACCAAGATCTTATGGCGAACCCCTGAATCCTTCGCTGAGCTGCATATGTTTCGGTGGGACACCCACCGTTTGACGAGAACTCCTGGAGAATTCAAAATACTTCACCGAGGGGACAATCCCTTCAGCAAGACTGACGGCCATTGGTGAGACATCTCACCGAATCTCCTTAGCCTCTAGCAAGCTCCTCCCATCTCCAGTTGCTGCTACACCATCGGGTCGGCAAGACATCTCACCGAACCTGATCCATCTACTCAAAGTCTCCCCAAGTTCCTTTTATTCTTTTGAGCTTGGGCCCTTTTTGCATTGGTGTGACCATTATGATTTGGTGAGAGGTTACCCCGAGTGCCAGACACCATGCCGAATGCATCCAGTCTCTCTGAAGGCCTATCTTATCGGGGGGGACCTCTTCCAGACAGCAAGACCAAAAGACTTCACCAAGACCACATGTTGAATGCTAATTGTTTGGCCGAGGCATTCACTTATGAACCGATCGATGAGATGCAAAATACTTGGGGAGACCCTCCACCGAAAATATAACTCTTGCCGAAGTGTTACCCCAGACTTTGCTGGTCGAAAAAATCTTTAGGTCTCACCGAGACCTTTCTCGGAATGAGAATTTCGTGCCAAAGGGAAGCTCCTAGTCATTGTGACCTTGATTGATGTCTTGCCAATAGTTGACTACACATGAATTTCGCTCGCTGTGACATCTCTGGGGTCTTGCCAACTTTTTCCTTAACTAATTTTTAGGACCAACTGAATTGAGGCATGCCTTCCAACTGAGCTCTTCTAGAAAATATCATCATGTGTAGGATTTAATCCTGCAAAATAAAGGTCTACATTAGTCCTCAAAAGAAAATAAAACATATTATAATAAATCCACCATTGCTTATAATTATTTTATTAAATTCCTAGCAAGAAGAAAACCAACTCAGGCAGAGATAGAACCAAAATTTAAATCAAGCAGAACAACAGACAGGCCCAGGTAGAAAACATAAGCACCCTTAAAGAGGAAAGAAAGTAACCAAAAGCAATAGAAACCAGAAAGAGAAAGGGGGACCGATTTTGTTCCAAATCAAAATGGGGTGGTTATGCAAAGCATAACAAGTACATCCTCCCAACCTTTCCAAACTACACCAATTGCTTAGAAATGTTTAGTTTGGTCCCCTCAAGCTTCAAAGTTCACTAGGCACCACAAGGAAATGTTACATTTATCATTCATAGGTTTGCTAACCCAAATTCCATATAAATCATACAAACACTTCCCCTCAAACTTACCACACACTTCAAGAGTTTAGTCCCTGCATTCCTATCCTTGTGAACACATCAAAATCACAAAAATTAATTCCATCCACCAAGTCACAGAGGATTCACATTAGGTGGATGGTGGATCTCATCTTTAGGAGGCTCTCAAACCTAAATTTAGAAAAACATAGCAATTTCTAGAACTTGTTGCTCTCCACACACAAACGATGGACTTAAACCTCCAAACTAGGTGTAAAGGAAAGTAAAAACATGTATATGTAAGCACCCACAACCTCAAATCATGGCAAACCTATACGGGCCTGTGTCAAGGAAAGAAAGTTCAAAAAAATCAATGGAAACTGTGATCAACGTTTACAAAAGAGAGTTCTTCTTCCAAAAACTGAACCAACCTCTAACTCGAGGAATTACATCATTAAATGATTGTATCAACTCCAACCTACCCTTAGAACCAATTGACTGCCTTAACCACCCTTTTTTTTACTTTAAAATGATAATTTTCCAAATGCTTGGCCTTAATCATCCCCTTTACAACTTGACTTGTAAATTCCTCTTAATTGACCTATTAAGACCCCAAAAACCTTCCAATACATAAAAAATGGTCATTAAGACCTTATTCATGAGAAAAAACATGAAAACCAAACCTACATTATATCCTATCCACCCAGATTACTTTGTCAACATGACATACATGGACAAGTTATTACAATGAAGAAATCAATTGATGTTGATGTATATGTTTTTGATGAACCTAATTGGATAAGGATTGAAGAAATTATGGAAAAACAAGAAAAGGATGAGCAAGAGAAGTAGAATGAAGAAAATGAAAGAGAAGAAGAAGCTCTGATGGTGTCTCCTAAGACACCTAGATCTGTGCAAAAGAATCATTCAGAAAGTCAGATAATTGGAGACAAGACAAAAGGAGTATTGACAAGAAGCAAAGCTACTCTTGGTGAGGTAAATCTATGTTTACTTTCTGAGATTGAACCAAAGACTATAAGTGAAACATGTAAAGATGAACATTGGATTGAATCTATGAAAGAAGAACTTATGCAAATTGAGAAGAATCAAACTTAGGAATTGGACCCAAGACTAGCAGACAAAAACATTATAGGATCAAAGTGAGTATTTAGAAATAATTTGAATGAGAATGGAGAGGTGGTTAGAAACAAAGCAAGGCTTGTGTGTAAAGGTTACTCACAAGTAGAAGGCATATATTTTCAAGATACTTTTGCTCTAGTGGTAAGAATGGAAGCTATAAGAATGTTCTTAGCATTTTCTACTCATAATGATTTCAAGGTCTATCAGATGGATGCCAAGTCTACATTTTTGAATGGTGAGCTAGAAGTATAGGTCTACATGGAACAACCGAATGGACTTCAATTGTCGAATCAATTGGATATTGTGTGCATATTGAAGAAAGCTTTATATGGATTGAAGCAAGGTCCTAGAGTTTGGTATGCAAGGTTAGAAAAGTATTTGATTCATCAAGGTTTCAACAAAGGTACGACAAATAGTAATCTATATTTTAGAATTGAAAATGACAAAATCTTAATTGTGGTTATATTTTGATGAAATTATTTTTGGAGGAAATGAAACAAACTAGGTGTAAGATGTTTATGAAAGAGATACAAAAAGAATTTCAGATGTCTATGTTTGGAGAGACGAATTTATTTCTTGGGCTACAAATTAATCAAACAAAGAAAGAAATTTTTATTTCACATTCTAAGTATGTGAAAGAGATGTTGAAGAAGTTTGGGATGGATGGTTCCAAACCGGTATGCACTCCTATGGTGACTGGTTGGAAATTGGGTAAAGATGATGATTCACCTAAGGCTAATCAGAGAAAATATAGATCTATGATTGACAAACTATTGTATTTGACTACTACTAGATTGGATATCATACATGCTATTTGTCTTGTGGTTAGATTTCAAAAATATCATAAGGAAATACATGTTGTTGTTAAAAGAATATTTAGATATTTGAATGGCACTCTAGATTATGGGTTATGGTATCCTAGGGATACTGAATTTACACTAAGTGCTTATATAGATGCAAATTGGGTTGGATGTATAAGGGTATGTGTAGGATCATCATGGAAAAAATAGCCCCTAAAGTGGCAAAAAATTTAGAAAAATCAGAGTTAGGCAACTTGACATAAAAATTTGAATAAGTTATCTATATTATTTCAAAAATATGTAAGAATAGAATCTATAGCAAATTGAATGTAGTTTCTAAACTACTAGGTTTATTTTTATTTTTAAATCTATTTGGTGAAAATTTGAAATTTCAATGTAGTACTACTTAAATTTCAGGGAAAAAATAAGAAGTAGGCATATGTCTGACCACCCTAACCACAATAAAATGATAAATTATTTTTTGTAAGATTTTAGATATAAGTAGAGGACTCATGTCTCGATGTGATGCATATTTTTTTGTATTTCTTTTCCAGGTAAATAATTAATTATGATTTTTTATTACAACTTTTAAAAAATATAAAAATGTGTATGTTTGACCACCTTAGCTTGGTCAAAACTTCATGACCATAGAATCAATCAAAAAATGTGATACTTTAGTCATAATTCAAATAGAAAATTAATAATAATTATTTATTAAATTCAAAGGAAAGCATAATTTATGTTGGTGGAAAGTTGAGCATCTCCTTTAAAAACCCTTTTCATTTCATCATTTTTTGGTAAAAAAAAGTCATCAACCACATACCCTACACATACCCATCATATCACCACTTTTTGGCCCATCATGATCCTGCACATACCCATAGATGATAGAAAAAGTACAAGGGGTGGTGCATTCTTTCTTGGTTGCAAATTGATGGAATGATTGAGTAAAAAGAAAGATAAAGTTTCCTTGTCTGCTATTGAAGTTGAGTATATTGTTGCTGCATCTTGTTGTACACAAGTTCTATGGATGAAACATGCATTGAAATATATGACAGTGGTGTATGATGATCCTATTTCTATCTTATGTGATAACACAAGTGCAATTAACATTTCAAAGAATCTAGTGATGCACTCAAGGAAAAAACATATATCTATCAGGTATCATTTCTTGAGAGAAGATTGTGGAGAATGAAGCAAAGCTTGAGTATGTCCCTATGAAGGATTAGATTGCTGATATATTTACGAAGGCTCTTCCTAAAGATACTTTTGAGTATCTCTGGGAGAAGTTATGGGTCATTTTTCCTCCTTTCTTGAACTAGATGTATATGGAGATGCATCAGTTTAGTGGATCTATGGATCTATATTTCTTTTGGACTGATGTCAAAGTGGAAATAAATCTAAAATATCTTTTTCCTTTACCATTTATCTCAAAGGGGGAGAGGAAGAATGTGAAAAAGAGAAGAGTATCATGTGAAAAATATTATCTACTAAGGGGGAGAAACAAAAATAAAAACCTTCAGAAATGTATTCAAAGCTAGTATGTTGTCTTTGATTGTTTTTCACATCATTTTTTGCCATCAATGACAAAGGGGGAGATTTTTGCAAGAATGAAGGTGTGGTCATTGATGTCAACTGGTCAATTGGTTATCAACTATTTTTTGTTGTCATTGATATCATGGATGTAGGTTATTGTTTGTTCTTGTCAAGGATATTGAGAAAATTGTATTAAAGAAAGGTTGCAGGTGTTCATTGGTTGCTCTAGGATTTGCTCCTATGTTTGTGTGCTTTAGATATGTTGATCATGATTGTTGGAAGCTGCTATATCCAGATTTTTAGCTTTTGATTCATTGTACAGTGTGATTTATGTTTACCAGTTGTGAACTATGGTTTTCTATGTATCTAGCTGAGGTCTAAGAGAAATGTTATTGGTACGGATTTCTCTTTGGTAAAGTCTTATGACTTGTGGTTCTAGAGTTAAGTTGTGATTTTATTGAAGATAATTTCAGTATCTAGAAGGATCATGCTTAATTTTTGTATGTGTTTTACACTGGTTTGGATAACCTTGTGTTAAACACTACCTTCAAAATTGATGATGCGCATTGGACCTATTTGGGTCCTCATCAAGTATGTGTTTGGGTCACCCTCATTCTAATTCCACCCTAGGATTTTTTAGCACTAACCTAATTTGAATTTATTGATGGATGGCTGACTTTGTATATGTTTCAAATTTAAAGATGTTATAAATAATGGATGAGTTAGTGGTGAAAGAAGAATAAGAAATAAGTGAAAATAAATAGAGTAGATAGATGTGAATCAGTGGGTGTGTATGACGTGAGTGTGGAAGATCAGTGTGAAGTCTAAATGTTTAGTTTTTGGATGCAGTGAGATGAAGGTGTACTCTATCATTCATGCATGTCTGCAAGTCGTTGAGAAAATTGTGGTGGAAATATCTATTGCATTGAGATTTTCTTCTCTCTATAACATATCTCTTCTATATTCTTTGTATCTTTGTGGCAATGAGCCCTCTAGGTGGTTAACCTTGTTGGACAGTGAGTCTTGATCAAAATAGTGAGTCCTTGTTTTGGTAGTGATCATTTTTCTTAGACAGTGATCCTTTGTAATCAATTTTGATATTATCTATAGTGTGAGTTAATCCTCACCATGGTTTTTCCCTCATTGTGTTTTCCATGTAAATCTGGTGTTGTTGTGTTCATGTGATGGTTTTTAGTTTTTTCACTTGAACTTAATGTTTAATCATTTTAGTAGTGTTAAGGATTTTTTCCAGTGAATGATTTAAAGGTTTAACTTTGTTACAATTGATTCACCCCCCTCTCAGTTGTCTTGTTCAACACCTATTCCACATTTCCAAACATCTTGAATTTTTATTTAAATTGCATGTCAAGATTTATTTCAAAAGCAAAAACCTTCCCCTATAATTCTATTTGCTCACTGATTTGCATTAAATTCTTGGGGGAACTTTCATCAAAATATGTCATCTTAGTTATTTCCTTTATTGAGGTGACTCTCAAGATCCACCTACTTAGTACATCTTAGAAGCTATTTTGTATTTTCTTATGCTTAACATATGCTTTATGAAGTCCATAAAATTCACTCCAAGCTCCCTCAATTTTGTGCAAAACTCATGACTATCTATGACCTAATAGATCATCAATAATATCTTTGGCAATATTTTTGGTGTCTTCCTTTTCCTTCTTTTCACTCTCTTTACTCTAATTTAATTAATCCTTTAATTTTTTATTTTGAGGGAAAAAGTCTCTCTATCTTGAGCTAAAAAGTTAGCTTATATGGATGGGGGAGTTGATGGAGCTAAAACTTGAGGTGTTGGAAATTGAGCCACCACCTTATTGTACTGGTCCTACAAATTTACATTATTATCATGTAATCTCTCATATTCTTCCTCTTTCTTGTTATCAATATTAGCACTAAACATGGTTGCATTTAAAACCAATTGTCTTGCATATAGTGTTGATGTATCATATGTCCTTTTAAGGATCATGTTCCCTATGATCTCTTCACCTGAGTCAACCACTCTTGGTTTATTTTTAGGGCAGGGTATTACCCATATAGGAAGGGTCTACAAAGTAGGATTGAATTCAGACCCAAAATATAACCACTATTCCTAATCATCTGAAGTAAATGCTCCCTCATCTTGATATTTTGTTGTATCTAGAGCAATGGCCTCTATAATATACCACTTTGGTGGGAAAAGAATTCCACTTTATTTTACCATTATCCTTCCTTCCTCTGGTGTGATCTTTGAGGCATCAAAGTCCATTTCTTGAAGGACTTGCTTAGTGATTTATTTATGTCTTGAAGGATCCACTCCCTCCTTTTCCTGATTCAATCTTTCATTAAAGTCATTTTTCTTGACCTTAATGATGAAGTCATTTAACTCCTTGGAAGTCACAAAGCTATCATCATCCATAAATTGGGAGCAAGTGAAAACTCTAACATCATCAAGGAGTTATTCTTCATCATAAAACTCAACTACAAGCCTATCATTAGGCACTTGTTCATCCCCCATATTCACTTTAGGGGAAGGGATGTATTGGTATAATTCTTCATCTCCTGGCATGTTCTTTATAGAATCTTATTTCCTTCTCTCCCCTTCTTGATTTATTGCGTAATCAACCAATGTTTGTACTCCAACATTCACTAAATAGCTAGGGTCAGCTTGCATTGAGGATTCTACTAGTAGGGCCTCTTGTTGAATAGGTTGTTCAATTTCCATTTTCCTTTCCTCTTGCTATACTAGCTTATTCTTAAATCATGTTCCACTCTAAAAGTAGACAAACATCTTCTCCATCCTCTCAATGGGATTTGCAACATATACAAAGGGGCTCCTATAGGTGGGATTTTTCTTTATTCTTTTCTCCTCATATTGGAGCATAAAGATCCATTGTTGTTTCCTCTCCTTTACTCCATTATCATTCACAAGGTTTTTGATAAAATAATCAAATGCATGAAATTGGTGGTATAATTGAGATCATCCCCTCTCTAACCTCATCTAATTAATGCACACCTTAGGATCACAATTTGTGGCTGGGTCTACTTTCATCCTATAAGCTTGAAACATAGTTGGGAACATATCTATCCCCTTTTTGGAAATTATAATAAAATGTGAAAATTTCATCCCTCCAAGAATCAAAGATCCCTTCTTAATCAACCTAAAATGAACTTTATCAGCTTCATTAATCTACCATATTATTTCCATGAAGGCCATCTTTTTGTTACATACTTGGGGAGGTAATGTGGTTGAATTGGTGTACCATACACCATTAATATTATACAATTATCTTGTAAATACTAATCTCCCTAATTGTGATCAATTTTTATTGTTGGATCATATTGCAATGGCCTAAGAAACTTGATAATCCTTTCTAAAATATTGTTCTTTGGCTTGAAGCCATGATTTATTAACACATCTTATACAAAATCATTTTCAAAAAGAAAATAATTAGATGCATTGCAGTGGGAATCCCAAATATGTGTCCACATTTGGACATGTAGTCTTTGCCCTTCTAAATCATGCATTTTCAAATCTAGTGGTTTTTCCTAGGTACTTTAGCTCTACTATAAAGAATCATGTGCATTAATAGGGAATACCATTTAAAATGTAGATCAACCTTAAGGTATTTTAAATCTATCAAATTATGCTTGCATATTCCCTCACAAATGAAGGAAGAATAATAAAAATCCTTGTTGACATCTCTATGTTGGATGTTAGTAGCCAACATCACCATATAAATTGGAATTTTAATTTTATTGCCCTCCCCGAGGACTTGCCACATAGAAATGTAGTTGTTGATAAAATAATATTCAAAGATGTCAAAGTCAAAAGGTTTAACTTATTCTTTGGAAAACCTAACTTCCCTTTGGTTAGAAGATCTTCTTCTATGTTGTGGAAGCCACAATGCACTTAAATTTTTCTTGTCCTTCTCCCACTCTCTCCTGAGAGAAATAAAATCAATAGTCACACTTGCAAACACATTAAGGCCAAATTTCTTAATAATCTACTCCCTGGAAATCTCCAACATGGGGGATACATTCTGGATTTTGATTATATTTTCCTTCTCATCAAAGCCCTATTTCAAGGCCCTAAATAAATCAACATTAACAAAAACATTTAGGATGACCAATTTCTCTAAATCTTGGCTCCATAGGTTTGACACAGGTCTATTATATTTACTCCTTTGTAGCCCTATTCAAATAGTGTTAATATCCCCAAATACTATAACCTATATGTTCCCCATCCCTTGAGAATTCTTCACTCTCTTAGTGAACCTAGGTAATTATTTCACTAAATCATCTTTCATAAATCATTTAGTTCCCTTCTATTTAACACTAAATTCACTCATCTTGAGGGTTTTAAATTTCATAGGATTTATATGCAATCTCTGTAATTTGTAGGGATTTCCTTTTACTTTTTAAAAAATTCAAACAAACAATCTAAAAACCCTTTCCTACAAAATCCTTTTGATAATTCATAGATAATTTTGTAGCTACAGACAATTATAAAACTTACTTGTAAAAATGCTTGAAAACCCTAATTCTCCTTTGCTCACAATTTGTTCTCCAAGAGGTATGTTCTTTAGAAATATTGAGTGCACCTACAATTGTGATGAGATTTTTTTTTTTTTTTTTATGTTTTATTACCTTAAAAAAGAAGTAGTTGATCTTTAATTGCTAAGTAATGGGTTGTGTAGATAAAACTAATCACCAATCAACTAGTTGTTCCTATTTATATTTCAACTATTGAACTGGAATCTTTCAAATAAAATCAATGATTAGAACACATCTTCAACACACCACATATTCCATTTGAATCAAATTTTGTGAAAATGTGTTGTGAAGTATCTTTGCGCTAAAATCTAGAATATAGATATGTCTCGCTTATTTCTTGATTTGAAAAGGTATAATCAAATCACGGGTCCAATTGGTATGCTTAGCAAAAAGGGTCAATTAAAAAATGAGATACAAACCCATAATTTATAAGTTGAATGATAGACCACCAAGGAAAACAATCAATGCACGATTAAAAGGAAAGTGTCATAACATCACTCAGACTTATGGTTTTTGAGGGTTTTTAAAGCATAAAGAAAATACTATTTGTATTTTAAAATAGGAACCAAGGAGAAGAACTGAAATCCAAGAAAATGAAAACATACCACCAAGCCATTGATGGTAGGTAGATCGGATAGCTAACATGGCATACATCCATGAGTGACCAAGGAGAATATTGTAGGGAAGTTCAAGATAAATGACATGGCATGTTGTGTACTATGAAGCTAGACCAACCTGAATGGGTACACAAATGGTGCTAGTTGAATCTCATTTCACATTCTCATATGATTTAATAGTGATCACCTAATTATCTAAATCAACATGAGTATTTTATGAGCTTCAATATGTACAAATTAGGGGTAGAACCATTATCTATCAATATCCTCTTTACCTTGTGCTTGGCAATGAGGAATTCAATGTTTAAGGGGTGATTTTGGGATAGATTGATTGGTGGCATGTCATTCTGGCTAAAACCTAATTGGTAGGTGGACGAAAGGTATCATATGAAGGCTTGAAATTAAGTGAGATCCATATCAATAGGAAGATGGGAACATTTCAAGGCTTTAGTGAGGATCTCTTGGTGGATAGAAGAATAATTTAGCAAGTTTAGAATGGAAATTTGTGTAGGGGTCTTGCCAAGATGGACCAAGATGTTATATTGTAGACTCAAAAAAGGTGTAACCCCTAACTAGTTCTTAGTGAGGACCTTTTCACATCATTATAAGTTTACTTAGGAGTTAAGTTTCCTAGGTGTTATTTATAGAAAATAGTATTAATGGGGCCATGCCTCACTAATTAGCTTATAGTTATCTATGAATTTAATATTTCACTTATGCTTTGGGAATTTAACGTTTGCATCCAAGGTAGTTATCCTACCTCCTCTCACCTTGCCTATATAAATAAGGTGCTATTTCATTGTAAATAATTGTATGTATCTCATCATATTTTAGGGATTTTAGATCAATTCATCATAGATCATCATTTGATCATATTTTCTTCTTACTTATGATGCATCACTTTCTTGTTCATGTGGATGGTGTCTTTCTTTGTTTGATCCTTTGAAGTGTGTGCAATTTCAAGTGGGTTATTGTTCATTCATGTTTCCAACATGGTATCAAAGCATAGGTCATACAAAGTCCATCTCAAATTGGAAAGTTGAGGTGAGGAAATTTTCATTGTAGATTGGAGGGTTTGCATTTTGGGCTAGTTTCCATTACCTAGGAGGCAACTAATTCCTAGAGCAGATTGGGTCAAATCTAACCATTTCATTGTGTACGAAAGTCCCAAAACCCCCTATTTTCATATAAAATACTTTATATTTTAAAGTAATTTTTTTTTGGGTGATTTCTCAAAAATTTCAAGAAACTATGTTATATTTGATGGCCAAATAACTGTCACAGAAGCCCCCTCATGTCTTAATTATATAGTTTTCTTAAAATTATCATAACTTTCAACTCAGGTATCAGAATTTTAAAATTGAGATATCATCGGAAAGCTAGTTCTGAGAACTTTATATTGGTGCAAGTAATATTATCATATTTTACTCCTAGAATATTTCATTATAGATTAAAGCCAGCACTTCCATTTGGACTCTCGAGCTTGTATCTTTTCACTAGTTTGTCAGATTTTAGAGATTCCAACAATATTGCAAAGTTGTTTTAGAGCTCTATCATTTTGGCCATCTACTTTTTTCAGATTTAGCCCCATGTAAATTCTATTTGGTTCTTGAAATTTGAGGCATTTTCTTGATAATATGGACATATTGTAATTTGGAGAAGGTTTATTTGCATTGGGAAGCTTCATTTTTAGTTGTGCATCATATTTGGGAGTTTCTATTTTCTCTTGATGATCAATGTCTTTGTAATATTGGAGATTTGTCATAGTTTGTTATGGGGTTTTCATTTCATCCTTCCTTGGTTATGTTGGAAAAGAGAAAATATAAACAATGGAGATATTGCATCATAAACCATCTCCAATCACTTTAGTTGTTGCCACATTTGTATGGTTTAGTACTCCCTATAGATAAAGGAATCCAAAAAATTTATAGGAGTTGTAGAAGGTATGATTTCTTAGAGGTTATTGTAATGCATATTGATGATGATATTTTGAAAGGTACTGATCATTATGATTTCCCTCGTATTCTTTGGACTAAGATTTGGGAGCTATTTGGAGATCTTGATACTCCACCATTCCCTCATGATCATGATTCAAAATGTCATCAGCACCATCATTCTTCAAACAAGATTCCCCATTATCAGGATACTATGTAGGAAGTAGACTAATTTAAATCTTCAGATGAGGATGATAAGGGTTATTCAGAAGTTCCTTCTTCTCCATCAAAGAAAGTTGATGTACCTTCACCTTTAGTGATTCCTCATGCAAAATCATTGATTAAGGCTTCCATCATTCCTATTCAACAAGACCATTCATCTTATATTGGTGATTCATTAAGAAATTATAATGACTCATTACAAAAAGTATTTGATTGTCTTCCTGTTTGGGATTCCTATCTATCAAACATTGCATCCTTGTTTGTTGAGTCTCACATTTTAGATTTGGAGGAAAAATTTGAGGGGTTATCTCTTTGTACCATAGAAAAAAGACATCTTTCTTGATTTGGGAATAATTGATGACAAATTAGACTTAATGAGGCCTTGATTTGGTGTTGTGAGGTGTTTTACACATCCACACTAGGTCTTAGACACTTGCAAATCCATTTAACAATGTCTTGTAAAGGTGTTGTAAAGTGTTATAAAGGACTTTCATGCTTTTCTAGATTTAATAAACCCATTTCCCCCTAATTCAACATTATAGAATGTATTTAAATGCATCTCCATATCAATTTAGAAGGCTTGTGGACTAAAATTAGCCTTAATCTAGTGTTGTAATGTGTCCTACACATTCACATTGGATGTTGTGCCTTCCTAGGATGTGTGGACCTCATTTTAGTGTTGTAAAGTGTATATAATCACACTTTCACATTGAATTTTGTGTCCCAAGCCCTAATTGACCTTTACATAATCACTAATAGGACCCTATTACCCCATATTATGCATCCTAAGGCACAAATTGATCAAAAAATTGACATAGTCATCATATAAACCTAATTCCCCTATTCCCCAACAACCCAACTGGCAAATGGGCCCCTCTAGGACTAATTCACCATCTGTGGCAAATGAATCCCTGCCATGTGGGACTAATTGTCCCAAGGTGGAAAATGAGTCCATTTAAGTCATTTTTTACTTTTGCGAGGGAAAATTTAGGTTTTAAGTTTTATTTTTCATGTCGGCCTTGGGGATCCAATTTACGGGAAAATAAGGTGAATTACCTATATAACCAAGTCTCTAAACCCTAATTTATATCTCTTAACTCATTCACAACTCATTCATCATTTTTCTTCCATCTCAACTCAAGCAAGTTAGGGTTTTTACATTCTAATTCACCAAGATAGCTTCCAAAGACATTCAAGGGCAGATTCTTCATGTTTTGTTGTAGACATTAAAGATCAATCTTTATGGAAAGGTATTTAATCCATTATTGCATGATTCATTACATTCTTTCTCCATTTTTGTTTAATTACCTACAAAGGGGTTTGACCAAGGAAAACCCCCATGCCCTAACATTCAATGTTTCTCTCTCTTATCTTGTGTGTTTGTAGATTTAGGAATCTTGAAGGCTTGGAAATCATTAAGAATCAAATTTAAAAGTTGTTTAAGTCAAAATATAAAAAAAAAGGTCACTTTTAGGTTCAAAGATCAGACTTTCAGAGGTGGACACCTGTCAAGAACTGAAGTACAGACTAGAGACTTTAGTTTTGATGTAGAGTGGCAGGGGAAGCACTCAACTTGACACACGTATTCAACTAGACCCTTCAATAAGGTAACCTATTCACTCAACTTGAATCTCACATCCAGATACATAAAAAATACTTTGGGATGATGTAGACACTCTTAACATGCCAAAACATGATCAACCAACCTGACTTTTCACTTAGAAACACCTATTCATCCATCGTTTCCATACTAGCCATGCATTCCTTCTAGCACTCACCAATAGAACAGTCATGATAAAAATTTGTTAAAGGAAAATAACAAAGAAAGAAACTATATTTTAGACTTCTTACATAGACCCTTACAGAACCCCAAAAGAATAGGACCAAACACCAAGAGTAGGTGTATCAAATAACTAATTTACAAGCCACCAAAAGGCTTCATTTGGCTTGTGCAAAGAAGGAATCAACTTGTCAAGGCACACCCTAACACCCATAATTCCTTTAAAATACTTCAATAGGTTCCCCAAGACCTTTCCCATGCTTTCCATCCATTATATTTACTCAAATACTCAAAAATCAACAAATAATGTATTCAAATGATCACATTTTGGATTGTACAAGGCAAAAACCAGACCTAGGGCATGACATAACTTTTGCAAACCTCCATTTTTCACTCTGAAAAAAATTGCAGCATGTAAAGGAGTCCTAAATCTACCAACCACAAAATTTCAGATTTTTCCCATGGTGGGAATGGGAATTACATCCATTTTGGTGACCAAACCCTTCTTTTGCAAGGTTTCAGACCCACTTTCACTAAAATTGATGTAACTTACTCAATAATTGATGAAATTAACTCAAATCACCACCAAAGGAAATAATACTCTTCCCTCTTTCAATACATATGAATTAGAAGTTCGTACAATGAAGTATTAGATTGTACCACACACAAGAACAGGAAAAAAAGTTGTAAAATTAGAAAAAATAGAGTTTTCTTTGTATTGGTGCTTGAAAACTTCAACAACCCTCATGCCTCAACCCCATGGAGGATTTATAAACATGTTCCCATCCTTCTCAATGTAATTTAAATAATTTTTGAATAAAGGAGCCATTGTTAAGGTTTTTACAACATTAAAATGAGATTACCCCATATTGTCAACATGACAACTTTGCATTTTGTGAAGCAAATTTTAATCTTGAACTCTTATGACTCCTAAAACTAGTCTAATGGCTTCAAAATGGCCTTATTACAACATTTAAACCTAAATCTTGCATATCTAGGATGAAAACACTCAAAAGACTCAAAAATACTCTTCCTAACCTATTCACCATCAAAGGATCCAAAATGGAGGTTGAGGGGTAGGTGCTCCTGCACCAAGTTTCCACTTTTGGATTTTTAGAAAATAAAAAGTGGACTGATTCACCATGGATGGAAAATGAGTCCCACTTCCAATCCTGAATAGGTTTTTCTATAGTTTTGGATACCCATTTGTTCGAAACAGGCTCTAGAATAGCTTCACAGATATGGGAGTAATTCACCCATAATGGTGAATGAGTCCCACCAGGCCTAAAAATCAAGATCAACAACATTCTAGAAGTGATTTCTAGTCTCCATCAAGATCTCAGATGCACACTTTTTGTTTCATCCATTTATGTTACAATTTGCATTCATTTCTAGGTGTTTTTGCATTACACAATGTGCTTTCAAACACTCTTCATTTCCTTAGTTTCCAATCATTAATCAATCAATTTTATCATCTAGTTGCATTTAGTCATAATTACATCTTACATTCCTTATTTTGAGTGAACCACCTCAATTTTAGTGTTCTATCTCTCTCCTTTTAGGTGAAAAACCCTAAGAGAGCAAGAGAAGTCCATAGAACCTCAAAATTGTTGGTTCATTTTGGTGAAACTACTTTTCGAATACCTTCTTATTTTATTTGGAGTCCTTCATCATAGATCTAGCATTGAATTGACCTTGCATTAGGGTTTTCATGGATTAATTTGCATACTAAGTTTCAAATTTTGCATTCATGAAAAGTGCATTTAGGTTGCATTTTTGGCATCAAAAATCATTAAAATTTTCTAAAATGTTGCATTTTCATCTTAGATCTACATCTTACAACACAAAAAACATAAAAATCCCTCAAATTCTTTTGAAAAACCTCAAAAAAATCTCCACTAGGACTCATTCGCCACCTTGGGCAAATGATTCCCTTTTCACCCCTGAAACTACCTTTTACAGAGTTGAAAACCCTATTTTTATGCTTTTGTTTGCTGCCATTAGTTATCTGTATCAGTTGACTGAATTTATGTATCATGCATTTCATTAGATTTACCTTACATTAGCTCATTTCCTATATTGTTAAAATTCACATTTTCACTTCCAATCTTTCATCTTTTAGATTATTACATAGTGTCATTAGTAAATTACTTTGTTTGAAATCTGAAAAGTTGCATTTCATCCTATGTCTTTACATTGCATTTAAGTTTGCATAGCTTCTCTTACATTTAAATCATTAGAAATAAGAATTATTTACCTTCATGGAACTTAGAATTTTGCAATTTTCATTTTCAACATTATTTCCTAGGTCATTTAGATCAGATTCATTAGCAAATGAAAACAAAAAACACAAAAACATCAAATGACCCAATTCAAAAATTGATTCAATTTCAAAAAACCATAACATCCAAGCCCTTTAGCAGTGATGATTTAGACATGTTAGATGAAGCCATTAAGGACTTCATGTCACTAAGATCATCCACTAAATATTTGACACCAAAGGATGCATGCATTGATAATCATGATATTCATAATTGTTCTTCTCCTAATATCTCTCCCATTGGTGATGAAGGTATCTTGATGAATGAAGAGACAATCATTGAAGATCATGAAATTCTTGCTTGTATTCCTTCTCCTCCCCCTTCAACAACATTATGACACACAAAGCTCAAATCATTGCCACTACCTTACCAAGTCCCCATTCATCTCCCAACACCTCCCCTACTTGTGAAAATCCATTAGTGAATAAGGATACAATCCTAAATGATCATGAAAAACACATTTGTGTGGAGGATATGATTGAGAGCTATGAAAATTCTACTTCCCCCACTCAAGAGGACATTATAGGACATGAGGCTATAAGTGTAGATAATAATGATAATCCACCCTCTTCTTCTCCTAACATCTTCTCTACACATAAAGAAGATAGTTTAGTGTTAGAAGATATCAGTAGTGAAACTCATGAAAAATTTATTCCTCCCTTCCTTGATGCCCCTACCATTTCAGAAGATCTATTTTCACAAAAAATTCCAATCATTGGTAACCATGAAACTCCTAGTTATCCTTCTCTTGATGCCTCTCCCATGAGAGATGAAGCTATCTTACCAAATCCAACTATGACATGTGATGAACCTATTATTTGTCACTTTCCTAAAAGCTCTCCTCCTAGGGTTGATATTATGACACATAAGAATGATACCTTAGAGAAAGAAAACAACCAAATGGAGCCTTCTTCTCATATCATCCCCCTATGTGTGCTGAATTTATTTTGGACACACAAAAGAATCCTATATTCTTTACCCACCATTACACAAGAAACTAACTCACAATGCACCCAACCTCATTCTTTTCCCACCTCTGCACAATGTTTTGTACCAACCAAGTTACAATGACAATACTCACCTATATGAAAAAGCGTATACAATCACGACCAACCTCAAACCTAAAAGAATTATGAAGCAACCTACACAAGGATGTGATGTTATAGAACAAGGTCTCCATACCCTCATAGAGACTAAAAAACAAGCACCAAATGATGGTCTTCGTGATTGTCCTTTCATAGAAATCAACCCATCCAAAAAACCTTCACTCAACATTAATCATATCACACAAGATTCTTCCAAGCAAACTCTCACCTTGGTACATCCTAAATTGATAGATATCTCATTAAACATGTATCAAGCAGAATTTTTTTTTCCTTCTCCACATAAATAGCATTGGTTTCTGCTCCTTGCCATGTAATAGTTGTAGGATAATAGCATAATCACTATTGCATGTTTTTCATCCATTGCAAGGGGCACCATACCATCATCCATTCTAGGCTCACCCATGTCATACACTAAGTGGGGGAAAAGGGTTAGAAAGCCTTATCCCCGTATGTCACTTGTCATTGTCTCTTTTGGCTAATCGTTAACCTTTCATGAACATATAAGATCAAGCTTGGGATGTGGATGACATGTCTTAAGATTGACTCACATGTGACATACTCCCTTTCTTCATGACACAACTTATTGAAAACATATGACTTGGCATAGGGATTTTTGAATAAGCTCTCATATTCTCTTCTATTTTAAAGCAATTGCTCGTAGTATGGTGTTAGCAATTTCTTTAAAGTGGGGGCATACATAGACAACATCTTTGTGTAAATTTCATGGTGAGATTTTTCTTTTTCTGGTGATGTGTCCTCTTCTTGGTGGTGTCATCGAGTTTGATGCCTTCCAATAGTGTATGATCAACTGAAGTGGCCTGATGCAAATGAGGAATCCCATGGATAATGATCTGACACCCTAACTTGTCCTCTCTTGGAGACATTAGGCACAATTCTCCCTAAGAATAAGACCTTACTTGAACAAATAAAAATCCATTTTAGCAAAATTATTTACATACTCAAAACATTTACAAGAAGCATTTTCATTGTGCTGCCTTATCAAAGTTATCAGAAGCATAACTTTGGTATGGTTTGTATAATGGGAAGCCAACACACTGGCATGAATTTCTCATTATACGGTGGAAAGTTGACACAATGGCATGAATTTCTCACTAAATTACTTCTTTGGGATTACTCACCCCGCAGACGACTTGATGTTTCATGGCCCGAGAGTGAGTGCATCTTTTCCACCCCATTTTTCTTTCCTTTAGTTCTTTTCATTGCATGATTATGTATCTTGATGGTTTGACTTAGGATCTTGGATCCTGGGAGCTTGACTTCCCTCTTTATCTTTGTCATTCTTTGTCATCTGCATCTGTACAATTGAATCTCTCTTGAATGTCTACTTTAGTGTGAGTTTGAAGCAAGTTCATCCTCTCACTAAAGTGGGAGCTAAATGTACTGTAGAAAAAGGCAACTTGCTTGATTTGGGAATAATTGATGACAAATTGGACTTAATGAGGCCTTGATTTCGTGTTGTGAGGTGTTTTACACATCCACACTAGGTCTTGGACACTTGAACATCCATTTAACAATGTCTTGTAAAGGTGTTGTAAAGTGTTGTAAAGGACTTTCATGCTTTTCTAGACTTAATAAACCCATTTCCCCCTAATTCAACATTATAGAATGTATTTAAATACATCTTCACATCAATCTAGAAGTCTTGTGAACTAAAATTAACCTTAATCTAGTGTTCTATTGTGTCCTACACATTCACATTGGATGTTGTTCCTTCCTAGGTTGTGTGAACCTCATTTTAGTGTTGTAAAGTGTATTTAATCACATTTTCACATTGAATTTTGTGTCCAAAGCCCTAATTGACCTTTACATAATCACTAATAGGCCCCTATTACCCCATATTGTGCATCCTGAGGCATAAATTGATCAAATAACTAACATAGTCATCATATAAACCCGATTTCCCTATTCCCCAACAACCTAGCTAGAAAATGGGCCCCTTTGGGACTAATTCACCATTTGTGGTGAATGAGTCCCTGCCAGGTGGGACTAATTCACCCAAGGTGGTGAATGAGTCCCATTTTGGTCAATTTTGACCTTTGAGCGAGAAAAAATAGGTTTTAAGTTTTGTTTTTCTTCATGTCAGCCTTGGGGATCCAATTTACAGAAAAATAAGGTGAATTTCCTATATAACCAAGTCTCTAAACCCTAATTTATATCTCTTAACTCATTCACAACTCATTCATCATTTGTCTTCCATCTCAACTCAACCAAGTTAGGGTTTTTACATTCTAAGTCACCAAGATAGCTTCCAAAGATATTCAAGGGAGGATTCTTCATGTTTTTCCACAAACATTCAAGATCAATCTTATGGCAAGGTATTAACTCCATTATTATGTGCTTCATTACACTCTTTCTCCATTTTAGTTTAATTACCTACAAAGGGGTTTGACCAAGGCAAACCCCCATGCCCTAACATTCAATATTTCTCTCTCTTGTCTTGTGTGTTTGTAGATTTAGGCATCTTGAAAGCTTGGAAATCATTAAGAATCAAATTAAAAAAGTTGTTTAAGTCATCTCTTCATTGACCAAGTCAAAATATCTACTAAAAATCACTTTCAGGTTTGGAGATCATACTTTCGGAGGTGGACACCTGTCAAGAGCCAAAGTGGAGACTGAATACTTCAGTTTCCACTTTTGGATTTTTAGAAATTAGAAAGTGGAATAATTCACCATGGATGGTGAATGAGTCCCACTGCCAAGCCTGAACATGGTTTTCTTCAGTTTTGGATACCCATTTTTTTGAAACAGGCTCTAGAATAGTTTCACAGAACTGGGACTGATTCACCTAGAATGGCGAATGAGTCCCACCAAGCCTAAAAATTAGGATCAATAGCATTCTAGAAGTTATTTATAGTCTCCATCAAGATCTCAGGTGCAAAATTTTAGTTTCATCCATTTCTATTACAATTTGCATTCATTTCTAAGTGATTTTACATTACACAATGTGTTGTCAAACACTCTTCATTTCCTTAGTTTCCATTAATTAATCAATCAATTTTATCATCTAATTTCATTTAGTCATAATTACATCATACATTCCTTAGTTTGAGTGAACCACCTCAATTTTAGTGTTCTATCTCTCTTCTTTTAGGTGAAAAACCCTAAGAGTGCAAGAGAAGTCCATAGAACCTCAAAATTGTGGTTCACTCTCCTATTTGATGAAAACCATTTCACATCTATTGTCAATCCATATTTATCTTTGGATCTTGTTCAACATTTTTTTATGCATAGTCCTAATTTTTCACCTTCTTAAATTGAGTGTGTACCTAATTTGATAGTGGCATTTCCATCTTCAGTGGAAAAGTAGACACATGAGTAGTTTTCAAAGACATCAACATCATCATTATCATACATATGGATTTATCTTCCTACCAATTCCTATTCGAAATGGGAAGCATTTCTACATTTTTACTTGGTTTTGTTTCTTCTGAAAGAGATACAAGTTGTTTGTCAACATTGGATCATGTTTTGTCTTCGGGCACTTACCATTTTTGTAGGCAATTATCCATTATGGGGGGGCTATATAGTCTCTCTCTCTTTCCCTCTTATGGGGGTCTATTGATTATATTGTATTCTTGTGATGGATATAGCTATTGGGGGTATTGATGTTGAGGCCTCCACTCATCACTTCCATTACTTGAACATGATTTGCATTGCATCTCTTTTTTGGAGAGGAGTTTTGTCCCATAAGGTTTTCTCATTTTCTTTGTTTGTGAGAGATTAGTTGCATAATTAGTTGTACATGGGAACCTAACATGGCCTAGTAGTTGAGACCCATCTTTGCATTTGCATCATTTGCATAATAACTACACTCCCAAGTTGTAGTTATGGGGGGATGTTAGTGTGAATGGGGTTATTTCCTAACTAGTTCTTAGTGACTATCTTTTCACATCATTATAAGTTTACTTAGGAGTTAGGTGGATTTTCTACAAACTATTATTAATGGGGCCATGTCTCATTAATTAGCTTATAGTTATCTAGGAATTTAATATTTCACTTATGCATTTAAAATTATGCATTAGGCATCTAATTTTTGCATCCAAGGTAGTTATCCTACCTCCTCTCACCTTGCTTATATAAACAAGGTGCTTGTTCATTCTAAATAATCTTATGTATCTCATCATATTTTAGAGATTCTAGATCAATTCATCAGAGATCACCATTTGATCATATTGTATTCTTGTTCATGATGCATCACTTTCTTGTTCATGTGGATGGTGTCTTTCTTGGTCTGATCCTTTGAGGTGTGCACAACTTCAAGTGGGTTATTGTTCATTCATATTTTCAACAGACGTTGGGACATATTGGATGGTTTGAGGATGGCGATGTGGCCTTTTCTAGTAGTAATTGCACATTGGGGTTCTTTAGCTTTCAGTCTAATCATGTACACACGTGGATCAACTTTTGTGATGCAATTGACCACATTGTCATAATTAAAGGGGACTTTGGTATAGTCAACATTGAAGGGCACACAATCTACTGAGAGGGGGGTGAATAAGTAGATATAAAAAATTCTATAATCCTTTAAATTTTTCTATAGTTGTGTATTTTATAAAATTCTTTACCTTAACAATTTCACATTATTTTTTATCCCCCTAATTTATTGGACTTAATTAAGCTCCTAATTTTCCAAATTATACATTCCAAAGCCTAATTTTTATCCTTTTTTGAAGGAGGAAAAGCGTTGAAAAAATGCATCCAATCATTAAATTATCCTTGACTTTGATTGTCCTAGAAATTTGGTCCAAGACCCATTCACCCATGGGAGAATGGTTCCCCCTTCTTAGCCAAGACCCAAATTCAAATATGTTGTCGACATTTTAACATCCAATATTTTAATTATATCATATAGTATAATTAGGGCAACCTGTGAGGCGTAGCTAACATTAGTTTAGAAACTTTGATTTGATAATCATATAGTTAAGTGTTTTTGACATGGTTGATGTTGAGATTTTGGTTTATTGTTATTATCATTTTGGAATGTGGAAATAATGTTTGATATGCATGTGTAGACATTTATTTTATTATAAATGATATAATATGTTCATCTAGTAAAATATTATGATCATAGAGTGTTTTGGTTAAATGTTTAATTTTTGCAAAATAAATAAATATCTTTAACTTGTTATGCTAGACCTTATAATTATTTGATGTTAGAAATTTCAATATTAATATTTAATGTTTCTAAATTGTACTAATGCTTTTATTGAGATGTTGCAGGTGGGAAGTCTAGATTCCTTACGAATTGGATACCAAGTCCAAATGCCAAATGTTTAATTGTTCCTTTCTAATTTTTAAATGGGGTTTAATGATTGGAGTGACTTTTTCTTATGTGAGTTTATTTGTGGAGGGAAATATGTTTTTAATTGAATAGTCTTTTAATTTGGTTTGTGTTTTGAGGGAAGTTGAAGAGTCAGGAGCAATTATATTTTATGAGGGGATTGGTATGGTTGTTATCTCAACTTTCTTTCCCATTTTACTTCATTTTTTTTTAGAAGAGTTGGGTGTGAAGATTGTTGTTTCTTTGGGAAGTGGTTGAAAGAGCAAGGGAAAAAGGGACCTTGATTGAGAGAAGAAATTGAGTATTTTTCTTTGGATATTGTGTTGGTCCTAACTTGGACAACCAAGGTAGGTTTGTGTTTTGATTTGAAAATTTTGTTTAATCTTTTGTATGTTCGAGATATTTTGTTGTGGTGTGGATAATATTTTCACTGCTTTTGTCTTTGCGGAGAATCTTGTTTTGTACTAGGGGTTTTTGTTGTGTATAAGGAGTGGATCAGGCTTGAGGTTTGAGATCTTCCTTCATATGGGGTTGAGAAGGGTGTAGAGAATCTCTTGGACATTCATGGTATAATTTAGTTGTGCACATGTGTGATAATGGAGTTGGGTGGAATAAGGAGTGACTGGGTGTGGAAGTATTGTGAATGGGAGGACTGAGTGTGAAGTGGAAAATGGAGTGGTTGTGTGTGAAAGAGATGTGTACTGGGTGTTATGATGGAGAAGATTATGTGTTAGAAATGATATTGAATGAGTATGAAAATGTGATGTTATTCCCCCAAAATGGAAAGGAATCCCCCTTCTCCCCCTTTGCAAGAATCCTGGGTGTGGGTTCTTTGTGAGTGTGACATTGTTTATTTTTTCCTTTTTTTTTTCATTTGTGATGTGCATATGGACTTGTCTCCCGTTAGGGGGTGGAATTTCCATTCCATTGGTTGGGAGGAGAGAAAATTTGGGCTGCTCCATTCTGTGTTGCAGGTTCTTTGAGTTTGATGTAAATTTGTTGGAAGAAATTGAATGCTTGAGATTTATTTATTTTTGTTTTGTTGATTTAATATGAATGTTTGGTTCAGCTAGAAGGTGCAGTTTGAAGCAAAAGATTCTCCAATGAACATATTTTATATTTATTCAAGTAAATTGCTCAAGGATTATTATGCAATGATTTGAAAATTTGATATGTACTATTGGAAAATTGTGTGATTATATCTGGAGAAAGTATTATTTGTTGGAATATTTAATATTCTGCAGTTAGCAGAACTATCAACTCAGCCCTCAAGTCAGATGAAGACCTCAAGTTGCAGAAAACATAACCTCCAACATTTATTTTGGTAGATAAATTTGAAATTCAAATTGTGTGCTTATTTTTTGGGCCTGTTACAACGAACGAACACTTGCAACAATTAATGAAGTTTGGTGAGTTTGAATTTTGAATCTAAGCACTCATTCTCATGAGCTTGCTAATAGAAGAAAAAAAGAATGTATTCGTTTGGAGTTAGAGTTAGAAGCAATTTTTTGTATTGGAAGAAGACCCTGCAACAATAGATGAAGTGAAGAATGTTCATCATAGAATTAGTGACAACAGCAACATAGGAAATGTTTTAGTAGATGCAACACATTGTCAATTGCAACTACAAGATTGTAGCAGTTTATGTTTTTGAGGTGTGAGTGTAGCACCCAGTCGTTGGAAATCCATCCAAATAGCTTAGATTTATTTTTTTCATGTAAATCAAAGCATGTCCTTTGAGTTTTTGTATTTTGAAGCAAACAAGGAATATATATAAAGTTAATTTTTGTCTATTTATATTGTTGTCACTGTGTGTTTTATGTATGTTTATTTTTGTTTTGTCAGCCCAGTAATAGTAGCAAAGTTGTGTATGTGCACCCCTGCCACCCATCAAGTGATATCAAAGCCCTATTTTTCTGGTCAGTCAAGTTAGTTAGTCATTTTGTTATTGTGGGTAAAGCCCTAGGTTATCTAGGAATTTTTTAATTTTCTCAAATTAGAGAAATATGGCAGGAGGTGACAACAAAGGTTGGCAGCATCCATTGAATTTTGATGGGAAGAATTATGATATATGGGCTAAGAAGATGAGAACCATCTTAGTTGTAAATGACCTATGGGAGTTAGTCACAAATGGGTTCAATGATATCACAAACCCAAATGCATTTGCAACCCTTTCAAATGCACAAAACAATCAATTGAAGGAGACCCGAATGAGGGATGCAAAAGCTCTCAGCTTGATTGAGGTAGCCTTGAGTGAGGCTATTTTCCCACATGTTGTAGCATCAAACTATGCAAAACAAGCTTGGGATATATTGCAAAATAGTTATAAAGAGACTGACAAAGTGAGGTTAGATAAGTTGTAGCTCTTGAGAAGAAATTTTGAGACTCTACAAATGAAGGATAATGAGTCTATTTCAGATTTCCACACTCAAGTCTCCACCTTGGTAAGTCAACTGAGATTCAATGGAGAAACAATGGAAGAGAAAAGGATTGTTGAGAAAATCCTAAGAATTCTGCCTACTAAGTTTGGTTATGTAGTCGTAACCATTGAAGAGGCAAAGGACTTGTCTCAAATGACCATAGACAAATTGATGGGTTCACTACAAACCCATGAGCAATGGTTGAACAAATCTGTTCCTTCCCTAGAAAGCATTCAAAGCTCATACTAATGGAAGTGGTTGGGGAAGAGGAAGAAACAATAGAGGAAGAAGTCAAAGAGGAAGAGGTAGAAACAATTCTAGAAGATGAGGTTCTAATAGCACAGAGGAGCCAAGCAACTCACTGTTAGCAAACCAGAACCAGAGGATGAACAATAGTTTGGATCAAAGGAATGACAAAAGTAATGTGTAGTGTTATAATTGTCACAAATATGGCCATTATGCTAGTGAGTGTAGAAAGAAGCAATGTGACCATGGAGGAAAAAATGATAATGTAGCAAATGAGAAAAAAGCTAAAAATGACAAACAATCAAATGTTTTCATTGTTTGCAACCTTGCTGAATGCAACAATGATGAAGTATGGTACTTGGACAGTGGATGCAGCAACCAAATGAGTGGTAACAAGAACTTCTTTTCCTCCATAGAAAATAGTATAGAAACAAAAAAAAAAATGGGAAATGATGAGAAGGTTCCCATCATTGGAAGAGGTGTTGTCAGCATCCAAACAAAGAATGGTGAGAAGCAGCAAATCCAGGATGTCTATTATGCACTCGGCATAAAGCATAATTTATTGAGCATTGGACAAATGGTCCAAAACGGTTACAAAATCCTGATGGAGAATGGAGAATGCAAAATATTTGATAGAGGAGGTAGCAAAAGAGTGATGGTTGCAGTGCAAATGATGAGAAATATAATTTTTCCTCTTAGGATGCACATAGTGTCTATGACAGGAACAACAGATGGTTAGCAACAACATTGTTCACCGACACTGGCAATAGTTACATAGCAATCAACATTCGAAACAACAGTTTGCTTTCAAGACAGTCATCAAAGACACATCCAAACTATGGCATTTAAGGTATGGGAACCTAAGCTTTTCAAGTTTGAGTTTATTGTCTAGGAAAGCAATGGTTAGGGGTTTACCATCCATTGTAGAACTCGATGGAAAGTGTGAGGCTTGCATTTTAGGAAAACAACATAGGCAGCCATTTCAATTTAGGTATTCTAGGAGAGCAAAAGAACCTCTTGAGTTAGTGCACTCAAATTTATGTGGACCCATGAAAACCCCCACTTTAGCTGGAAATACATATCTCTTGACTTTCATAGATGACTATAGTAGAAAAATATGGGTCTATTTCTTGAAAAAAAAAATAGAAGCCTTTGAGAAGTTTAAATGGTTTAAGGTAGCAGTTGAGAAGGAGAGTGGTCACTATATCAAAGCCCTTAGAACAAATAGAGGGGGAGAGTACATCTCCAATGAATTCCTAAATTTTTGTAGGAATGAGGGCATTCACAAGCAATTTACAACAAGGTATACCCTAGCACAACAAAATGGAGTGGCGGAAAGGAAGAATAGGACCATTCAAGATATGGCGGAAAGTATGCTAAAAGGAAAAGGGTTGTTACACATTTTTCGGGGAGAAGCTATAGCAATAACAATCTATATACTGAATAGGTGGCCCACAAAAGTTGTCCATGATAGGATTCCACAAGAGGCATGGACAAACAACAAATGGAGTGTTGAGAACTTAAGGATATTTGGGTGTGTGGCATATGCACTTGTGCCAAAAGAGAAGAGGTATAAATTTGATGATAAAGGAGAAAAGTGCATCTTCATAGGCTATAGTGAGGAGTCAAAAGCCTACAAATTGTACAATCCCATCACTAAGAAAGTAGTAATCATCAGGGATGTAAAAATAAATTGAAAATGAAGCATGGGATGGAATGGTGGATGACACCATGGGTATTTCAGTTACAATACCCCTTGATGATGAAGAAGTTGCAGATGATAGCAACTTAGGGAGGGCTCAAGGGAGAAATAGCTCAACAAGAAACTATTGTAGAGCATTAGAAAAAAACAACTCCCATGATCTGTAGTAGAGCAGTAACTCTGGCAGTGTTCAGTAGAGACAATAGTCTGGCAACACTGAATAGAGACAACAAACAAGTAGCTCTAGAATTCAGCAGAGCAGTAGCTTCGACAGTCAATAGTATAGTAGCTCCAGAGGTCAGAGTAGTAGTAGTTCGGAAGTGAATTCAGACCCTGCACTCACATCATTGATGCCAAGAAAGATAAGGAGTGTGAAGGAGATCTATGACAACACACAACATGCTGATTTTGCACTATTCTCCTATAGTGATCCAACATACTTTGAGGAAGTAGTAAAAGAAGAGAAATGGTGTAAGGCCATGGATGAATAATTGGATGCTATAGAGAGGAATCAAACATGGGAGTTAACTGATTTACCCAAGGGTTAGCAAGTGATTGGAGTGAAGTGGGCCTATAAGACCAAGTGTACAGCTAAAGGGAAAATTGAAAGACACAAAGCAAGGCTTGTGGTCAAAGGGTACAAAAAATAGCTCGGTATTGATTATGATGAGACATATGCACTAGTTGCAAGGTTGGAAATAGTGCAGACAGTGATAGCAGTTGCAACACAACATTAGTGGAAAGTGTTGCAAATGGATGTAACGTCATCCTTCTTGAATGGAGTGTTGAAGGAGGAAGTGTATGTGGAGCAACCGCCTGGCTATGAAGTCCAAGGGCAAGAGGACAAAGTGTATAGGCTCTAGAAAGCTCTTTATGGGATGAAACAAGCACCTCGGGCATGGTACTATAGAATAGATGCTTATTTGTTGAGCAATGGCTTTAGCAAAAGTAGAAATGAGCTGACACTCTACATAAAATCAGCCAAAGGTGATATCTTAATTGGTGTTTTGTATGTAGATCTAATTTTTACTGGTAACAGTGACAACAAAATTGCTGATTTTAAAGAGGTGATGAAAAATGAATTTGAGATGATGGATTTAGGTTTGTTGAAGTATTTTCTTGGGATAGAAGTTCATAAAATAGTGCATGGAATTTTTATTTCACAAGCTAACTATGCCAAACAGATTCTAAGAAGGTTCAAAATGTAAAACAACAAACCTACAACCACACAAACAACAACAGGTTTGAAACTGCATAAGAATGACAACAGTAAGGAAGTGAACCCAACCCTCTACAAGGGCATGGTTGGAAGTTTGATGTACTTGACATCAACAAGGCTTGATTTAATGTATGTAGTAAGCTTGATATCTAGGTTCATGGAGGAACCTAAGGATTCACATTGGCAAGTAGGAAAAAGGATTTTGAGGTATGTCAATGGAACAACCAGTTATGGCATTTTGTCTTCAACATGGGATTGGGTGCAATCTCATGGGCATCAAAGAAACAACTGATTGTCTCTCTTGGCACAACAGAAGTAGAATACATAGTGGCAAATGCAGCAACAGATCAAGCTATTTGGTTGAGGAGGATCCTTGCATATTTACAGTAACAACAAATTGACAGCACAATAATTCATTGTGACAATGTTTCCTCCATAGCACTGACAAAGAATATGGTTTTCCATAGACGAAGCAAACACATTGAGATTCATTATCATTTCATAAGGGAATTGGTGGAACAATGTGAGATAGAACTTGAATATTGCAAATCCGAGCAGCAGCTTGCTGACATCTTCACCAAGGCATTTCCTAAGGATAGTTTTGAACACCTAAGAGATAGGCTTGGCATTATGGATAGCTTTAGAGATCAGCTCTGGAAAGAAACTGCAGAGTGACAGCTGACTTGCAGATTAAGGGGAAGTGTTGAAATATTTAATATTTTGTAGTCAACAAAACTGTCATCTCATCCCTCATGCCAGATGAAGACCTCAAGTTGCATCCAACATAACATCCAACATTTATTTTGGTAGATAAATTTGAAATTCAATTTGTGTGCTTATTTTTTGGGCCTGTTACAACCAATGAACACTGGCAACAATTAATGAAGTTTGGTGAGTTTGAATTTTGAATCTAAGCGCTCATTCTCATGAGCTTGCTAATAGAAGACAAAAAGAATGTATTCGTTTGGAGTTAGAGTTAGAAGAAAGTTTTTGTATTGGAAGAAGACCCTGCATCAATAGATGAAGTGGAGAATGTTCAACACATAATCAGTGACAACAGTAGCACAAGGAATGTTTTAGTAGATGCAGCGCATTGTCGGCTACAGCTACAGGATTGTAGCAGTTTAATTTTTTGAGGTGTGAGTGTAGCACCCAGTCATTGGACATCCATCCAAATATCTTAGCTTTATTTTTTTCATGTAAATCAGAGCATGCATGTCCTCTAAGTTTTTTGTATTTTGAAGCAAACAAGGAATATATAAAAATTTATTTTTTGTCTATTTATATTGTTGTCACTGTGCGTTCACTATGCGTTTTATGTGCGTTCACTGTGCATTTTTTGTGTGTTTATTTTTGTTATGTCAGTCCAGTAACAACAACAAAGTTGTGTATGTGCACCCCTTCCACCCATTATTATTAAGTTGTTTTCCACACATAATCATGTGTATGATATAAAAAAAGCTTTCTATTATTTGAATATAGATCTATAAATAAAAATGCTCTAAGATATTTGTTTACATAGAGTAGGAAATATACCATATGATTGTCACTAATTATTCATTTCTTAATTGGTCACTATTGGTGTGCTCATCCCTTGCTTGGATTCTATGGGTTTTATTTTGAAAACTCAAACATTGATATGTTGAAATGGAATCTCCAATGTAAACCACAACTTATGCCTTACTGTCTTGACTGTTAATCCTCTTTATTGCACAACTATTTTCTTTGTCTTTTTCTATAATGGTAATTTCGGTGAATTAAAAAAAAATGGAAATAATGTGTTTCAAAACATTATTTCTATCTTCCTTTTCTACTAAACACCAGAATGGTCAGTGATGTTAATTTGTGGAAGCACCATTTGTATTTATTTAAATATAGTAAATTGAATTTACTTTGTGTAACACGGGATTAAATGGTTTTGAAATTTCTCTGATGTGTTTAGCATGTACTTTGTATTCTAGCAAACCATTATATGTGCCTTAACCTATAATGATGATATTGTAGATATTTGTATCTATTATTCATGCAATAGTTGACCAAATTTGTTCAATCACTCACTTGGAAGCAAATATAATTTATGATCATTGATTACAATATTAATGCAATTCTCATTTCAATATAGGATGTAGAGAGACCTTTTTATAGAAAAATCATGTTAAAATCTGATCCAAATTATATCATAGCGGTAGTAGGCTGTAAAAAAATTCTTGGTCATTTCTTTATTAATATCTCCTTGATGTATTAGGGGACATAAACTTGTAACTGTTACCCTTTAACCAGTGTTGTTAATTAGATATTTGACTTAACAGATGATCATATCCCTTCATTTTTTTCACGTAGCTATTCACATATCTTGCTTTTGGCTATCACTATTGTATAGGGTGTTTATGTTGTAAACTCATTGCTCTACCTTCGTTTGATAATAGCAACTACCCTGGCCACTATATACTAATAACTCACTATGTCATATATTTCTATCTACAATGATTCACCTATTAAGTGTTGACTCATCTCTGGTTATGCAACCTATCAGTCTCACCTATGTCACAAATCTGATCATGACCTATTCAAATTTTTATTGCAGTTATATCTTGCGTTCCATCCTTGCTTAATTATAGCACACTTCTGAGTTATGCGTCAAGTCTCACACTTAGATTTTGGCTAAATAAGATAGTCAATTTGTAACCTCTAATCCTGCATTGGGAATAGTTTCCATTATTTGGAGAAGAAAGACTAATAAAAGGTAACCACTCATATTAACTCTTGCACTTCATTCTTTTTTATTCAACTGTTTATCTGTTTACCACCTTATCAATTCATTGCTCAATGTTTTCTTTACTCTTGCAACCGATTTTTATGTCTTAATTTATCTCTCTAGGCTTAACCCCTCATTTTATTCAATAATTTAAATGGTTGAGTACATATATTTACACATATATAGATATTGTAATGATTCCACTAGGCTTTAGCACAACATGATTTATATTTAATCTATAACTACAATGTTGTAGATTAGGAAATTGATAATCATAGAATTAATGTTTAAAATCATACCTAATAATATCTTCGACGAATCTAAAATAGGTAAAGAACATATTATTATCATTATTTGGAAACATGAAGTTGGATGCAAATATATATTTTTGGCTTGGTCTAGACCTTACCCTAATAAATGGTATCCTTGCATTGTCCTAGCATTAGTTGTTCTAATATACCTATATATGTATATAAAACAATTAGCATAATAATTGCGTTCATTGGAGTATGGAGGATATTTATATTAATATGT
Source organism: Sequoia sempervirens (assembly GCA_007258455.2). Classification (NCBI taxonomy): domain Eukaryota; kingdom Viridiplantae; phylum Streptophyta; class Pinopsida; order Cupressales; family Cupressaceae; genus Sequoia; species Sequoia sempervirens. The sequence goes on along the minus strand of VDFB02075321.1, from coordinate 130,914,504 downwards.
TAAGATGAATCAGTAACATGAAAAGAATTTCATTTACATTTAAATTAAACTAAATTGTGAGTCTTGATAGAACATACTCTAGTATCATATGTTTTATGTTCTTTGCATTTATTGTACATTGTTATTTCTTTACTTTTGTGTTTTTCCTTTAAATTAATGGGATTATAAGAGAGAGATATCCAACTTGAAGAATGCAAAACTTGTGTTACATTTGTCACAGATGGGTTTTATAACATTGTTTTTGTTCCACCCATAACAAAATATAATTCTTGTGTTAAGAGTAAGTAGTTAATCTTTGGTTGAAATTCTATCTAAATTTTAATCTTTTTGTGATTTGGTCATCTTACTTTGTATTAATAATAATATTTTGAGAAGGGAATTACACCTCCACTCCAAATCATTTCCAATTCATACCTAAGACTCAAAAGGATCAGATCTAGATCTGATTGACTCACCTTAGGCATTAAAATTCAATCTATACACCTTGTTGATTTGCATCCTAATGAAAACCTAGAAATGTTGGAACATTGAATTTAGGTTTTAGATTCTAAGCTTAAAGTTGCCACATTTTTATATTTCATTTTGGTGAACCTAACATTTAACATCATAAATTTTTAATTTGGTTATCTTTCAAATCCTAGACCATATTTTGCATCTTGTTATTTTTCATTTCTCATTTAGGGTTGCATATTGCATCATACAATGTCATAAAAATTCAAAAATATTGTATTCATAGCTTACATTACAGTGTGTTCTACAATTTAGATTAGATTTTCACTTCAAAATTGCATACCAACAGTGTCATTTTGTTCCAAAATTGTTATACATTTGTATTTCCTTTACATTGAAAAATTCTAGAAAATAAAATCACTTTCAAACATGTTTTTAAATAGGAATAGTAACCTCAAACAAAAATTTAAACATTCAACTTTTCAATTTTTAGAGCCATGAACAAGGACTCAGATGCCCTTGGGTGACCTTGTCCTTGTATAGGTGCATCAACAAAATTTTTAATAGTTGTCTATCTTTGTCCACTCAGTTTTCTTATACTTGTAGATATTTGTTTGAATTTCAAAATTGCATATTCTGAACCATTTTTGCATTTCAGTTATTTAGTGAAAGAAAGTGCATTATTTAGGGTTTAAATTTGTATTCAAAAATCATCATTTTCAAATCTATGCATCTTACAATTAGTCAATTTCTACATTTAGGATCTGAAATTTGTATTCAACTTTGTTTAAATATTTTTGAAACATCATTGCATACTTACATTGTGATTTAAATTGGAATACATTTTTTTGTTTTATATTACAGGAATCAAGTAGCCCCCCAATAAACTATAGTGTACTTGGTAAAAAAAATTCACGTGACCAGTGATGCTAGTGCAACTTACACTCCAATACCATGGGATGAAGGGGGGACTAGAACTCATGACCTCTTTCTTGCAACAAGATGCTTTATCCAATCAAATCTACAATACACCGCTCACAAACTAGTGAATACAACCTATGCACAATGATCCAACACACCAAATCTTGAATACAACACCTCTAAACACCTCTTATTAACATATATGAAATGCATACCTGTATAACTTCAACCTAGAAGAAATGTAAAGCAACACCAAAACACTACTCTTCAATTCAGAACACACTACAACTCACAATTTCCTCTATTTTATCAAATTTTCTCAAAAACACTTGGAAACCAAGCACCAGGAACACATCCTCATCATCTCCATTACTTCCTCAACCATAGATAGAAGCTTTATCAAAGAAATATTAGAGTTTGACTCCAACAACTTACTAATGGAAACATAATGCAACTAATTGAAGCATCATTCATCATAGACAACACATGCTCTTGCAACACTCTTCTTATCTTACAATTGACACCAATGACAACACAAGCTTATTGACATCATTGAAAAAACCAACTGCTCATACTTGCAACAATCCCCACCTTTGTCATTGATAGCAATGCATGATGTGAAAAACCATCAAATAAAATAGCTATGCTCCATACCTATTTCCTTTTCTCTTTTCTCATTACTTACTCTCCTTCTCAACTTATCTTTTTCACATTCTCTTCTCTATTCTCTCCCCCTTTATCAACTAACATCTAAACACTTTTCACATGATTATTTCTCCCCTAATTTCCTTCTTTTTCACATGAATCTCTCCCCCTTTTGACATCAATGGAAAAGGACAAAATATTTGCATTACTTATGTTTCTCCTTTGACATCAACCAACCTTCTAACAATTTCTCAATAACTTCTATTTATTTATCACTCAATATAATCCACCTAAGGAGAACACACCATACTACACCAATTGACAAGCACTGCATAATGACAACACAAAATCCCACCGACTGGAATAAGCAATAGTGTTACTACCTACTCCCCCTAAGAGGTAGCCACCAATATTAGTCCAAACCAAAGAATGAATCTTGTAATCCACTGGACTGATGCATCTCCTTATGCATCTAGTTCAAAGGAGGGGAAATAACCCCCAACTTCTCCTAGAGATACTCAAATGTATCCTTAGGAAGAGCCTTAGTGAATATATTGGCAACCTGATCCTTTGTAGGCACATACTCAAGCTTTACTTCATTATCTACAACCTTCTCTCTCACAAAGTGATACCGAATTGAGATATATTTTCTCCTTCAATGCATTGCTAGATTCTTCAAAATATTGATAGTATTGTATTGCCACATAAGATAGAAATTGGTTCATCATATACCACCCTATTATCCTTCAATGTTTGTCTCATCCACAACACTTATGTGTAGCAAGATGTTATTGCAATGTATTATTCCTCTAAAGTAGATAAAGAAACTAAATCTTGTTCTTGCCTAGCCATGACACCAATCTACAACCAAGAAAGAATGCACCACCAATTGTACTTTTCCTTTCATCATTGAATTATTTTATAATTTTTATCAACCTCGACACTTGCAATTTCAACAATCTTTCTCAATCTCTTGGTGTAGCATTGGTAGGATTTTCTTCTAGTAGAGTATCCAAGGGAGATACCTTCATCAAACCTTGCATCAAACTTGAGTAAGTTATCTTCATCTCTTTTTATATAACATTTGATTCCAAACACTCTGAAGTAATTGATAGTAGGAATCCTTCCATACCATAGCTCATAGGGAGTATTTGTACTATTTTCTCTTGCTCAAACTTTGTTAAGTATATAAACACTAGTATGAATTGCTTCTCTCTAGTAGAATTTTGTTAGGTATTCCTCTTTCATTATTGTCCTTGTAGCTTCTTGAATAGTCCTTTCTTTCAACTACTCTATTCTACTAAGGATTTCTAGGGGTAAACAAGTGCCTCTTTCTTCCATGATTCTAACAAAAGATGTTGAACTCATTGGAGGTGAATTTCCACCTTCGTCAGATCTCAAACATTTTATTTTCAACCATAACTTTGTATTCTTTAAACTTTGTAGGGCCGTAAAGATATATATGTACCAATTCCAATAGTCCAATAGTGGATTGTTCTTTTAATTTGAATCTTCTTCTTGCTTTCTTTCCAATTTGGCAATCTTTATAGACAACATTGATAGGATTTGTAATATTTGGAAGATCTCTTAGAGATTGAACTGAATTGATTCTCAAGGTATGTGTAGGATCATCATGGAAAAAATGGGCCCTTAAGTGGCAAAAAATTTAGAAAAATCAAAGTTTGGCAACTTCACATAAAAATTTGAATAAGTTATCTATATTATTTCAAAAATATGTAAGAATAGAATCTGTAGAAAATTGAATGTAGTTTCTAAACTACTAGGTTTATTTAAAAAAATAAATCTATTTGGTGAAAATTTGAAATTTCAATGCAGTAGTTCTTAAATTTTAGGGAAAAAATAAGTAGGTGTCTATCTGACCACCCTAACCACAATAAAATGTTAATTTTTTTTATAATATTTTAAATATAAGTAGAGGACTCATGTCCCAATGTGATGCATTTTTTTTGTAATTTTTTCCCAAGTAAATAATTAATTATGATTTTTTTATTACAACTTTTAAAAATTATAAAAACTTGTATGTCTGACCACCTTAACTTGGTCAAAACTTCATGAATTTTTTTATTTTTTTAATCCTATAGTATGCAAAGCATAGAATGTGATGCATATTTTGGATTCAAAAAATGTGATATCGTTTGAAAGCTATAGATGTTTTTCAATTAGCCTATCAATTAGGACTTTAGTCGTAATTTAAATAGAAAATGAATAATAATTATTTATTAAATTCAAAGTAAAGCATAATTTATATTAGTGGAAAGCTGAGAATCTCCTTTAAAAACACTTTTCGTTTCATCAATTTTGGGTAAAAAAAAGTTGTCAACCACATACCCTACACATACCCATCATATCGCCACTTTTTGGCCCATCATGATCCTGCACATACCCCTCACTAAGTTATCAAATTTGATGACACATCCTCCTATGCCATAACTATCTTTCATTAATCCGAGTCATAAAGCAATGACCATCAACACCCTTAAGCTGATAAACATTTTTATTTGTCCTTCTAGCAACAACCATAGTTTTGGATCATTTTCTAATCTCACATCTATCATACTGAAACATAAGATTGTATCCTTTTCTACACATTTATCCAACACTCAAGAGGTTATGCCTTAGACCCTTAACATAATAAGCATCATTAGTATTATGCTTTCCTTCAAAACTGATATAACCTTTTCCACATATCTTAGTAGATGTATCATCATGAAATCTAACATATCCTCCATCATACATTTTAAGTTTAACAAACTTAATTTTTTCATAGGTCATATGATTAGAGAACCCCCTATAGATGATCTAGTAGATTTTCTCATGTCTAACATGAAAAGTAGATACCAAAGTGCCTTCAGTATTATCCTTTGTCTCTAGAGGGATTTCCTTCACACATCTCTTAGAGTTAGCAGAAATAGATTTATCTTTTAAATTCATGAACAATAATTCATCATCTTCATTTCCATAATTATATTCATCATCAAAAACACTTGTATCTTCTCTAATATAATAAATTTTCTTAATCATCTTACCTTTATTCTCCTTGTTTTTGTTATTCAAAACCTTGTTTGGACATCTTGAAGCATAGTGACCAATCTTTCCACCACTGAAAAATTTGAAAGGAATCTTACCATTGTACTTACCAACACCCTTCTTCATTCTCCTTACAAAGTTAGCTTCTATATCATCAAGATCCTCTTGATCTGACTCCTTGATCTCCTATGATTTATCAACCTTAAAAGTAGTCTCAACTTTTTCACCACTATTTGTACACCAAATTCTCTCATTTAAAAGGTAGTTAAAGATCCATACAACTGATCTTTGGTATATTGATTCAAATTTGCAAATTCCTCAATAGCAAAAACTTTATGATTATAAGACTTAGGAAGAGTTATAAGATTTTTTTTTACCACTTTTGTTTCTTTTGAGTTTGCTACCAAGACCTTTGATGGAGCTAACAACTTCATCTACCCTTTTCATATAGCTTGTAACATTTTCAATTTAGACATCCATAGGTTCTCAAATATGATCTTCAAATTCTGCATCTTAGCTTATTTGACCTTATCATCTCCTTCATAAATGCTTTCTAAATTTTCCCAAATTTCTTTAGTAGTTTTCATACTCATCACTTTCACTAATTAAGAATTAGTAAGACTATTTAAGAGAGCATACCTTGCTTTACCATTTCTTTCATAGGCTTTGATCTCATCGGAAATACCTGGACCATTTGTAGGTTATGTTATCAATCAGATATGCACCCTTTGTCAGATTTGCAAAAAATAGACTATCTATTGAAACATGGAAACTCTTTTCAGATGTGGGTGATCTATGCAAAAAGAGAATCTCCAGAGTGAGCTAGTTCTCCAAATGATGGATCCTATTCTAAGTGATTTTCAGGAAAAGAGTTAAAAGGATGATCTGGATTTAAAACTAAAGACTGAAATCCTAACACTTAAAATATTTGATCAACCTCAAGAAGATTATGATAATAACTCACTCTCACCACCTCTTTAAAACTTGGTTCTCACAATCTCACAACACATATAATCCAAAAGTGATTTGTGCAAAGGTTTGAAATAAACACAAGGCACAACTTGAATTAGCATGCAACTCCTGCAAATCTCCTAACAACAGTAAGACAAGCAAAGGATTCAATAGATTTGATTCACAAGACACATCAAATTACTATTGCAAATCATAAACAAGAACTGAGAAAGGAAAACTCTGTTGTTTTATTGAGTGAAGGAGTGAAAACTCTCAAAATTTGAGTACAAAGAAGTTTACAAGCTAAAAAAATGTGTAAGAGCAAGAAACTAGAATTTGAATTGGAAAAACATTGAGTTTTTCACAAGATATATCTCCAAAACCCTAATCTGAGCTCAAGAAGAAAGCTCAAGGAAAGGTGTCAAAAATTGCCTCAAAAGTCTGCACAAAAGCGGAAAAAACACACTTTTTGCAAATGCATACTAAAAAGCTCTTCAAAAAAGGTCAAATCTGCTTTTAAAGAAAAAAAAAAACACCTTATCTCTCCATCCAGAAATTCAAATCCAACCAAGGAAGAAAGCAATAACAATCTACTAAAAATGGCAAAGAATAAAACAATCTACTTTATACTTGTTTTACATAGCTTGCAGATCTTATATTTTCATAATTTGACTAATTTTTGCAACTAAAGATTCTGAAATCTTTTGCAAAAAATAATCCTTATCTCTCCAATTACAATAATTGATTTTCTTCAAAAAAATCATAAAAATAGGGGTAATATTTGTCTTACAAAATAAAACTAAGGAAAAACCTTTATCTTTCCCTTGTAATTGATTTCTCTAAAATCAATTAAAAAACTAAGGAAAAAAATGAATACAAGGCATAAAATCAAAGCATAATGAAATTCCTTAGGTATCGATGTAAAAGGGAAACCTAATCATATATGTAATCTGCCACCATGGTATTAACTTAGCATCGATATTTTTTAAAAATGTAAGACAAAATACCCCTAAGTTGACTTAGGGTTTGAGAAAACCTAATGAACAAAACACAAGGAATGTCGACTATTTCAGATCATTTTGCAAAGTGAAACTTTGGAGAACAAGAGTTCTGCATGAGCCGCCGCCATGGGAAGGTTAGGGTTTCAGTTTTGATACTTGATTCGAGCTCACTCCTCTTCGATTTTTATCATATTCGGCCTCCATAACTCAGGGTAAGTGTTTTTTCCTATATCCTATTCATTCTTTAGCTTCTTTGATGAGAATAAAGGCCTCACTAGCCGTGGCTATAACATATTTCTGATGCACCTTTTCCACCTCTGTATTCCTCTACTCATTGGCCACCATGGTGGAACTTAAGCTTCAAAATTGAAAGCTCTATGGAGGGTTTGGCCGCGGCATACTTTGCTCCATAGGTGCGCATGGTAAGTTTATTTCTTCTTTTGTACTTCTGAGAACATTTTTTCTTCAAACCAGAAAGCTTATAAAAGCTTCATACTCTGCAAGAAAGGTCAGTTTTATTTATAATTTCATGGCCACACACAGGTCATGCCATGTTCACGTATCTCTAATGCATTCCACTTAGAAATGTTGTATGATTACCATTTTTTTCTTCATATTTTGGGCTTTGACAACAAGCTAACATAAAGCTTTCCATTTCAAATGACACCTAGGGCCTGAAATACCTCCTCTTGGCCACAACCATTATAGGCTCGAAAGGACATCTGAGGCTTTGGGCTCAACCCACGAAACCCATTTCTTTCCTCTTTAAGACTTATGTCAAACCCACATATGGGTATTTGTATTTTGAAAGGAACTGTATTTACCTGGTCTAGAGCTTGACCCATGACAATATCTTACCTTCCTTCAAAGCTTTCATCAAAATACCTTCATTGACAAATGATATATTGCATTTCTTTTGTTCTTCTATTGAAAATTCCATGTGGGTAAGCTGGAAATTGTACTATCTTCTTTTAAATTCAAAACCCCAAGATGGTTGTTTTGAAAATAAGACATTTGTAATTTAAAATATAAACTCCCATGTGGGTTTACTTGAAAATGAAAGGGAATTCACCTATTTCTGTACTTAATGCAAAAACCAAACATGGGTACTCAGTATTCTTTGGAGAAAATTATCTATTCCTTAATAGAGCTCGACCCATTATGGCATTTCATTTTCATTTCTGATTTTTGTTTTAAACCCCCTCCATTGATAAATAGTATTCTGGAAGAAGACTGCATTTGATTTGAAACTCCTTTCATGGCATTTTGTATTTAAAACATAGTTGTATCTAGTTCAAAATCCAATGTGGGTATCTTTGAATCTTGAAGAAACTTATTATTCCTACTCTCTGCGTAAGAAATACTTCATATTTTCACTCATATTTCTAGTCTACTACATTTCCTTTTGACTGAAACACTAGCACTGGCATACTGAATAAGACATTGTATTGTATCTGCTTGAAACAGCAAGGCTAAACACTCAAAAATCTGCAAAAATATGAATGTATCCTTCATGGGTATTACTGAAAGTCTCAAAACATTATATGGAGCACATTTCCTTCTAAAAGTCATCATCTTACACACATAAACTATTTGATTAAAAACTTATGCATTTATATGGGTATGACTGTTTGCTTGTTCTTGTCTCTTATGCATTATTGTGACTCGGATGTCACCTTATATTTCTTCAGCTTGCATCTTTAAAACTCCCTCATGCTTTGTTCAATTTAAATTTTTGCTTATTCTTCAAAGCAGTGTACTCTTAGAATTGTTTCCCTCCATCTAATGCAACATTTGCATTCAGACATTAGTAGGTACTTATGAATCACCTAATGCTTGTCATCTTCCATTCAAATGAGAATCTGAAGCTCTTCACATGTCTCCACTTTTGACTTCCCTTTAAAAGTATGCTCTTTTATTTGGCACTCTTCATGCATTTTTATGCTCCATTATTTAAAACTGCTTATGCCTTGCTCTCTTCTGAAATGAAAATTTGTAACATTTCTCTTCGTTGAGGAATTATTTATGCTTGTTCACTATCACTATCATGACCATGAACATTGTTGAACTTTGCATAATATTATGAACATGATGAATAAATAATACTATGGCAGAAGAATATAACCATACAACAGTGTTTGAGATGAATGTACTCAGTTGAATTGATTGAGCTGATTAAACCCATTGTTCTCCTGTAGCTTTCAGAAACATATTTGACTATTATGAGTGAACAGTTGGCTTAATAACTTAATGGATGAACTTTGTTTTACTCTTTTAGTTGTATATTTCCCTTTCTTCATGAACATGCTGATTGCAATCTCCTTCTCAACCACTTGTAATGTATAAGGAGCAGTATGCCAAGCTCTACCCTTGTGGGAGCCCATTTTTCTCCACATGCTTGATCTTCAAAGGATAATAAGCTTCATGATTTTCCCTATACCTACACAAAGAAACAAACAATGTTAGCATAAAACAATAACAATATATGATGATGTTGATGTATCTCTTTCAACTCATGTTTCTTCACTTCTCTTGATTGTTTCAGTGCATGATTAGTAGCATACTACATTATCGTTGATGGTTCATGTAGGTATATTCATAGTCAGAGCTCTAACATCCTTCTCTTTCTTCCTATAGGTTGATGGAGCTCAAAGAATACAAAATGGTGCACCACTTCTGCAACAATCATCAACATAGGCAATGATGTTTATGTGTATACTTATGTGAATTTTCCTTTTATGCATCTTCCATAGTGTAGTGTGATGCTTATGATGCACTATAACAGTTACATCCATGACTTGTGTGGATATTCAATTACAATCTTCTACTTTTCATTTTGAAAATAAAATGCATTTATGATGCAATGTTGTACCATCATTTGAATGTATCACAATTTGAATTCTTGTAATCAAATAAAATGTTGTAAATATGAATCACTTTATAAAATAAATGAAAGCATTTAGTCATGCTTTGTTGTTGAATGCTCAATCATGTACTCCATTTGATTGTGAAACATTGAAAAGCAATTTCTCAAAACTCAATTTCCTCATTTCAATGCATAACTGCCACTAATAAAATGATAAACAAGATGCAATCAACACTTAGCATATGTAGAAATAACTATATTTTCCACTTTTAAATATAACAATATTTAGTCAGCTCCACCAATTGAGTTGTAGCAAAAATTGGTAACATGTTCAAAGCATCCAATCTTAACAAAATTCTAGACATCAAATCCAAGATAAACCAAAAATCCTTCCACCCTTGTCTTCCAAAATGTATAATCCATTCCATCAAACACAATAATCTCTTTCTTACATTCCATCCCAGATCTACCTCAAGTGGTTAAGCTTTATTCAAAGGAACCTTTCTCTGATACCAATTGTTGAATGCACAAGACAACTGAGAGGAGGGGGGTGAATTGGTTGTACCTTAAACCTTCAAACGCTCATACACATTTAGATCCAAATTAACTTAATTAACCCTTAATCTGTTAAGATGATTTAACATGAAAGGAAAATAACATAAACTGAAACAAATCAATACCATTCACAAAATAACATTGGATTTACATGGAAAAGCCAAGATGAAAAAACTACGATGAGGATTAGCTCACAATATAAGGTAATATTAATACTAAATACAATAGGACTCACAGTTGGAGGGCTCAGTACCGAAAGAAGGAAAGACTCGTTGCCAGAATATAAAATAAGATAGGAAAGAGTGTTACATAGATAAATCAATCTCAATGCAACAAAGAAATGCACCACAATATTACCAACACCTTTGCAACATAATTGAAGAACTATAGACACCTTCTACTCACTACATCCAACAATCTAACATATGAAAGCTCATACTACACTTCTTAAATTTTCACTCTAACAAACTAAAATTCACATTATTCAAATCATACTTTTCTATCTTCGCATCCCTCAACAACTCAACTCATATTTATATCACATTCAACCTTTAAAATATTCCTTAAGGTTAGCTATGCACCTCAACCATGCAAACAAGTTGACACCAAAAAACTTTTGTGGTAGATAGAAGTGAAATAGGATAACACCAATCCTTATTTGGGACCTAAATATATAACACCATTCTACAACATAGTTCTACCATGAATAAAATCTACTATAATTAGTGTTAACACCAAACTTGACCAATACCCATGTAAACATGATTGAAATTTTAAGTGCATGCTTCCTTTGATTCAAGAACAACTCACAGACAAAAAATATCATATGAACACAATCTAGAATATTCCAAAATTACCCTTAAATCCAACAAACTCCTTTGCAAAAAAATTTACTTGAAGAATATATACACTCAGTACACTCAAACATTTCTACCAAACACTGCAACTTAATAGAATGACTTTTGAAGTACCAAACCTCAAACAAATTCAAATGAAGAAGGATACCAACACTATCATCACACCTTCAAATCTACAAAAGCTGAACCCAAACTATGGAGAATTCCAAAGAGAAAAAAATTCTCCCAAAAACCTCTATAATACACTATTTGTTGAACAAGACAATTAAGAGCAGGGGGTGAATTAGTTGTAACAAACTTTAATCTTTAAAAAATTTACCAAAAATTAAATCAATTACCAATCCTTTACTCTACTAATATGATTAATCATTAAGTGCAAAATAAGAAACTAAAAAGCATCACAAAAACAAAATAACACCATATTTACATGGAAAACCTAATGAGGAAAAACCACTATGAGGATTAGCTCACAATATAGAGAATATCAAAATCGATTACAAAGGCTCACTTCCAAAATAGGACTCACTGTCCAACAAGAGTTAACCACCCAGAGGGCTCACTACCATAGAATTACAAAGAAGATAGAATGGATTTGTTACACAGAGAAAAAAAATCTCAATGCAAGAGAGATTTCCACAAAAAATCTCTCAACCACTTGTAGACATGCATGAATGATAGAGTACACCTTCAACTCACTACATTCGGAAACTCAGTAATTAGATTTTGCAATAATCTGCACCAACTCACATCACATACACATTGATTCCCATCTATCTTGCATCTATCTCACTCTATTTATGTGTACTTCATTTTCACCAATATCTCATCTTGTATTTATACCATCTTCAACTTTGAAACATATCCAAAGTCATCCACACACTGTTTTCATTTACAAATTCAAATTGGGTCAATGCCAAAACATTCTAGGGTGGAATTTAGAATGAGGGTGACCAGAACACATGCTAAGAGAGGACCCAAATAAATTCCAACAAGCTTCATGAACTTTGCAAGTAGTGTTACACACAAGGTTGACCAAACCAGTGTAAAAAAGAAAGCAATTAAGCACACACAACCTTAACACAATCCAATCCTTCCAAATAACAAAATTAACTTCAAAATGATCATGTCAACTTAACTCTAGAACCACAAGTCATAAGACAAACAAGAAGAAATCTATAGCAACTAATTTTCTCCTGAACTTCATCTAAATACACTGAAAATCATTGTTCACAACTAATGAACATAACTCACATTGTAGAATGAACCAAAAGCCTAGAATATATATATATATATATATAGAAAATTCTAACAACCATGATCAACATATCTAAATTACACAAACATAGGAGAAAATATCAAAGAAAAATCTAGAGAAAACACTAAACACTTGCAAACTTTTTCCTTTATAATTTTCTCAATATCCCTGACATATACAACTAATAACCTTCATCCATGACAACAACAACGAGTTGAAAACTAGTTAACCAGTTGACATAAATGGAAAAACCTTCATACTTGCTTCAACATATTCATTCTTGCAACAATCTCCCCCTTTTCATTAATGGAAACACATGATGTGAAAAACCATCAAAGAAAACACAACTCTAAACATATTTCCTCATGATTTTTTATTTTTTGTTCCTCCCCCTTAGTAGATAATATTTTTTTACATGATACTTCTCTCTCATATTTCTCTCCATATTTTTCTACATCTTTCTCCCCTCATTTGGCATCAATGGAAAAGGAAAAAAATATTACATTAATTTCCCCTTTTTCATAAAGAAAAAAATATTCTTTCAATGACAACACATGACACTACCTACTCCCCCTAAGAGGTAGCCACCAAAACATTAGTCTAGAAGAAATATAGATCCATAGATCCATAGGATTGATGCATCTCCATATGCATCTAGTTCAAGAAAGGAGGGGGAATGACCCCTAACTTCTCCCAGAGATACTCAAAAGTATCTTTAGGAAAAGCCATCCTAAATATGTCAGCCACTTGATCCTGCATAGGTACATACTCAAGATTTACTTCATTCTCCATAACATTTTCTCTCAAAAAGTGATACTTGATATATTTATTCTTTTTCCTCAAGTGCATCACTAGATTCTTTGAAATATTAATTTTGCACTTGTATTATCACAAAAGATAGAAATAAGATCATCATACAATATTATGATATCTTTCAATGTTTGTTTCATCCAAAAAAATTGTGTACAACAAGATGCAATGGAAATATACTCAGCTTAAGTAGTAGATAAGGAAACTGAATCTTTCTTTTTACTCAACCAAACCACCAATCTACAACCTAAAAAGAATGCACCACCACTTGTACTTTTCCTATCATCTACACAACCATCCCAATTTGCATCTGTGTAAGCAATCAGTGTAAAATCAATATCCCTAGGATACCACATGCCATTATCTAGAGTGTCATTCAAATATTTGAATATTCTCTTAACAACAACATGTGTTCCTTTAGGATCTTCTTGAAATCTAGCCACAAGAAAAACTGCATGCATGATATTTAGTCTAGTAGCAATTAAATACAACAAACCTTCAATCATAGATCTATATTTACTTTGATCAGCCTTAGGTGAATCATCATCTTTACTCAATTTGCAACCAGTTACCATAGGTGTGCATACCGATTTGGAACCATCTGGATCCCAAACTTCTTCAACATCTCTCTTACATACTTTGACTACAAAATAAAACTCCCTTTCTTTGTTTGATTAATTTGTAGCCCAAGAAAGAAATTCATCTAAGAAAACATGAGCATCTCAAATTCTTTTTGTAGTTTTTCAGCAATTTTTTTTCAATTTGTAGTTTCATTTTCTACAAAAATAAAGTCATCAACATATACAACCACTATCAATATTTTGTCATTTTCAATTTTAAAATATAGATTACTATCTCTTGTACTTTTATTGAAACCTTGTTGAATCAAATATCTATCTAACCTTGCATACCAATCTCTAGGAGCTTGCTTCAATCCATATAAATCCTTCTTCAATCTGCAAACCATATCCAATTGTTCTAATAACTATAATCCTTCTAATTGTTCCATGTAGACCTCTTCCTCTAACTCACCATTCAAAAATTCAGTCTTAACATCCATCTGATAGACCTTGAAATATTTATGAGCAGCAAATGCTAAGAACATTCTGATAGCTTCCATTCTTGCCACTAGAGAAAAAGTCTCTTAAAAATAAATTCCTTCTACTTGTGGGTAACCCTTACACACAAGCCTTGATTTGTTTCTAACTACTTCTCCATTCTCATTCAACTTGTTTCTAAATACCCGCTTTGATCCAATTATGTTCTTATCTACCGGTCTAGGAACTAATTCCTAAATTTTATTTTACTCAATTTGCATAAGTTCTTCTTTCATAGCTTCCATCCAAAGCTTATCTTTACATGCTTCACCTACAGACTTTGGTTCAATCTCAGAGAGTAAACATAGATTTATCTCACCAACAACAACAACTTTTTTTTTTCAATACTCCTTTCCTTTTGTCTCCAATAATTTGATTTTTTGAGTGATTTTCTACACTTATATAGGTGTCTTAGGGGACACCACTGGAGCTTAATTGTCTTCATTCTTCTTCTCTTTTTCTACAACTTCTTCAATTCTTACACAATCAGGTTCATCAGATACATATCCATCAACTTCAATTGAATTTTTCATTGTTTCATCAACCTTGACATTTGTGATTTCCACAATCTTTCTCAGTCTCTTATTGAAACATCTATAAGCCATTCTCTTAGTAGAATATCCAAGGAAAATAACTTCATCACTTCCAGCATCAAACTTCCCTAAATTTTATTCATCCCTTTTGATATAACATTTGCTTCCAAATACCTTGAAATACTTAACTGTGGGAATTCTTCCACACCATAACTCATAGGGGTTCTTAGTACTATTATCTCTTTCTTGAACTCGATTGAACACATAAATAGTAGTGCGAATAGATTCTCTCCAATAAAATTTCAGTAAACTAACTTCAATAATCATTGATCTAGCTGCTTCTTGAATTATTTTGTTCCTTCTTTCAACAACTCCATTTAGCTAAGGAGTTCTAGGAGCAGATAATTTTCTTTTTATTCCATGAACTTCACAAAACATATTAAACTTGTGGGAGGTGAATTCACCACCTTTGTCAGACCTCAAGCATTTTATTCTCAAATTCACTTCATTCTTTACCATAGCTTTGAATGTTTTGAACCTACCTAATACATCAAATTTCTCTCTAAGAAAAGTAACCCATGTATATCTAGAGTAATCATCAATCAAAAGCATAAGGTACCTTTCACCTTGTAGACTTCTCACTCTTGTAGGACCACAAAGATCTATACGAATTAAATCCAGTAGTCCAGTAGTAGATTGTTCCTTTGACCTGAAGTTGTTTCTTGTTTGCTTTCCAAATTGACAATTCTTGCAAATAGAATTAATAGGCTTTGTAATCCTTAGTAAATCTCTTACAAATTGTATTGCACTGATCCTCACCAAGTTATCAAAATTAATATGACACATTTTTTGATGCCACAACTAACTATCATTAATATAATTCATAAAGCAACATCCATCAACACCCTTAAGCTAATATATATTTCCTTTAGACTTCTTTCCTGTAGCAATCACTATTTTGGATCCTTTCCTGATCTCACATCTCTCATCTTCAAATAAAATATTATATCCTTTACTACACATCTGTCCAACACTCAAGAGGTTATTTCTTAAACCCTTAACATAGTAGACATCATTAGTATTATGCTTTCCATCAAAACTTATTATACCTATCCCACAAATTTTAGCACCAATATCATCTCCAAACATAACTAAGCCTCCATCATATTTTTCAAGTTCAAAAAATTTATTGTTATCACTAGTCATGTGATGTGAACAACCACTTTCAACAACCTAGTAGTTCTTTTCTTTTTTAGCATGTAGGGTAGAGATTACAGTATCTTCATATTTCTCTTTCTCCAAAGGATATTCATTCACCTGTCTTTGAGATTTAGCAGAAGTAGTTTCATCTTTTATAGCTGAGAAAAAGAATTCATTATCATCAAAATCTCCATAGTCAGATTCTTCATTAGAAATACTAACATCCTCATTCACATCATATGCTTTGTTGATCTCCTTTGCTTTGTTTTTTTAGTTAAATCTCAGTTTTTTTTTTGTAGCTCTTTCCAGACATCTCGAAGCATAATGACCTATTCCTCCACAACTAAAGAATTTAAATGGTAGCTTACCTTCATATTTTTTGGAGCCTTTCTTCATCCTTCTCACAAAGCTAGCTTCTACTTCATCAAGATTCTCTTCATCTGAATCTTTAGCTTTTTTAGCCTTGAAAGAAATTTTTGATTTGGATACATTTATCAACTTTGGCTTTCTCATCTCATAATATGTTAGAGTTACCAATAACTAATCTTTAGTATAAGTCTTGTAGTCCACATACTATTCAATAGCAGATACCCTTTCACTATATTCATCAAGGAGAGTTGAAAGAATCTTCTTCACAATCCTAGATTCATCTACTATAGTGCCAAGTCCTCGCATACTACCTACCAAATCATCCACTCTCTACACATAGGATTTAATGTTCTCATCTTCAAACATATGCAAGATCTCAAATTGTGCCTTCAAATTTTACAACTTTGCTTCTTTGAACTTTTCATCTCCTTCATGCATATTTTCTAATGCACCCCATACTTCTTTAGTAGTCTTCAGATTTTGAACTTTAATCAACTCGAAATGTGCAAGATTGTTCTTCTAAATAAAATTCACCTTATTGTTTGATTTTGTTGGTGTAATTAAAAGTGTTGTACCTTGTCCTAGGTCATGATTACACCTTAGTTAAGTTTACTTAGGGACCACATAGGAGGTAGTTGGAGCATTTCCAATTTTGATGGACTTATCATGTTATTACTTTATCACATCCACCTTTCATGGACATATCGTGTGATTACCTCTCCACCTTTTGTGGGTGATCCACCATATGTGGTGATTATCACATTATCACTTTTCCACTTTACATGGAGTGATAGCTTTTCATAGTTTCCTCATGTCATAATATTATGAAACTTTTCATAATCTTATTCCCTTCTATGTACTTAGCTTGGCTATATAACCAAGGGTCTCCTATGTACTTTTGCTCATTCTATTTTTGCATCATTGGCAAAATACAATATATTCTTGTCATATTGTTTCTATCTCTCTTATGCTTGTGCTTTCTATTAGGCCTCTAGATCTTGGGTGGCTATCTTCATAGCCAGTTCTTACAAGGTATCAGAGCTATTAGAGTCCCTTAAGATTGTCATTTTGGGAGATCTTGAGTGCAATCTTGTATTTTCTTGATAGAAATGCTAGATTTTGGGGGGGTTCCATTTTTGGCCTTGTATTGTAGGTGCATTTTGGGAGCTTGTTGCATTAGATTTAAGCTCACCATTGCAGTCGGAGTGTCTGAGAAAGTTAGAGTTTCCTTTTGTTTCATCTCAGTTGGACATTGGAGGCCAAATCTACAAGGGTTTGAAGATTAGAGGTGGTTACCAGATCTAGGAACTAGCTACCATTTCAGAGCATTTTCAGCCAAGAAGGACATTTCCATTATGTTCAGAAGGGCCAAAATCCTCTAAATCGACTACCAAATTGTCAAATTTAGACAAAGTTGTCTGCTAAGGATTTTTTTTTTTGCTAGCCAAGCCATATGGCCTAGCCATTATGACATTCGTACGGATTTTTTAATTTTCAAAAAAAAATAATCTGCAAAAAATCATTTTTATTTTATTTGTAGTTTTTATATTTTGTAAGGTTTTATTTTACAAATCAAAAAATTTATATAATTTTTTTTTAAAGATGTGTGGGGTATAAGGTACTAGTCCAGAGATTGTACCCTGTCCCGCGTCTACCATGTGGTGGCATCCCATTCACCCATATGGGCCTCGTCCTTCCCGTGTACTGACCCTCCATTCATTTTGACCGACAATCATTTAATATTGGTGGTGACCAAAAATTTCAAAAAATCGACGTCATTTTTCAAATCGGTGGCATCAAAATATTCTGTCATAAAGATTCTAGTACGATGATAGAATATTTCACCTAGATTCTGTTGACAAGTCAAATCCAACGGTGAACCGTGACGTCTATTCAAATGTCAAATTTAATCAAATGCATTGAAAGACAGTCATTTGAATGTAAAATTTAAGCTTGTGCTTTGCTAATGTCAGCACTACATCAACACATTTTGAAAATCAAACCCCTTCTCAATTAAACTTTTCAGTTTTGTAGTTCAACTTTGAAGGCTCATATCTTGGCCATTTTGAGGCCTTTTTTGGTGCAATTTTTTTTTATTTGGGCTAATATTTTGTGCTCTATGTGCTGGTGCAATTGGTTTCTAGTTTTGATGTTAGGAATTTTTAGAAAATTCAATTTTTCATAGGTGTTGTTGAGTTGTCACCGTTTCTACAACTTCCAAGGCTCCTTTCAAGCTCATACGAACTCCTTTTTAGATTTTTTTTGAAAGTGCATGATTTTTTCTAAACTTCACAATGGTACTATTATCTTGTAGTGATTATGATTATAAATTGTACTTTCAGCATATGGTCTATTTTGGCCCATTTTGGCATTTGTAAAGCTAAGATCTTAGTTTAGTCTTTTGTATCAGTCATTTGAGTCTATTGTAGCCTACTAAAGGTAGTTGTAGTACATTGAAAATTAGAAGTCCACTTTGCTTGGCTTGCAAGTGGCCATTATACACGCACTAAGTATAAAGTGCCAAATCATCTTCTTTTTAGAGGGGGGTTCTTTGATTGAGTGAATTTGGGGGGTGTCTTGTGTGATTGTGCCTCTCTCTCTATCTTTTTCTCTTTCATTTTGCTACTATGGGTTCTCCTAATTTTCCTTTGTTAACTCCACATAATTATGCTTCTTGGAAAATTGATGCTTGGAGTAAGTTGACGGAAAAAGGATTAACTCATTATATTGATGAAACTATTGTTGCACCATTTGATCCTAAAGCTAATCCTATTGCTCATATGGATTGGCTCACTAAAAACTATTATGGCTCTTGGAACTTTGAGGAATATGTATCAAAAGATCTCATCTTTCAAATTGAAAAGTGTAAAACAATCAAAGAAGCTTGGGAAAAGTTTGGTCAATTGTATGACCAAGTTGATGAGATTAGAGGTTATCAGCTTGACAATGATCTCACAATGTTAGATCCCAAGAATTTTGATACAGTCCAAGACTATGTCACTAAGGAAAATGAGCTAAGAGCATAGCTTAAGGATTGTGGCATTGACAAGAAGGATGCACAGTTGGTCTAATTTTTTTTGGGAAACCTTCCATTAGAATATGCAACATTTGTTTCTAGCTTCCAAACCCATCACTTGACAGTGGGTAGTTCTTTCACTATGCCATCATTTGATGCATTTACATAAATGTTGATGTTAGATCAAGAAAAGTTGATAAGCATGGGGATTCTCAAGTCTTCAAAGTCCAAAGCTTTGGTGGCTAATCAAGGGAATCAAGGTACTCAAGGAAAGGGTTCCAACAAGAATCATAAGTAGTCTAAGACAAAGAAACAACAAGGTAAAGCACAATCATCCCCCCCACAATAAGGGAATTCATCTTCTCCCAAGAAGGGAAATTCAAGCAAGAAGGAGAGACCAACATGTTCATATTTCAAGAGAGTTGGTCATGATGAGTGATGGCACTTTCAAATTTTCAAATGTTTTGGAGTGCCCATATTGAACCCTAACAAGTTTTTATTCCATCTCAAACCTTTGTTACATCTGGAATGTAGGGTTCTTATATGGGGTTTAGGGTTTTATTCATTATAATTTCTTGTAACATTTTATTTTGTCATTGACTACATAGTGCCTGTTTCTGATCATTTTTAAAACTCTCTTATGTCTATCTATGTCGTCAAGTGGTTGGTCCCTCACCTAGGTGATGCAGGAGCATCCAGTGGTGTAAGGGCAATCTTACATCACCCAAAATAGTTAAATTTCAAGTTTCTCAATTTTTAGATGTTTTTACATTTTTGGATACCCTTTTCATCATAATGAAATTCCTAATTTACGGTTATTATTTTCTATTCCTAGGTTGAAAGATATTGCAATTTTAGTTTCCCATATTTGCACCTAAAAATCTTCTGAATGAGATTTGAGGCACTTAGAGTTCCTGGAACAGCCCCAAAACTTGCCAAAATTGGCATAGAAGATTTTGAGCACATTATTGACTTTGAGACCTTTCCAACGGTTCAAACGATTCGCGAATTGGAGTCCCAGATCAAAAGTTATGGCCCTGGGAAGTTGGCACACTTTCTAGAAGATACAATTGCAAATGCTCTTTTGAAATTTGAACTTCATGTTGTAAATTTTCAGCACCAAACTGCCTAAACTCAAATTTGAATGTTGTTTTGGCTCCAAACTAATGAGGAACTCTATTTATGGGCGGGTTTCTAATTTTTGGGTAACTTTTTTGGGACAAGCTCACATATTGCGAAAGGGTTATTCTGTAGCTTTCTGTAATGTGCATATGTTGTAGAACTTAGGCATTTGAGATCCTCTGCATGTAAAAAGTTCCATTTTCTAAATAATAAAATTATTCTCTTGTTTGTGGGTTATTTTCTAAGTCTCAGGCTGCGCCTTCATCAAGTGGTATCAGAGCGGGTTTTCTTGAACGTGTGGACAGATCGCCGATCGTGAGGCAGTTCTCACCAAGACCATGGTTGTGGGTCGAGGTCAAGAAAGATGCCTCCAAGAGTGGTTCCTGGTAGGTGTGGTGGTGCTAGAGGTGGTCGAGGAAGCAGAAATGCTGGTGGAAGAGATGCACTGGCAGCCCTCTAGAGACAGATTGATGCATTACAAGAGCAGTTGAGAAGAGGGTTAAACTCGAGGGAGGAAAGTGAGGAAGAAGGAGAGGAAGAAGGTTCAGTTGTAGAAGAGGAAGAAGAAGCAATTGATCAAGACCAAATGTGGCTAATAAGGGCCATTTCGAAGATCGGGAAAAGAACCAAAGCAGAAGTCCCCAGTCATTCCGGAAGTCTGAACCCAGAAGAGTTGATCGACTGGATCAACGAGCTTATTTTGAGAAATAGAGGACCTAGATTGGGTTAAGTTTGTGAAAATGAAGCTGAAGGGCCATGCCAGTATTTGGTGGAAAGAGGTCCAGTTGGAAAGAAATCAAAGAGGAAAAGGAAATATCACCAGATGGGATCGCATGGTAGAGAAACTGAAGAAGCAGTTCATACTGGTGGACTACGAGTTAGATCTATTGAAGAAATTGCAAGGGTTGAAGCAAGGAAGCAGATCTGTGAAAGAATATACTAAAGATTTTCACAAGATAATCATCAAAACGGGTCACACAGAAGCCAATAAGGAGAAGGTAGCCCAATATCTTAATGGGTTACGACCAAGCATTTAGGAGGAGTTAAGCCTACTCAGAATGACCACCATTGAGGATGTGTATCAATTTTCTCTAAAGGTGGAAGAGAAGCCGAACAAAAGATTTGATGGCAAGCAAAAAGGACGAGGAGGTCAAAGCGGACGGGGCAATGGTAGACCTTCAAGAAGCCAAAATAATGATGAAAAGAAAAGTGAAGATTTGGGTACCAGCTGAAGCCAAAGGAATGACAACTTCTACCGCCCTCGTGATCAAAACAATGATGATCAAAGAGGTAGAGGACAAGGGAGATATGGACAAGGATCTGGAAGAGGTGGTTTCAAAGGAACGTGTTTCTAGTGTGGTGAAGAAGGGAATCAAGCCTATGAATGTCCACAACACCAAGGAAGGGCAAAAAAAAGGCCAAAAGGTCATGGAAGGGTTGCGCATGTAGATGAGGAGGCCCAATCTGAACATTCAGATGATGCTGAAAGGGGAGAAACCCTAGTGATTAGGAGAGCCCTAGTGACTGAGGAAAAGGAACCAGAACAAAGGAAGAATTTATTTCGCACAAGGTACAAGTGTGAAGGAAAATGTTGTGATATCATTATTGATGGTGGGAGCACTGATAATCTGGTGTCAGAGGAGATGGTCACAAAGTTGAAGCTGAAGAGGGAAAGGCACCCGCATCCATATCAGATTGCCTGGTTGCAGAAAGACCACAAAGTTTTGGTCAATGAGCAGTGCCTAGTAAAGTTCAAGATCGAGAGCTACCATGATGAGCTACTCTGTGATATCATCCCCATGGATGCATGTCACATGTTGTTGGGGAGGCCGTGGTAGTTTGATAAGAGAGCTATACATGATGGCCATACAAACACTTATTCCTTGACAAAGGATGGGGTTCGTCACAAGTTGAAACCCTTGAAGGAGACCGAAGAAAAGGTATGCAGTAGTGCTAGAATTTGTTATGTAGATGGAAGATAATTTTTAGAAGGTATGAAGCATGAGCATGTGTGTTATGCATTGATTCCTAAAGTGAGTAAGGAGGATAGTGAGAAGGTTCCAAAAGAAGTTTCTAGGATGTTGGATGAGTTTTAGGATATTGTTTCTGATAATGTACCTAAGGGTTTACCACCAATAAGGAAGATCGGTCATCAGATTGACTTGATTCCTGGAGCCAGTTTGCCAAATAAGGTAGCTCATAGAATGACTCCAACAGAAAATGAGGAGTTGAACAGACAAGTTCAAGAGTTGTTGAGAAAGGGTTTGATGGGGAGAGTTTGAGTCCATGTGCGGTACTGCGGTACTAGCACCAAAAAGGATGGGGAGTGGAGGGATGTGTACAGATTCCGAGCCATAAACAAGATAACAATCAAGTAAGATTTCCCCTACCAAGGATGGATGACCTGATGGACTGTTTGAGTGGAGCTCAGTACTTCACAAAGATTGATCTGAAGAGTGGATATCACCAGATCCAGATTCCTGAGGGAGATGAATGGAAGACTGCCTTCAAGACCAAAGAGGGCCTGTACGAGTGGTTAGTCATGCCTTTTGGGCTAACCAATGCACCGAGCACATTCATGTGGCTCATGAACAAAGGTACTTGAAAGAATTTCTGGGAAGTTTTGTTATTGTGTATTTAGATGATATTTTGATTTTTAGTAGGATGTTGGATGAGCATCGATGCATATTAAAGAGCCTTTGAGAAGTGAAGAGAAACTGTTGATTAATCGAAAGAAGTGCAGTTTTGTGAAGAGGGAGTTAGTGTACTTGGGGTTTGTTGTCTCAGCAGAAGGTCTCAAGATGGACCCAGAGAAGGTGAAGGCTATTATGGAATGGCCTACCCCAAGAACCGCTACCGAGGTGAGATATTTCCATGGTTTGGCTAGTTTTTATAGAAAGTTCATTAGAAACTTCAGTAGTATTTGTGGACCCCTGACTAAAACAATGAGAGGGGATAGAAAAGAATTCAAGTGGAGCACTGGAGCGACAAAAAGTTTTGAACTGTTGAAGCAGAAGGTGACAGAACAACCTGTTCTAGCCCTAACAGATTTCAACAAGGTGTTTCAGGTGGATTGTGATGCAAGTGGTTGTGCCATTGGAGCAGTGTTGAGCCAAGAAGGTAAGCCCATTGCCTATTTCAGGGAAAAGTTAAATGATGCCAAGAGAAAGTATTTTGTATATGATCAGGAATTTTATGCAATAGTTCAAGCATTAAAGAAATGGAGACATTATTTGTTGCCAAAAGAATTTGTTCTATATACTGATCATCAGGCCTTGCAATACCTAAATAGTCAGGGAAAATTAAATCAGAGGCATATGAAATGGGTAGAGTTTTTACAGAGTTATACCTTTGTTTTGAAACATAGGAGTGAGAAGTCAAATAGGGTTGCAGATGCCTTAAGTAGGAGGCATACATTGATGAAAAAGATGCAGATTGAAGTGGTTGGGTTCAATGAACTCAAGACACTGTATGTAAAGATCCTGATTTTGCAGAGGCTTGGAAAGCTTGCAACAAACCTGTTACAGTGGACAGGACAAGGTGGCTGGAATTCATAATCCAGGATGACATGCTATTTAAGGGAAGTCAATTGTGTATCCCGAGGAGTTCCATGAGGGAGAACCTGATAAAGGAGAAGCATAGTGGAGGAATGGCAGGACATTTTGGTCGGGATAAGACCATTACCATTATCAGTGAGCATTATTATTGGCCTTTATCACAAGATATAAGCCAGCAGAGTTGTAAGGTATGTCGACATAAAGGAGTGAGCCAGAATATAGGCTTATATCAGCCCTTACTTGTACTAGAGAGGCCATGGGAGGATATAAGTGTGGACTTTGTTCTTGGTTTTCCAAGGACACAATGAGGAAATGATTCAGTCTTTGTGGTGGTTGATAGGTTTTTGAAGATGGCACATTTCATTCCATGTCAGAAGACCCATGATGCAGTCCACATTGATGACTTGTTCTTCAAAGAGGTGGTGAGGCTACATGGTCTACCATAGAGTATTGTTTCAGATTGTGACACCAAATTTGTGGGGTAATTTTGGAGGACCTTGTGGAAGAAGTTGAAGACAGATTTGAAGTCCAATTTTGCACACCATCCACAAACATATGGGAAGATAGAGGTTGTTAATAGGAGTCTGGGTAACCTACCGAGATGTTTGGTAGGAGATAAACCCAAAGGATGGGACTTGATCGTACCCCAGGCAGAATTTTCTTACAACAATTCTATCAACAGAACCACTGGTAGATCACCATTCCGTAATGTGTATGGAGGTAGCCCCAAAACAGCTCCAAAATTGAGGAAGATTGACCAAGAGAAGAAAATAAGTGTTGAAGCTAAAGATTTAGCAGAACACATCAAGGATATACATGAGAAGGGAAGAGAACATATTAACAAGATGAATATGCAGTATAAGGCTAAGGCAGATCAAAGAGGAGGTATAAGGAGTTTCAGATTGGTGATGAAGTGATGGTCCACTTGAGGAAAGAAAGGTTTCTAGTGGGAACATATAACAAATTGAAAATGAAGAAGTTTGGTCCCTGTAAAATTTTGAAGAGGCATGATTCAGGGAATGCATATGAGGTAGAGTTGTCAGATGGATTCAACATTTCCCCTATGTTCAACATTTTAGATTTAACAGAGTATCATGAAAGTGGAATGGAGGAAACACTAGCAATAGGGCAGTATGGCATTCCAACACCTACTTCAGAAAGGGAGGAGATTGAAGCAATCTTGGATAGTCATGTGGGAAGGAGTACCAAAACAGGCAGTATGAAGAATATCTGGTGAAATGGAGAGGAAGACATGTGGAAGATTCATCTTGGCTATCTAAGGCAGTGGTTGACTAGTTCGGTTTTCCTCAACCCTCTAAGACGTGACGGGGTCACTTCTCAAATTACCTTGGGTGTTTGATGCAGGAGCATCCAGTGGTGTAAGGGCAATCTTGCATCACCCAAAATAGTTAAATTTCAAGTTTCTCAGTTTTTAGATGTTTTTACATTTTTGGATACCTTTTTTGTCATAATGAAATTCCCAATTTACGATTTTTATTTTCTGTTCCTGGGTTGAAAGATATTGCAGTTTTAGTTTCCCAAATTTGCACTTGAAAATCTTCTGAAAATGAGATTTGAGGCACTTAGAGTTCCCAAATCGGCCCCAAACTTGCCAAAATCGGCATAGTGGATTTTGAGCGCGTTATTGACTTCGACCTTTCCAACGGTTCAAACGGTTCGCGAATCGGAGTCCTGGATCAAAAGTTATGGCCCGGGAAGTTGGCGCACTTTCTAGAAGATACAATTGCAAATGCTCTTTTGAAATTTGAACTTCATGTTGTAAATTTTTGGCGCCAAACCGCCTAAACTCAAATTTGAATGTTGTTTTGGCTCCAAACTAATGAGGAGCTCTATTTATGGGCGAGTTTCTAATTTTTGGGTAACTTTTTGGGGACAAGCTCGCATATTGCGAAAGGGTTATTCTGTAGCTTTCTGTAACTTGCATGTGTTGTAGATCTTGGGGATTTGAGATCCTCTGCATGTAAGAAGTTTCATTTTCTGAATAATAAAATTATTCTCTTGTTTGTGGGTTATTTTCTAAGTCTCGGGTTGTGCCTTCATCACTAGGTTTGAATTTCCCATCTTATAAGGTTAAGTAAGGGATCTTTTGGCCTTTACATTCTTTTCATTTTGTGAATTAGAAGTTTTTGATCCTATTATTCTCATGTCATCCTAAGGGATCCCCTTCATTAGAACAACTTAAGTGCATGTGCTCAAACTTAAAACTTAAGTGCATGTGCTCAAACTTAAAACTTAAGTCCCAATGGCCATCTTAATTTATTGCTCATCACTGCTTTCTTCATAAGTACATATTTTGAACTGGCGACAAGCGATGAAGCAATTTTTTCTTTGATATCACTCATCACAGATAGCTGCTAGAGCTCCTAAATAGAATGCACAATGAGCGATGTTTCTTAAGGGATCACTTATCACGAATGTTTTTCGAATGATAAATTTAGATCAACGATGAGTGATATGATGAAATTTACTTTGCATCGCATGATAATAGATGTGTTTTAAATGCTAAGTTCCACATTAGCGATTTGCGATGCACATTGTAAACTTTGTAAATCCTCCCATCACTAATTTCTTACAAACTGTATGAGGAGAATTAATGATGAGCAATGGCCTTATGTTTTATCGCTTATCACAGATTCATTTCAAAGCCTAAATTCTAAATTGGAGATGAGTGATGGTATTCTTTGAAATATTTCTTTCAGAGATATGATAAGATCTTATGTGTGATGTCTTTTATGCCATTGATTTTTGTGCAGGTCTACATGTCTAAATATGATTCCTTCACTACATCTCCCATCATTGATATGATTCGAGGTGAAAATTTTGAATTAGCGATCTATGATGGAAGAATGGATGTGATCAAAGGACAGGCCACAGATCCAAGGCCTGAGATTTCATCGTGGGGGTGTTTACATCACCAATAAGGCAAATGAAGTAAGAGATGCATTTGTAATAGGAGATTACTATTGATGGAACAAGCAACATGGCAGGATCCTGAGGATTTTGCATAAAGCAAAAAGGAAAGTAGCACAAGGACTAGAGAACCGTTGATGTAGTTTTAAAATAGGATGATCCAATAGACTAAACATCATTGCATGAATATTTTCATCACTAGTTGCACCCTAAAATTTAGGGAAGATTAGTGATGAATGATGAAGTGTATAAGGAAATATTCTCTCTAAGAAACAAATTGATCTTATGTACTTCACCAATATTAATGAAAAATAATGAGTTAGGTTGGTGATACATGCTAATTGTCAGATCACATATGATTTATCAAGATTAAAGAAGAACGTGGTAGCCTTTGAGATAGCATCATTGTTTTCTAGGAGCAAGTTTCTAATGGTTGAAAAATGATACTCATGGCCACCTTACATGAAATTTTAATTGTTCTAAGATCAATGGCCTAGATTCAAAGCTGAACTATTAAGTTATCAATTCACTCATGCAAGGAGTTCTTGAATCATTAATTCTACATGCTCCAATTGTCTATTCAATGCAGGTTGATTTTTGTTCATTGTCACCATCTTTCTAGTCTATAGTGAATGTAGGGTGAAGTGTGAAGAGGAGTGAGAGGTTGTTTGTTTGTCTTGAGTTGAATTTTCTTGTCTTGAGTAGGTTGGTTTCAAATTGGGTTCTCTAGTCTAGTTAGGAATTTCTCTGATAGGTTCGTTACAATTGTCTGGAGTGTAAGTGTGTCTCCCTATACCTTTGTCTTGAATTGTTAAATTTTGTTTTTTTTGAAAATGGGGAAAAATGGTGTGAAAATTCAACCTATTAGAATGTCTAGTTGACTCAATGTATTTGAGTATCATGAGGATACAACTAAGCAAGAAGCCCAAACTTCTCTTGAGGTTTCAAAGGGCAAAAGGAGAGCTAGAGGTCATAAGAAGAAATCAATTGTGTAGAGTATGTATTGCTTGAGAAACATAAACCTTTTAGGAGAAGTGGTTGAGTTCAAAGGTAAGGAAATCACTCAGTTGGTGAAGAAGGCTAGGAAGAAAGAAAAAAGTCATAGGGCCTGCTTGGGCAAACACAATTTTCCTATTGTGATTTTTGATACTCCTTCGGGCACTAAGGGTGATACTGAATCAAAATATGGCTAGTACCTTTCTTCTCTAGTGTCATATGGGAGCTTTGACAATGACGTGGTGATGATCCCTCCAATTTCATTGAGGACAAGGAGCGGTCGGGCATTCTCTAATGTCGATGACTCTAAATAGGGTCACCACCTTGTTTTTTTTTTATGACACCAAGGTCTTTGCATAGGAGATACTTGTTTTCATGTGTCCATGGTTTGTCTTTGCTCTTCCATGTTGATGTGGAAGTCCTCAGGTTGATATGATATGGAATCTTTTTTGTTTCAATAATGAATGGGGTGACAGTGACTAATGGTATCTTGCACGTGTTGTTTTCCCTTTTTCCTCCCCTGTTCCAAAATGATTGTGTAAGAAACCACCTGGGAATTTCTTTGAGGAATCCATTGAATTTAGGTTTTTGAAATGAATTGAAATGAAAATGAAATTATAATATAGTTGGGTGCTTGTTGCTCCACTGTTTATAAAGGGGATTTCATGGCTGAAGGAAGGAGAGTTGATAATTTTGATTCCAAAATAGGTAAAAAGTGAATGCTATTCTCTCAAAGAAAATAGAATGTAAATAGATACTTTAGTAGACATATCAGAAGAAAATCTAAGGTGAAGGTTATACTATATGAAGATTTTAAATATGGTTTTACAAAGAAATATTAGAAATGAAGAAGAATATTAGTTCTAAAATGTTTCTCTCCTATATATTTTCTTCCAAGTTATGAGTGAATTTGTTAATTATGATTTCATTTATCTTCTATCATTTGCACTGAATGAATGAGCTTGTTTTATGATTCAATTCAATGAGTTGATTAAATGCTAAAATAAGGCCATTAGTTTGTGAGAAAGGGATATAGGATTTGGTAAGGAAGTGATATTTTGAAACACAGTGAGTTAGATGTTACAAAGTGGCATACTACTAGTCCATTAATTCCCGATGTTCAATTATAAATGTATTATTGATTGATTGCAAGTCATGACTCTGTTTCTCCCAATGGATATGGCACTGATGGTTTTATTAGTTTATCACATAGCCAGTTGAGCTAGTAGTGAATTTGGCCTGAGATTCAAGATGAAGAAAAATTCATAACATATTCTAAATTACATTGCCCCAACTTTCAGTATGTAAACACATTCCCTAAAACAAATGACACTTTCACCTGAGGTCTTCCAAGCCTTTGATGAAGTGGGTTCCTTGAGGAGATGCATCTGTGTGAAGAAATTTTCTTGACCACATTAGAGATATTATGAGCATGCATAGGATTACCCTCCTAGGTCTCATAGAGCCCGAAGAGAAGAAGTGAGGTACTAAGTACTTTACTTAAGTGTTAGCCAATCCTCAACCTTGTGGATGATTGAGTCGTGGAAAATTCATAGGTAAAGATTAAGATTAAGTTTGGTTCTTAAAAAATAACCAACAAAAATGGAAATTTCGTTGGGGACAACTTTGCATCTCTAGTGCAAATTTGTTGAAGACCATTTGGAAGGAGTAAAAAAAGAATGAACATCTCGTTCAGATGGTGAAATAAGTCAAATTTTGCAAATTGATTTGTAGCAGCCCCAAATTCAAAATATTGTGAAGTGACTCTACTGGAAGAACTCAGAGAAATATATCCCTGCTCCAAGGGTTTTCCTCTTGTTGAAGAGGTGGCAACTCTGCTTTACAATTTATTCACACGAAGGGATGTTGTTTGGTATTGTAACCTAAAAGTACTCTATTCAAAGTTGTAGTAGCTAGAGATGTGAAGGTACATGGTTCTTTGCATACTTTCATTTGTTGAACCTGTCATATTGAATGCAATTATTGTTCCATTTAAAGTGTTTGTCTGAAGTATTCACAAAATTTCTAGTATGGATTGTTAGAATGAAGTTGTATATCTTAGGAGTTTCTATCCATTTTCATTATCACATGTTTTAAGCCTAGTTTGCCACCATATTAGCAATTATGCTAGTGATCCTTCATATTGACATGGTTATGATTATGCACAATTAGTTAAACCTAGATTTACATGTATCTATGGATTACCAAAGGGAAATAACCATGCCATTAGAAACCTTGAAGCATATTGTCAAGAAGCTTCAGAAGTCTGATAATCCTCAAATAGTTGAAACCCAAAGTACAGGAACCCAAGTGTGAACAAGCCTAGGCTAAGGCCGAAATGGAAAGTTGTGTTTAAAAGGGGAATTAAAGAGATGAAAAAAAGGCACCTGATGGCCATACAAGCCCAGTTAAGAGATAATCATACTAAATCTACTTGCCAAATTGTTGCATCTTTTGTCAATACTTTTGACTAATTGTATGACCAATTAGACTTGTCATGGATTGATTACAAGGTTAAAAGTATGCCATCTTGAGTCTATAAGAAAATGCCTAGATTTAATGAATACAATGTGTGTGAAGGAGGTGCACATGTCCAAAGTTTTTATAGCTTCATGGTGAAACATTCATTTAGAGATCAGGATATGTGGATGAGAATTTTTTTTAGATCTCTTGAAGTTAGAGCTAGTGATTGGTACTTAAGTTTTCCTGACAAGTCCTTTTCCTACTGGGATAAATTAGTGGATGCTTATAGAGAAGAATTTGCAAAAGAACCTTTTGTCATTGTCACAAGGTTAAAGAAGATTAAAAAAAAAGATGAAGAGTCAAGCATTTATTTTAGTAATAGATTTGATGTTTCTCTTTCACTAATCCCTAAAAGTTTCAGACCTAGTACCTCAGATTGCATTCATATATATTTTGAATATTTTGAGGAGGGATCTAGTGCACTATTAAAGGACTTTAGAATAGTGAGTATGCAAATCGCTTACACATGTTTAGATAATATGGAAAAAATGAGGAATGAATATGTGCAAAATTTGATGTCTTCGATTGTGGTTAAATATGTTGATGAAATAAGCAATTGTATGAATACAAATGATCAAATGTTTTCAACTTTAAATACAGACAAGTGCATACTTGATAAGGCATAATTTATCAGTGATGTAATTTCTACCATTGTTATTCATGACAGAGAAAATGTTTGTCTCTATCCTCAAGAAGATGTAAATGACCAACTCGATAATGGCACCCAATCCCATGTTGAATGAAGAAAGATGTAGATTTATGTTATAATAGCTCAAAAGTAAACAAGAATGAACAAATGAATAACCTATCCTCTATGACAGATTGTGACCATGCTTTTGATAAGGTTGTTAGAAATTCAGTCTCCTATGATTGGGAAAACCTAGTTTGTGATCAGTCCATTGAGTTTTTAGACTTTGATGATGGTGATATCATGGTATACCCTGGTTTACAACTTGGTAATGCATGCAGTTCTAATGGAAGTCAAGAAGAGGAAGGGGTTGAAAGAATGGATCAAAACAATGATCTATTGAGTAGTGAACAAATTTCAAATCTATTGGCCACTAGATATTAGAAATATGCACAAGTGAGTAACCCTCAATTTTTTTGTATTGGGAATGTGCAGGATCATCATGGAAAAAACAGGCCCTTAAGTGGCAAAAAAATCAGCAAAATCAGAGTTAGGCAACTTGATGTAAAAATTTGAATAAGTTATCAAGATTATTTTAAAAATATGTAAGAATAGAATCTATAGAAAATTGAATGTAGTTTCTAAACTACTAGGTTTGTTTAAAAACAAAAAATCTATTTGTTGAAAATTTTAAATTTCAATGCAATAGTACTTAAATTTTAGGGAAAAAATAAGAAGTAAGTGTTTGTCTAACCACCCTAACCACAATAAAATGATAATTTTTTTTATAAGATTTTAGATATAAGTAGAGAACTCATGTCCCGATGTGATGCATATTTTTTTATAATTTTTTTCCAAGTAAATAATTAATTATGAATTTTTTATTAAAAAAAATATAAAAAACTCATATGTCTGACCACCTTAACTTGGTCAAAACTTCATGAAATTTAATTTTTCTTTTTTTAATCCTATAGTATGCAAAGCATAGAATGTGACACATGTTTTGGATTCAAAAAATGTGATACCATTTGAAAGCTATAGATGTTTTTCAATCAGTCTATCAATAAGGACTTTAGTTGTAATTTGAATAGAAAAGGAATAATAATTACTTATTAAATTCAAAGTAAAGCATAATTTATATTGGTGGAAAGCTGAGAATCTCCTTTAAAAACCCTTTTTGTTTCATCAATTTTGGGTAAAAAAAAATCCATCAGCCACATACCCATCATATTACCACTTTTTGGCCCATCATGATCCTACACATACCCTATTGCTCATATTGATTTTGACAGTGATGATAACCTTCACTTTGCGAGATATGATGCATGGGTATTTGATCTTCCTTCTAGTTATGAACCAGATGGTCAACATGGTGATAATGTGGGTAATGAAAAAAAACCATTTGATTTTAATGATGCATTGTATGATGAGTATGAAAGTGTGTAGGTTGATGCAAGTTCAAAAATTTGTTTTGATGAGTTAGAAACAGTAGATAACCATGAAGTTTGTATACCTAATAAGCCAAATTTTGAGAATTTTAATGCAAATTTGGATAAGTATATGTTTCCTGATTTAGATGAGCCTAGTCATGAATTGTTTCATGTGGATATGGAGGTTGATTTCGAAGAAAAAATAGATTATCTTTTTGAACCAGAATCACTCACTTTTGAACAAGATATGAATGCTAAAGATGTTGATATGTTATGTTCAGAAGATGTCAAAGTGAGCAAGGATGGGGATAGGATAGAGATTATTGATGACTCTCTATATCAGCATTATGGGGCATAGTTACAATATATGCCAAAATGTAAGTGTATCTCTTTACATACACTTGGAGATAGTTTGCATGATGTGCATAATCTGTTGTTTAGTTCCTATGACTATTTCATATTTGACATGAAAACTAATAATCAAATTGAGCTTGATAGTGCCAGCCATGTGGTAGAATATGAGTGCCATATTTTTTAGCTAAATGAAGCTTTCTTACAGTGTGGTAATAGGAAAAAAATTGAAGAGTGTTGTATTTAGCTTGACAATGTTTTAAATGATAAATATTACAAATTGTTGCCACATGAAAAATCAATAATTTAAGGGTATACCTGATTTTTAGATGCATGATAATTGTGAACTTGTTGATATTGTTATATATAATGGGCTATTAGGAAATTTTCGCATGTTTAATTAGGAAAATCATAGTGATGCTTTCGGATTGGATTCTGTAAATTATGATGAGAACTTTGTCTATGATAGAGGTAAGAAGAGACCTGCAGTTTTGATAGCCTTTGGCCATCAAATTTGGTTTGACTTGTTAAACCAAGAGTAGTTGGGGGTAGAGGTGACCTCTTGACTATGTCACCTAATGAAGTAGGCACTTGGCTTGCTTCTCTAGAGGATTCTGAATTCTCGCTTTATTCACTAAGGAACAAACGTCCCTAGAAAGAGCCACTGATGGCACTTTAAAATTCTCAAATTTTTTGGAGAGTTCATATTGAACCCTAAAAAGTTTTTATTCCATCTCAAACCTTTGTTACATCTGGAATGTAGGGTTCTTATATGGGGTTTAGGGTTTTATTCATTATAATTGCTTGTAACATTCTATTTGGTCATTGACTGCATGGTGCCCATTTTCGATCATTTTAAAAACTCTCTTATGTCTATCTATGTCATCAATTGATCGGTCCCTCTTGCCTAGGTCTGAATTTCCCATCTTATA
Organism: Sequoia sempervirens; assembly: GCA_007258455.2. Classification (NCBI taxonomy): domain Eukaryota; kingdom Viridiplantae; phylum Streptophyta; class Pinopsida; order Cupressales; family Cupressaceae; genus Sequoia; species Sequoia sempervirens. The sequence continues at coordinate 130,880,460 of VDFB02075321.1, read as the reverse complement.
AGGTTAATTAAGGGATTTTTTGGCCTTTACATTCTTTTCATTTCATGACTCAAAATTTTTCGAGCCCATTAGTCTCATGTCATCCTAAGGGATCTCCTTCATTAGAACTTAAGTGCATGTGCTCAAAGTTTCCACTTAAGTCCTGATGGCCATCTTAATTTATAGATCATTGTTGATTTCCTCATAAGTATACATTTTGAATTGGCGACGAGTGATAAAACAGTGTTTTCTTTGATATCGCTCATCGTCGATAGCTGCTAGAGCTCCTAAATAGAATGGGCCATGAGTGATGTTCCTTAAGGGATCACTTATTGCTAATGGTTTTTGAATGATAAATTTAGATCAACGATGAGCGATATGATGAAATTTCCTTTCCATCATGTGATCGCAGATGTGTTTTAAATGATAAGTTCCACATTAGCGATCCATGATGCACATTGCAAACTTTGTAAATCCTTCCATTGCTAATTGCTTGCAAACTGTATGAGGAGAATTAGCGATGAGCAACAGACTTATGTTTTATCATTCATCATGGATTAATTTCAAAGCCTGAATTCTGAATTGGCGATGAGCGATGGTATTCTCTAGAAGATTTATTTCAAAGATATGATAAGATCTTATGTGCGATGTCTTTTGTGCCAATGATTTTTGTGGAGCTATGTGTCTAAGTATGATTCCTTCACTACATCTCCCATTGTTGATATGAGCCAAGGTGCAAAGTTTGAATTAGCGATGCACGATGGACAGATGGATGTGATCAAAGGATAGGCTGCAGATCCAAGGGCTGAAATTTCATCATGGGGATGTTTACATTGCCAATAAGGTTAATGAAGGATGAGATGCATTTGAAATAGGAGATGACTTTTGATGGAACAAGCAACATGGCGGGATCTTGAGGATTTCACATAAAGAAAAAAGGAAAGAAGCAAAAGGACTACAAAACCATTGATGTAGTTTTAAAATAAGATGATCCAATGGACTAAACATCATCGCATGAATATTTTTATCGCTGGTTGCACCCTAAAATTTGGAGAAGATTAGCGATGAATGATGAAGTGTATAAGGAAATAATCTCTCTAAGAAACAAACTAATCTTATGTACTTTTCCGATATTAATGAAAAAGCATAGGTTAGGTTGGCGATACATGCTAATTGTCAAATCAAATATGATTTATCAAGCTTAAAGAAGAACATGGCAACATTTGAGATAGCATCACTATTTTTTGGGAGCAAGTTGATAATGGTCAAAAAATGATGCTCATGGCCACCTTAGATGAAATTTTGATTGTTCTAAGATCAACAGCCCAAATTCAAATCCAAACTATTAAATTATAAATTCACCTACCAAGGAGTTCTTGAATCATTAATTCTACATTCTCTAATTGTCTATTTAATGCAGGTTGATCGTTGTTCATTTTCACCATCTTTCTAGTCTATAGGGAATGTAGGAAAAAGTGTGAAGAGGAGTGAGAGGTTGCCTTCTTTTCTTGAGTTGAATTTTCTTGTCCTAAGTAGGCTGGTTTCAAATTGGGTTCTCTAGTTTGGTTAGGAATTTCTCTAATAGGTTGGTTACAATTTTATGGAGTGTAAGCGTGTCTCTCTGTAGCTTTGTCTTGAATTGTTAAAAAAAATTGTTCTGAAAATGGGGAAAACTGGTGTGAAAATTCCACCTATTAGAAGGTCTAGCCTACTCAATGTATTTGAATATCACGAGGATATAACTGAGTAGGAAGCCCAAGCTTCTCCTAAGGTTTCAAAGGGTAAAAGAAGAGGTAGAGGTCATAAGAATAAATCAATTGTGTAGATTACTTATCTCTTGAGAAATAGAACCCTTCCAAGAGAAGTGGTTGAGTTCAAAGGAAAGGAACTGGCTCAGCCAGTGAAGAAGGCTAGGAAGAAAGAGAAAATTCATAGGGCCTGCCTAGGAAAACACAATTCTCCTATTGTGCTTTCTGATACTCCTTCAGATGCTAAGGGTGATATTGACTCAGATTATGGACAATACCTTCATTCTCTGGTGTTGTATGGGAGCTCTGACGATGACATGGTGATGATCCCTCCAATTTCATCGAGTACAAGGAGTGGTCAGGCATTCTCTGATGTCGATGACTTTGAATAGGGTCACCGCCTTGTTTTTGTTTTTGATGACACCATGGTCTTTGCATAGGAGGTATTTTTTTTCATGTGTCCATGGTTTTTCTTTTCTCTTCCATGATGATGTGGAACTCCTCTGGCTGATATGATATGGAATCTTTTTTGTTTCAATAATGAATGCGGTGACAGTGACTAATGGTATCCTACACATATTTTTTTCCTTTTGTCCTCCCCTATTCCCAAATGATTGTGTAAGAAATGGCCTAGGGAGTTCTTTGATGAATCAGTTGAAATTAGGTTTTTGAAATGAACTGAAATAAAAATGAAATTGTAATTCAGTCGGGTGCTTGTTGCTCCCCTATTTATAAAGGGGATTTCATGATCAAACGAAGGGGAGTTGAGAATTTTGAGTCCAAAATAGGTCAAAAGTGAACGCTATGTTCTCAGTGAAAATAGAATATAAATAGATACTTTAGTTGACATATCAGAAGTGAATCTAAGGTGAAGGTTATACTGTATGAACATCCTAAATATGGTTTTACAAAAGAAATATTAGAAATGAAGAAGAATATTAGTTCTAAAATGTTTCTCTCCTATATATTTTCTTCCAAGTTATGAATGAAGTTGTTAATTATGATTTCATTTGTCTTATGTTATTTGCACCAAATGAATGAGCTTGATTTATGCTTCAGTTCAATGAGTTGATTAAATGCTAAAATAGGGCCATTAGTTTGGGAGAAAGGGATATAGGATTTGGTAAGGAAAATATATTTTGAAACACGGTGAGTTAGATGTTGCAAAGTGGCATATTAATAGTCCATTAATTCCTGATGTTCAATTATAATTGTATTACTGATTGATTGCAAGTCATGACTCCATTTCTCCCAATGGATAGGGCACTAATGGTTTAATTAGTTTATCTCATAGCCAGTTGAGCTAGTAGTGAATTTTGCCTAAGATTCAAGATGAAGAAAAATTCATAACATATTCTAAATTACACTACCCCAACTTTTAATATGTAAACACATTCCCTAAAACAAATGACACTTTCACGTGAGGTCTTCCAAACCTTTAATGAAGTGGGTTTATTGAGGAGATGCATATGTGTGAAGAAATACTCTTTGACCACATTAGAGATATTATGAGCATGCATAGGATTACCCTCCTGGGTCTCATAGAGCCCGAAGAGAAGAAGTGAGGTACTAAGTACTTTACTTAAGTGTTGGCCAATCCTCAACCTTGCTGATGATTGAGTCATGGAAAATTCATAGTTAAGGAATGAGATTAAGTTTGGCTCTTAGAAAATAACCAACAATGAGCATCATTTCCACACTAAGAAAATTGATGAGTTGACAATCATCATCAAGAAGAACAACGTCAATTTTCCATCTGCCTACAAGAAGAAGGATTAATCTCTTTCCATTTCATCACAATCAAAATGAAAAGGGCAAGCATTTGTGGCTACTATAGGTTCTTCACAGCAATGGATACTTGAATTAGGTACCACTCATCACATGGGTTCTAGAAGGGAGCAGTTTTCTTCTTTAGAGCCATCTAAGGTACCTCACATATTCATACGAGATGATACTCAAGTGGAAGTTGAATACAAAGGTTTGGTTTTCATGGATGATTAAACATTTGAGAATGTTCTCTATGTTCCTAACTTGAGCACCAATCTTCTTTCAATCTACCAAATCACTCACTTTGGAGATGGAAAGAAAGTTGAGTTTCTACCAGATTTAGTTGTGGTAAAAGAACTTAAAGATGATTTCTTGGTTGCAATGGTAAAATCCAATCACAACACATGAATTTACTCATTCTCCCACTTTGTGCCTAAGTCTCCTTCTATAGGCTTGATCACTCATTCAAATTTATAAAGTAAGCTATGGCATGAGTGGTTTGGAAATCTCAATTACCACTATCTTCAGTAGCTTATCTCCAAGGATATGGTTATAGGACTCCCTCAAATTAGCTTTTTTGAATGTGTATGTTCAGGTTGTTCCTTGGATAAGCATCTAGAAGAGAAGTTTGAAAAAGGGAAGTGTTGGAGAGCTTTGGAAGTTCTTCAATTGTGTCATAGTGATGTAGCATGTCCATTTCTAGTGCCATCATTTAGCAAGGCCTGCTATGTCCTCACCTTCATTGATGACTATTCCCGCTTTACATGGGTCTATTTTCTTGCTCACAAGAGTGAAGTGTTTGATAGATTTCTAGCCTTCAAGGCTCATCTTGAGAAGGAATCAAGGAAGTAGGTTAAGATTCTTCACATTGACAATGGAAGGGAATATGTGAACAATAGACTTGAGGAATTTTGTACTCTTGCTCAAGCATTGATCTTCAACATTAAATTGCCTACACTCCATAGTAGAATGGTATTGCTGAAAGGAATAATAGGACCCTTAAGGAGATGGCCAATTGCATGATTCATGCTTGTACTCTTGGTCCTCAATTTTAGGTAGAAGCTATTAGTTGTACCACACAGATCCAAAATTGGGTTCCCCATAAGGCTTTGAAGGGTATGACTCCTTTTGACGCTTGGTGTGGTACAAAACTGGTTGTGAGACACTTCAAAGTTTTTGGTTTTCTAGCTTGGGCACATATACCTCTAGAGAAGTGGAAGGCATTAGAACCTCAAAATAGGCCTTGCATCTTTGTTGGATATCTTGAAGGTGTTAAGGCATATAGACTTTTGATCCAGAGACACATGAGCTATTTATTGAGGAGTGTTCACTTTGAGGAAAGCTTTCCTAGCTTGGCCTGTAATCCTCCTCTTCCTTCCTCCATATTGGAAAGTGATGATAGTGACTTAGATAATGAGTCTTCCTCAACTCTAACTTATAGGATCACACCTTCATATGGTCCACTTGTAATTGAGTAGCCTCATCCTTCACCTCCTACTAAACCTCATTGGGCTTGATAGACTCTTGAGTCAGTAGGTTCTCATGTTGGGGATCCTTTAGATACTCGAAGGACTTGATTACAACATTAGGATTTTCCACATGCTTTTATTGCTAGTGCTTCCAATCCACAATCCTTCAAGGAAGCATTAGGTGTTCCATAATGGGATTCAATAATGGAGGAAGTGTATAGTTCCTTGATGAGGAACCACACATGGGATTTAGTTCCACTCCCTAAGGGGAGAATGATGGTTCAATGTAAGTGGATCTATCAAACAAAGTATGCAATGGATGGAAGTGTGGATAAATGCAAGGCTTGTCTTGTGGCAAAAGGTTTCTCATAGGTTCTAGGTGTTGATTATATAGAGACCTTTGCACCCATTGCTAAGATGAACTAAATTTGCTTGACACTTGCTATTGTTGCAGCTTATGGTTGGGTTGTACATCAGATGGATGTGAAGAGTGCATTTTTTCATAGGTATCTTCATGAGGAGATTTACATGGAGCAGCTGCAGGGTTTCATATAGGATTCTTCTTTGGTTTGCAGATTGAGGAAGTCTATCTATGGCCTCAAATAGGCCCATAGGTCTTGGTATGCCAAGATGGATTCCTTTCTTCTCTTAGAAAAATTCACCAGGTGTCATTTATATCCAAATTTCTACATATTGCGATAGGATGACTCTCATTTACTATGTGTGCTCTATGTTGATGACTTGATCATTACAGGGGGTACCTCATCCATCATTGGTAGTGTCAAATCTACTTTGCAGGATAGATTTGATATGACTAATTTGGGCCTTTAGCACTATTTTCTTGGGATTGAGATCACACAGTCAACTTCTAGGATCCTCTTTCTCAACCCAAGTATGCTCTTGATCTTCTAGCTCAGTTTCACATGGCTGATTGTAAGCCTGCTCTGTCACATGGCTGATTGTAAGCCTGCTTTGACTCCCTTTCTTTTAGGAGTCAATATTGAGGCTAAGTGCTCTACTCTACTTGTTGATGCCACTTTGTATCATCAACTTGTTGGAAGTCTCATCTACTTGACTCACACACACCCTAATATCTCCTTTGTAGATGGAATGGTTTCACACTTTGTGCAGAACCACATGAGCTTCACTAGAAAGCATCCAAATGCATCTTGCATTACATACAAGGTACACATCATCATGGGATTCACTATACATAAGGTACAAGACTTACCTTGGTGGGATATACGAATTCTGATTGGGATGACAATCTTGATGATCGCAAGTCTACTTCTGGCCACAATTTCATATTGGTTCTGGACCCATATGTTGGCAGAGTAAGAAGCAACATACTATTTCTCTTTCTTCAATTGAGGTTGAGTATCAAGGGGCTATTAATGACTACTGAGGCTATTTGGCTTCAAAATATTCTCACTAAGTTTGGCCTCACTATTCCACATCCTACAGTCATTCATTGTGACAATCAGAGTGCCATCTAGATCTCAAAGAATCTGATTCACCATCAGAGGACAAAACACATTTATATTTATATGCACTACATCAGGGAGCTAATATAGGAGCAGGTCATTGATTTGTAGTATTGTCCTATAGCACAACAAGTTGCAGATATCTTCACCAAACCCTTCACTAAGTGTATATATCATCATTTTCAAGCTCACTTAGGGGTGCAAGATGTTTCTTCAGGGGGGTTACTTGACCTTCTTCATTCTCTCTTTTGGGGGGGACTTTTTCCTCACTCGAGGTTTTGTCCTTCTCATATTTTTGAGTGCAGTTTTTCTTGTTTTTATCTCTTTTGGGGGGAGTTTTTCCCACATGGTTTTCTCCTTTTCTCTACTTTATGGGAGATTGCATTACATTTGTACAAGGGTACCTAACATGGCCTGGTATCTGGGACCCATCTTGCATTGTTTTCATTTGTGTACATTCTCCCTAAGTTTCACTTAAGGGGGGGTGTTGGTGTAATTAAAAGTGGTGTACCTTGTCCTAGGTCATGATTATAGCTTAGTTAAGTTTACTTAGGGACCACATAGGAGGTAGTTGGAGCATTTCCAATTTTGGTGGACTTATCATGCTATTACTTTATCACATCCACCTTTTGTGGACATATCATGTGATTACCTCTCCACCTTTTGTGGGTGATCCACTATTTGTGGTGATTATCGCATTATCACTTTTCCACTTTAGGTGGAGTGATAGATTTTCATAGTTGTCTCATGTCATAATATTATGACACTTGTCATAATCTCATTTCCTTCTATGTACTCGCCTTGGCTATATAACCAAGGGGTATCCTATGTACTTTTGATCATTCTATTTTTCCATCATTGGCAGAATACAATATATTCTTGTCATATTGTTTCTTTCTCTCTTATGCTTGTTCTTTCTATTAGGCCTCTAAATCTTGGATGGATATCTTCATAGCCAATTCTTATAGCTTCATGCACCTTGATTTCATCAGTTGTACTCAGATCATTAATTGGAGAAGTGTAAGTATTCTTATAAGATTTCTCAATATCATATCCATATTACTCTAGATATCCTTCCATTTGTATCTTCTAGATAGCATAATTTGTTCCATCAAACCTAGGGCATTCAAAACTTATCTTGATCTCTATCTCATACATTCCTTAAATGCTTAAGCTTCTCTGCAAGGAACCAAGCTCTAATACCAATTATTGAACAAGAAAATTGAGAGGGGGGTGAATTAGTTGTAAAAGACTTTAATTTTTAAGACTTTCACCAGAAATTAAATCAATCACCAATCCTTTACTCTGCTAATATGATTAATCATAAGTGAAAAAGAATCAACTGAAAAGAAGCACAAAAAAAAAAAACAATACATTTATGTGGAAAACCTAGTAAGGAAAAAACCACGATGAGGATTCGCTCACAATATAGAGAATATCAAAACTTATTACGAAGGCTCACTACCATAGAAGAATCACAACCAAAATAGGACTCACTATCCAATAAAGGTTAACCACCTCGTGGACTCACTACCACAAAATTACAAAGACGATAGAAGGGATTTGTTACACAAAGAAAAAAATCTCAATGTAATAGAGATTTCAACCACAATTTTCTCAACCACTTGTAGACATGCATGAATGATAGAGTACACCTTCAACTCATTGCATCCAGAAACTCAAAAAATAGATTTTGCATTGATTTGCACCAACTTGCATCACATACACACTAATTTGCATCTATCTCACTCTATTTCTCTGTAATTCATTTTCACCAATATCTCATCTTGTATTTATACCATCTTCAACTTTAAAACATATCCAAAGTTGGTCATACACCATTTTCATTTTAAAATTCAAATTAGGTCAGTGCCAAAACATTCTAGGGTAGAATTTAGAATGAGGGTGACCCAAACACATGCTAAGAGAGGACCCAAATAAATTCCAACACACTTCATGAACTTTGCAAGTAGTGTTAAACACAAGGTTGGCCAAACCAGTGTAAAACACATAAGAAATTAAGCACATGCAACCTTAACACAATCTAATCCTTCTAGATAACAAAATTAACTTCAACATGATCATATCAGCTTAACTCTAGAACCACAGGTCATAAGACTCAAATAGAAAGAAATTTGGAGCAACTACATTTCTCCCAAACCTCAGCCAAATACACTAAAAACCACAATTGACAACTAATGAACATAACTTGCACTACACAATGAATCAGAACCCCAAAATCTGGATATAAAAACTTACAACAATTGTGATCAACATATCTAAATTACACAAACATAGGAGAAGATCCCAAAGAAAAACCTGGAGCAAACACTGAACACCTGCAACCTTTTTCCTTTACAATTTTCTCAATATCCTCAACATATACAACTAATAACCTTCATCCATGACAACAAAAACCAATTGAAAACTAGTTAACTAGTTGACATCAATGACAACACCTTCATACTTGCTTAAACATATTCATTCTTGCAACACTATTCACACACTAGTGAACACAAATTCTTCTGCACAACAATGCAACACACCAATTCCTTAATACAACACCTCTAAACACCTCTTATTAACATATCTGAAATGCATAAGAAGATCTTCAACCTAGAATAAATGCAAAGCAACACCAGAATGTTACTCTTCAACTCAAAACACATCACAACTCACTGTTTCCTCTTTTTTTTTCAATTTTCCTCAAAAGCACTGGGAACACATCCTCATCATCCCCATCACTTCCTCAACCACAAAAAAAAATATTTATTAAAGAAATATTAGAGGTTGACACCAGTAGCTTACTAATGACAACATAATGAAACTAATAAAAGCATCAATCATCATAGAGAACACATGCTCTTTCAACAATCTTCTTCTCATATAGTTTACACCAATTACAACACAAGCTTTTTGACATCAATGACAACACCAATTGCTCATAGTTACAACAACCCTATCCTACTTGTCTTGGCCAAATAATTTTTTTTGAGACCTCTATTTATGTGATTGCTATTTGTTTTTGCTTGCTTCTTTCTGTTTCTGGGTGTTTCTCTACTAATTTAACAGTTTTGTGTTCATTTTGGGTGCACTTTTAGTCTTGTGAAACTTGCATGAGTTTCACAACCTAGTGTCCTATTTCCAATGCTTCATTGAGATGTTATTTAAGATTCATGGAATCCCACGTTGTTGGTACATCCACTATGGATCTTGAGTTCTCCAACCCTTTCATGACAAGTGTTGTCAATACTCAACCCATTTTTGACTTCATTCCTAATGCCAAAATTCCCATGACCTTACCATCAACCACTGTCATTGACGTTGAATCCATGGTGGTTCATGTCCTTGAAGAAAAACTAAAAAAATTGGACAAATCCTTAGAAAAACTACAAGACTATGTGAGCGCAAAATATATTGCTAGCACAATAGTCCCCATGATAGATAATATGAGGAAACTTTTTGATGATGCTCAAGGATTAGAGGTAATTTGTATCCTAGCATACATCATGGACAGTCATGTGCCTACAATAGCTAGTTGCACTCAAGATTTGGGGTACACTCAAAGTCAAGGAGAAAGTCAAGTTTCTCTCTCGAGTGTTGGTAAGAAGTTGAGTCCACTTTTTGGCCATTTAATGGAAGTGCTTTCCGCAATTTCCAAAATTTGACACATTTGACCTTACAATTTGAAGCACTTAGTGATGGAATCTTGGAAAAGGTCATTAATCATAAAATGTAGTACTCAGATTCTAGTTTTCAAATATGTAATTTATTTCAATACCCAAATGATACAAATTGATTTTCAAGAGTTGTTTCTAAAAACCACTATTTAAAAGTCAATTTTTTTACCATACCATACATGTGTATGTCATCCATATTTTCACCAAAATAATCATATTTTTCTAAATCCTTTTGGGAAAATATTTGACACTCACTGAAGCATGCTTTCCATATTTTTTGTAATTTTTTATTGAATATTTTTTGTTAATTTTTTATTGGCCATATTTGGTGTTTCAAAAAATCATGTATGTCACACATAGGATAACTTATTATTTTTTGAATTCTTTTTTAATTGAAAAGAATTTTCTAAAGTACGCTTTCATGCAATCCATTCACCAAAAAAAAAATGTTAATAAAAAGTTATTAAAATACTCATAAACCCTAATAATTGAAGATTATGGACCTATTTCATAAAAAAATAATTGAAAAATAAAATAATTAATCCAATTGTAAAAAAAAATACATATTTGGAATCTACATTGTCTCATCTATAATGGGTTTTAATTTTGTCAAAAAATTCTACAAAAAAAGTCTTTAGACGTATGCCCAAAGTCACTATTTTCTTCTGACATTGCCAGGACCTTCAACTTCCAGGGAAAACCAAGTCCAAGGCCTAGGTTCAGATCTCCAAACCTTTTCCTGAACATGTTAACAAAGAAAAACCTCAGCCTACACTTCAAATTTCAAGAAACGTGATCCTGTTTAATAAATGGGATCTCGTTTCCCATTTTTTCATTGAAAATGGAACATGATCTCATATGTTGAAAATGGAATGGAATCCCAATTTTTAAAATTGGGATCACACTAGTGGTAAGGAAGAGATGAATATCAGATTTTGATAAGGTTAGAATGAGATCTTATTTTTGTTTGAGTGATATGACAAGTGACAAAGAAGAAAGAATTCGATCATTGAAAGGTGTAGCAAAAGGAAATGAGGTAAAATTAGATTTTAAATGTATGTTTTGATGAGGATCAAAATATAGAAATGTATAATTTGTTGGCAGTAATTAAACAATTTGAGAAGGTTGAAATTGAGGAACAAGAGGTGAAGGTAAAAAAGGAGATTCCCAACGATTCTTTCTTTGAAAGTATTGAACATGAAGATTCCTTGGTTAGAGCTTGATTATTTGTTAAAGAATATGGATGATGAATCTCAGGATTATTGTTCTAACATTGGTTTGAACATAGAAGATCAGTTTGCAGCAACGGTATGTCTTTCTAAAGGTATAAAAATAGTGACATGTCATGTTCTAGATGTGGGTGAAGTTATAGTAGTGAATGGAACCAAGGTAAATTTAAAATTTTCTAAATATTATTCTAAAGAAGGATGTGAGTGTGATGAGGTTGTGTTGTAAATTATATTTTGCTAAAATTTATAATGATGATGATTTGTAAGTTATGGATGGGTTAGTTCAAGAAGATTTTTGTGAGTGATGTATGGTATGTAGAGTTTAGTGCAAATGCAATTTGGTGGAGGTGGCCAGACTATGGTGGGTTGAATCCCACAAGATTAGAGGGGAGTGTAGTATACACTTGGAGGAGGTTTTTGGTTTATGGTGGAATTGATTCCACATTCAAAAGGTTCAGTGAAGAGAAGGGTTTTCAGAGAAGGAAGCTTGTTCCAGTTAAGTGTTGGAAGAGGAGAAAGAAGAATTAAAATTGTAGGTACCAATTTTAGTAATGGAGTTTGTCAAGGGTTGCTTGCAATCCAAATTTGTGGTACTACTAATCAACTCCATTTTGTGAATCCATATTCACAAAGTTTTTCCTACCCTAGGTGTTTGATGCAAGAGTATCTAGGGGTATTAGCAATCTTGCATCACCAAAAATATTGTTATTTTAGTTTGGTTTATTTTTAATAAGGGCTTAAGGATTAGGACATTGATAATTTAATTTGCAACACTATAAATTCCCTTGGTGTTAAAATGTAAATGTAAATTTGATGGGAAATAGGCCTTGATAAAGTGGAGAAAGCATCTTGTGAGGGAATATTCCATTTGGGCATCCAATTTAGGATGGGAACAAACAATTTTGTCTTTTAGTGATTTTGGCATGTTTTTAATGTACAAGTGTCATAAAATGTCATAAAGTGGGCTTCAGAGAATCTTGCATGTTTCTTGCATTCCTTTGCATGTAAAGTGTAACCAATAAGCTGTAAAGAATCTGTAAGAGGTTGTAAGATTTCATGACCACCCAAATCTAATTGGTCAACTTTTAGGTGCCCATGAGAAGGATGACATGCATTGGATCTCATTTATTATTGCATATTTTGAAACTCCCAAGGTTATTTCAGGAGGTTGTTTTGTGAAACAATGGATCATTCTCTCTAAGTACTATCTCTATTTATTGAATTCTTTTCATTTGGAGAAGGTGGCTTGGAGAAGTGAAGTTTGCATACCTAGATGCTACCAAAATTATGCCATATTATTGAAGACACATTTGTTGTAGGTGCTACATGTAGGATTGAAGAGGAGCCCATGAGCTTTAGTTTTATGTAATCTTTTGAATATTTGAATATAATATAACTTGCAAATTTCTCTTCCATATTCTATTCCTCTTATGTATTTGTAGCCTTCTTGTATTGTGTTTATTGAGGTTTTGTAATCAGATTTCAAAGGGTGAGCCTCCCTTTTCATTAATTTTGTATCTCAGGAGATTGGGAAGCATGTGAAAATATAGAATGGGTTGAAGAGTGGAAGCAAAGATCATTGAAACATGCATAAGAACATGATCAATATGAAACAACAATTGAAGAAAATGATGTAGTGTTTGCATCAGAATATTGTGACTGTGTTTCAAACCTTGTACAAGAAGGTAATTTAATTCAATTTATTTCATTTTATTTCACTTTATTACTATTTTTTAATACTAAATTATTTATTCATATGTACATATGAATGGATGTATGTAGATTGGTCAAATTATATGGACACACACAAGTTATTAAATCAAATTTTATTTTCAAGGCATGTGTATGTTGTTGTTGCACCTGAGGGGAATGAAGAGGAAACACAATATTGGTTGGCTTGTTGTGTGGATACTAAACATAAGTTCATATCACCTCAAGAAGATGATGATGAATATCATTATCCAATAGGCACGGTGATCCTCTTAAGACATCCCCTTAAGTAAATTTTGATAACAAGTTTTTGATCACCTTAAGAATTTTTTTAGAACTTCTTTGATCCCCTTAAGAAAATTTTGAGAACTTCTTTGATGATGGGTATCATGTTATCTAATAGGATTGGTGGTGGTTTTTGGCACTTGGCTATGAAAATACCTGATAAGGAAGAATGGTCTACCTACATTCGAAGATTATGAAATGCATAAGAAGATTATACATTACTCCACATTTGGTGATGTCAACAAATATAAAACTAGATTGGTATTGTAGAAGACCTACAAATAAAGAGCTATGGACAATTTCTATGGAAGAGCATGAGAAAATCATAGATGCGTTGCAAAAAAGAGAGGATGCAGATGGTACAATGGAATAAGTAAATATAGGTAAATATAGTTTTAGTTTCATATTGCCCTTCTAAATAGATTAAATACATGTTTTTATATTTCTCAAGTGTGTTATTAGTTGAAATTAATATAAATTTTCATTTTATATCCTTAATCCATCATCACAAATTCATCACAAACATTGAGACAAAAAGGAGATTCCATGCAAATTCAACCTAGACAACATGGAATACTTGGTAAAAATAGGTTATTATTAGTTAAATTATACTTAAATACATGTTTTGATTATATATTGATATTTCTTGTACATTAATAATTAAAATTGATTTATTATCCTTTTTTGTATCCTTAATCCATCATCACATTGATCTCATACTTTGAAAAAAAAAGGAGAGGATGTAGATTCAACCTATACACATGTGTGGAATACTTTTAAATATAGGTACTTGAGTTGTGTACATATAGATAGTTTTATATAAATTAAAATATTTATTTTTTGATGATTTCATTTATATTGCTTATACCATTTTGATATCAGGTGGCATGAAGAGCTACTACATTCTAGGCACAAGTTTCAAATGTTCTTGAGATGACAGCGCCAAATTTTGTAAACATTGTTTTGAGTTGACATATATGTACATACATACTTACACAATTAATTATTTTGTACAAATTTGTATACATGTACATGCAAAATTATACTCTATACTTTTATGTATAAAATCATTATTCTATATTTTTTTTTGTTAAATGTGCATGTTTTCCTACTTTGAAACTTTAAATTTGATTGTATAATCACTAAGTATCATGTATATTATTGTTAAATCAATTATATCCATTGCAATTAAATATGAAACATGTACTTTGAAGTATTTCATCCCCTTAAGACATCCTATTAGGACACATCCTAAATATTATACTTAATTATATCATTTGTTATGATGAATCACCCTACTTTGAAACTTTAAATTTGATTGTATAATCACTAAAAAAACATGTTTATTACTATTAAATTTGGTTGCCTTGGGAAACTTCACCAAATTTTGACAACTTCTTTGATCCCCTTAAGACGTCCTATCAATTACACATTAAAATTTCACATAAAATGAATAAATACATGTGTAAATGAAAATTAAGCAATAATAAAGTCCATTATTTACAATACATTAAGTCCATGAAACCAATATATATTAAGTCCATTAGAGTACAACCCATGAAACAAAGTCCATGAAACAATATATTAAGTCCATGAGAAACCAAATATGTAGTCCATGAAATAATCAAATACAACCCATGAAATCATCTAATTCATATCATCTTTATAAACAAGAGACCTCTTCAGACCATGCAAACTACGTGAATGAACTGAACTACTCTATACAAGAGAAATAAAGATGGAATCAAATGTAAGATGATTAAAATTGATTTAATGACAATTTAATTTATAATTCATCATAAAATTAAATTACCATGATATCTAGCTCTGGATGCTCTGGTGCACCTAGACCAACCTCTAAATGCTCTGAATCAATCTACATATGTACAAGAGAAATAAAGTTGAAATTAGATGTAAGTCTATAATTAAAAAATATTTAATTTAATTCAATTTATAATTTAATTCATATTTCAATTGTACTATAAGAGGTGGTGCACCCTCTATTCCAAGACCTCTTTGTACATGCTCAACTACAAGATGTGTCTCAAGCTATAAAAGAAAAATAATTTAACATGTATGATATCATATATCTATATATATATATATTCAATTTTAAATTTAATTTAAGATTCACAATGTATAGTTTATAATTGACTTTAAATATAATGAAAAATTTAAATTACAATGATATTTGGCTGCTCTACATGTCCTCCTTGAGGTGTTATGAACTCATTAGGGTAGAAAGTTGTACTAACAAAGCCCTAAAAGGTCAAAATTAAGTTTCCAATATATATATATATATATATATATATATATATATATATATATATATATATATATATATATATATATATATATATATATATATTTATACTTTGTGTAGAATTTTTTTTAAAAACCTAAAATTCAGATGCCTCATGAGTAGCCACCACATCTAATGTTTGTAAGATTCCCATTCTCATTGTTATTGTAGACACATAAATAAATCCTAATTGATATCATGCATTTGATTCTGATTCACTAACTTCGATTCTTCCTCAATCACTTATTTACTAGTCATTTAATTGAATAATCTTTATTCAATTAAATTCATTAAATTTCCTCCTTAATTAGATAATACACTTTATGAGATTAATTCATCATAATTCATCTTTGATTAAATAAATCAATTTTATTTAATTGAATTCTAATGTTTCCTCTTTGATTAAATAAATTAATTTTTATTTAATCAAATCCTAATTTCCTCTTTGTGATTAAATAAATTAACTTTATTTAATTATATCCTAAAAGTTCTTCATTTAATTGAATAAATCAAATTTATTTAATTAAATCCCTAATCTCCCAACTATCCTCTCATTTGATTTAAATAAATCTAAATATCTAAATCAAATGTCAAATCAACTAATTCCATCTAAGTGAATTAATCATAAATTAATTAACTCCTAAATCCTCCATTCCTCTAGCTTTTGCAAGTTGCACATATAAATAAATTTATTTTATTTATTAATTCCTCTATTTTCATTCAAATGTGGCATATTCTTGGAATATTCCACTTATTTGAATTCTCCCTCCCAAAGGACTTTTGTCCTCCAACTTGGCATTAAAGGCTCTTAGGGTATGTGCAAGATCATCACGGAAAAAATAGGCCTTTAAGTGGCAAATTTTTTTAAAAAATCAGAGTTAGGCAACTTGACGTAAAAATTTGAATAAGTTATCTATATTATTTCAAAAATATGTAAGAATAGAATCTGTAGCAAATTGAATGTAGTTTCTAAACTACTAGGTTTGTTTAAAAAGAAAAAAAATTCTATTTGGTGAAAATTTGAAATTTCAATACAGTAGTACTTAAATTTCAGGGAAAAAATAAGTAGGTGTTTGTCTAAGCACCCTAACCACAATAAAATGATAATATTTTTTTATAAGATTTTAGATATAAGTAGAGGACTCATGTCCCAATGTGATGCATCTTTTTTGTAATTTTTTTCCAAGTAAATAATTAATTATGATTTTTTTATTACAACTTTTAGAAAATATAAAAACTTGTATGTCTGACCACCTTAACTTGGTCAAAACTTCATGAAATTCATTTTTTCTATTTTTAATTTTATAGTATTTGAAGCATATAATGTGACGCATGTTTTGGATTCAAAAAATGTGATACTATTTGAAAGCTATAGATGTTTTTAAATTAACCTATCAATCGGGACTTTAGTCATAATTTGAATAGAAAATGAATAGTTATTACTTATTAAATTCAAAGTAAAGCATAATTTATATTGGTGGAAAGTTGAGAATCTCCTTTAAAAACCCTTTTTGTTTTGTCAATTTTGGGTAAAAAAATGTCGTTAGCAACATACCCATCATTTTGCCACTTTTTGGCCCATCATGGTCCTACACATACCCCTTACATGTCCTCTCCTCGAGCCAACTTGGCATTAACTCCTCTTACAACTCTTCTTACACAAGCCATCTTTTGAATTTGAAATTCCACCTACATGTATTTAACATGCACATTGTTCAAAATGTGCTTCATTCTAATTCGTTAGCATGTTGACAAGTGGCACAATGCCATTGGTTCAAATGTTAATCCCACATTCACCTATTCCTCATTATTCAATCCTTATTCCTTATAAATAGAGGCCTTCTTTATTGATTTGGGGGAGAGAGGTTTATGCAAGTTTATGATCCAAAATTTCTCCATCATAGCTAGGTTATTGGAATGTTGCATCAAAGTCATCTTGTTCATCACACATCCATCATCGAGCTTATCAAGGGATTGGGAAAGGGATTCTTTCCATGTCAAAGAAGCACCAATCCCCCTATGGGTTGGTTTGAGCAAAAGAATAGAGTTTCATTTGTGATTTATTTGCATAGTTTAAGATATTTTTCTTTGTTTCCATATTCATATGTTCAAAGGATTTCATAGGGAATGTTTGGTTTACACTTGTTTATTGACTAATGATCACTTGTTTGTTCATGTTTAAGCAGTTCTAATCTAAGCATTCTACAATTATGTCAACCTAAACATACATATAGATATTTAATGCTTATAATATTTACAAGTGTATATGCACATTTGATATATAGCGAATTCAAAATTCATAATTGCTAGCCTAGTAACAAGTTAAATAATTTACAATATAAATGTACCTACCCCTGATGTTAGTTTCTTGACGATGGATGAGTGCTCGACAAGCCCTCAGGTGGAATTGACGTGGGAGTCAATTTAGTCCCTTGGAACAAGTTAGATATTTAAAATATATGTTCATGATTGAATTACAAATTGAAAAGTCAGTTAAAAAATTATTTAATATATAATTTAAAAAATTGAAATCAAAATACCCCATAAGAGTTTTCGACTAGAATTGGAGTTGACATATGTACTCAAGGAGCCAATGATTCCCTTATGGTCAGTGTTATCTACACCAAACAGTTTCATTGTTATTTATTTATTTATATATATATGTTCATTAAAATTCCTATTTAATTTAACATGTAGATGCATATTTATACCTATGTCACAGTGTTTGTAGGGTGATGCTCTGTAGTTTAAGAAATTCTATGAATGAACTAATGTGACTAGATGATCCACCAGAATCTCCATGTCCACCCAAATTTTGTGTGGCTTGATTAGGTCCATACCATAACTGATGGAAACTAGTACATACATGGGGTGTCGACACTCATGGAGTGGTACTAGGACCAACTCCATAAAATTCTCATCAATTGTCACGGTCTCTAGGCTCCTAAACTGCCATTGGAGTAGCATTCTCATCAAGGTTTCTTGTGAGCATACTCAGAGATCCTAGTGTGGATATCACCGCACATTGATGCACAGGTGTAGGAATGGAAGGACCAAGAGGATCAACAAGGGGTTGCGCATGCATGGGGCATTGGGGATCAACCCTTTACCCTAACCTCTATTATGGTATGCTGCCACCAACAACCTAAAATGATTTAAAATCAAAATAATTGTGCTTTTTCCACAAAACAAACTCTACATATAGTTTCCTTAAAAAATATAATGGGACCTCTAGACTAGCATGTGGTGGATTATCAAATACCATCCACCATCAATCCCAAAAATGTGCACTCGTCTATGGATGTATACACAACCTCATGGATATTCTAGATTTAGTTGTAGGAATGGGCTAGTGAGTATTAGGGTCAATAAAATAAGGTGCTATATGCTTTTATTATTTTTAGGTCCAATTTTTTTTATATGAGAGACCATCTACATAAAATCATCTCATCTCCTCCCTATCTCATTGATGCATATCTAAGTCAAAATCAATAGACCTAATGGAATCGATAATGTTTTGCATTACAAATGAAAATCATCTCAGATGTGGTGGAATCAATGCTTGAGTTTGCATAACATTATTTTGATTTTGAATGGATACAACATTTTCATTGATTTGTGCTTGCAAGTGAGCATCATCGGATCTAGTTGGTGGTGGAGGTGGGATATGAGGTGGAGGGGGTGGACGAGGAGGGGGAGGTGGAGGTTTAAAACTTTGTATGTATATGTATGCAAAAAATTAACATACAAACTTACACAATTACAAGAAATACTTAAATTTTAAACATACATGCAAATTTGTTTAAATAGGATGTGCATACATATACATACACATACATACATTGATTCAACGTGAGAATGTACATACAAATTTCAAAATTTAAGATGTAGAACTATGTAATTTTAATACATGTATATACTAAAAAATAAACTTAAAACATTCACAAAAATATCATTTATATCTAAGGCATGTAAATTACATTTTCCAATAGGAGAAATTATGATAGTAGTCATAAATTATACTATTATAAATTCATCATTATACTATTATATTCATCAATTCAACACTAAAAAATATCCATCCAACTAAATTCATAAATTGATTAAGGGTACTCCCCTTACCTATGGAATCTCAATAACTCTCATCGAGAAAGAACAATTAGATGCAAGAAGAGAACAAATATTTCCTTTTATTACTGGAAGAGATTAGAAACTACATGCCATCTTATGGGATTCTTACATGCATCTGCAGATTGCATATCTGAACTCCTGCTTTGTTCTATGTTGTATGTTCTAACAGTCTCATCTATCCTTTACACAGGCATTCCATCCTTGTTTATATCTCAATCGAACTCTCCAGGTCAGCCTTACTCCTTGTGTCATAGTTTTCATCATTGTCCAATCAGTAGTCAAAGTCTCCAAATCATTACAACATAATCAACAGTCCCCATGAGCTGGCCAATGAGATTGTATTTCACAACAATGATGTGAAATACCCAATGTCACTCTACCATGTGTCATGATCTAACTTGCCATCCACCATGATTGACTAACTCTGTGCATCTACCACTGTCAGACTATTGCCCAGACTCCAAATTCTCTTCCACCAAAACCATCATGTTACATTGATATCACTCATTGCTCCATCAGTGAGACAACAAGCCACCTCCCACTGATACAAGGAAGTCTTGCCAAAATCACCATTCAAATTGAAGAATTTTATCAGTCTATCGGGGAGACTCAAGGTAGAGTCTTGCTGATGATGCTCACTTCCATTGATAATACACATACTGCCACTCACCAAAGATATCGCCCCATCACTAGAACATCGAATGTTGTCTTATTGATAGGTAATCTTGACACTGATGCACACCATCCATACCAACACCATCGGTGTGTCGTTGAGACATGGGGGAAAGTCACACTGACAAATAAATGTCTCACCGATGGAATCCTAAAAGCTGCACACTCACTATTGTCATTAGTAAATCATTGAGACATGTGAGAAAGTCACACTGATATGTCAAGGTTCAACCAATAGAACATGATCAACCCCTTATTCGAAAGAAAAACAAAAAGATGATGTAGAATTACTCTTTGCCTTGGATGCTCCTGCATTAGACACCTAGGGTATATTTTAAAATTAACTTCGTCACTCCTCAAAAGTTAGAGAAAACCCAAGACGGCTAACCTATGACTCAAACAACCAAGTTGAATCTTCTATTGTCCTTCCTTTCCACTTTTCCAAGTACTCATTGTACTACCTATTCTTGTTACTTCTTCCCACATGACTATCCAGGATCTCCTTAATCTCTTCATTTTCTGTTGTAGGTGCTGGACCACTTCACTGTGCCTCTACCAATTCATGCTCCATATCTCCTTCATGATACTCTGCCAGTTCTGAAATGTTAAATATAGGTGAGACATGAATCCCACTCAAAAATTCCACCTCATATGCATTTTTTGAGTCATGTTTCTTTAAAATCTTACATGGTCCAAATTTCTTCATCTTCAACTTATTGTATGTATCAACTAGGAATCTTTCCTTCCTCAAATGAACCACGACTTCATCTCCAACTACAAAATCCTTATGACTTCTCTTCTAATCTAGCTTAGCCTTATACTATGTATTCATCTTTTGAATATGTTTCCTAACTTCCTCATGTACATTCTTTATATGTTTAGCAAAATCCCCAGCTTCTGGTATACTCTTTCCTCCCTTATCCATTTTCCTTAATTTAGTAGAAGTTCTAGGGATACTACTGTACACAATATGAAATGGTGACTTACTAGTGCTTCTATTAACTGAATTTTTATAGGAAAAATATTCTTGTGGAAAAACCAAATCCCAACCCTTGGGTCTGTCACCGACCAAGCATCTCAACAAATTTCCCAAACTCCTATTCGCTACCTTTGTTTGTCCATCTGTATGTGGATGATATGCTAAGCTAAATTTCAAATCAATTTTTAACTTCTTCCACAAAATCCTCTAAAAATACCCAACAAACTTGGTA
>VDFB02075321.1:130794069-130858693 GCA_007258455.2 Sequoia sempervirens | reverse complement strand
ATCCCTCAACAACTCACCTCATATTTATATCACATTCAACCTTTAAAATATTCCTTAAGGTTAGTTATGCACCTCAACCATGCAAACAAGTTGACACCAAAACACTTTTGTGGTAGATAGAAGTGAAATAGGATAACACCAATCCTTATTTGGGACCCAAATATATAACACCATGCTACAACATAGTTCTACCACCAATAAAATCTACTATAATTAGTGTTAACACCAAAGTTGACCAATACCCATGTAAATAGGATTGAAATTTTAAGTGCATGCTTCCTTTGATTCAAGAACAACTCACAGACAAAAAATATCATATGAACACAATCTGTAATATTCCAAAATTACCCTTAAATCCAACAAACTCCTTTGCAAAAAAAATCACTTGAAGAATGTATACACTTAGTACACTCAAACATTTCTACCAAACACTGGAACTTAACAGACTGACTTTTGAAGCACCAAACCTTAAACAACTTCAAATGAAGAAGGATACCAACACTATCATCACACCTTCAAATCTACAAAAGTTGAACCCAAACTATGGAGAATTCCAAAGAGAAAACATTTCTCCCAAAAACCTCTATAATACACTATTTGTTGAACAAGACAATTAAGAGCAGGGGGTGAATTAGTTGTAACAAACTTTAATCTTTAAATTTTTTACCGAAAATTAAATCAATCACCAATCCTTTACTCTACTAATATGATTAATAATTAAGTGCAAAATAAGAAACTAAAAAGCATCACAAAAACAAAATAACACCATATTTACATGGAAAACCTAATGAGGAAAAACCACTATGAGGATTAGCTCACAATATAGAGAATATCAAAATTGATTACAAAGGCTCACTTCCAAAATAGGACTCACTGTCCAACAAGGGTTAACCACCCAGAGGGCTCACTACCATAGAATTATAAAGAAGATAGAATGAATTTGTTACATAGAGAAAAAAAATCTCAATGCAAGAGAGATTTCCACAAAAATTCCCTCAACCACTTACAAACATGCATGAATGATAGAGTACACCTTCAACTCACTACATTCGGAAACTCGGTAATTATATTTTTCAATAATCTACACCAACTCACATCACATACACATTGATTCCCATCTATCTTGCATCTATCTCACTCTATTTATGTGTACTTCATTTTCACCAATATCTCATCTTGTATTTATACCATCTTCAACTTTGAAACATATCCAAAGTCATCCACACACTATTTTAATTTACAAATTCAAATTGGGTCAATGCCAAAATATTCTAGGGTGGAATTTAGAATGAGGGTGACCCAAACACATGCTAAGAGAGGACCCAAATAAATTCCAACAAGCTTCATGAACTTTGCAAGTAGTGTTACACACAAGGTCAACCAAACCAGTGTAAAAAAAAAAGCAATTAAGCACACACAACCTTAACACAATCCAATCCTTCCGAATAACAAAATTAACTTCAAAACGATCATGTCAACTTAACTCTAAAACCACAAGTCATAAGACAAACAAGAAGAAATCTATAGCAACTAATTTTCTCCTGAACTTTATCTAAATACACTGAAAATCATAGTTCACAACTAATGAACATAACTCACATTGTAGAATGAACCAAAAGCCCAGAATATATATATATATATATATATATATATATATATAGATATAGAAAATTCTAACAACCATGATCAGCATATCTAAATTACACAAACATAGGAGCAAATATCAAAGAAAAATCTAGAGCAAACACTTAACACTTGCAAACTTTTTCCTTTATAATTTTCTCAATATCCCCAACATATATAACTAATAACCTTCATCCATGACAACAACAACGAGTTGAAAACTAGTTAACCAGTTGACATCAATGGAAAAACCTTCATACTTGCTTCAACATATTCATTCTTGGAACAATCTCCCCCTTTTTCATTGATGGCAACACATGATGTGAAAAACCATCAAAGAAAACACAACTCTAAACACATTTCCTCATGATTTTTTATTTTTTGTTCCTCCCCCTTAGTAGATAATATTTTTCTTACATGATACTTCTCTCTCATATTTATCTCCATCTTTTTCTACATCTTTCTCCCCTCATTTGACATCAATGGAAAAGGAAAAAGATATTACATTAATTTCCCCTCTTTCATAAAGAACAAAATACTCTTTCAATGACAACACATGACACTACCTACTCCCCCTGAGAGGTAGCCACCAAAACATTAGTCTAGAAGAAAGATAGATCCATAGACCCATAGGATTGATGCATCTCCATATGCATCTAGTTCAAGAAAGGAGGGGGAATGACCCCTAACTTCTCCCAGAGATACTCAAAAGTATCTTTAGGAAAAGCCTTCCTAAATATGTCAGCCACTTGATCCTGCATAAGTACATACTCAAGATTTACTTCATTCTCCATAACATTTTCTCTCAAAAAGTGATACTTGATATATTTATTCTTTGTCCTCAATTGCATCATTGGATTCTTTGAAATATTAATTTTGCACTTGTATTATCACAGAATATAGAAATAAGATCATCATACAATATTATGATATCTTTCAATGTTTGTTTCATCCAAAAAATTTGTGTACAACAAGATGCAATGGAAATATACCCAGCTTAAGTAGTAGATAAGGAAACTGAATCTTTCTTTCTACTCAACCAAACCACCAATCTACAACCTAAAAAGAATGCACCACCACTTGTTCTTTTCCTATCATCTACACAACCATCCCAACTGCATCTGTGTAAGCAATCAGTGTAAAATCAATATCCCTAGGATACCACACGCCATAATCTAGAGTGTCATTCAAATATTTGATTATTCTCTTATCAACATGTGTTTCTTTAGGATCTTCTTGAAATCTAGCCATAAGAAAAACTACATGCATGATATCTAGTCTAGTAGCAATTAAATACAACAAACCTCCAATCATAGATCTATATTTACTTTGATTAGCCTTAGGTGAATCATCATCTTTACTCAATTTGCAACCAGTTTCCATAGGTGTGCATACCGATTTGGGACCATCTGGATCCCAAACTTCTTCAACATCTCTCTTACATACTTTGACTGCAAAATAAAAATCCCTTTCTTTGTTTGATTAATTTGTAGCCCAAGAAAGAAATTCATCTAAGAAAACATGAGCATCTCAAATTCTTTTTGCAGTTTTTCAGCAAATTTTTTTCAATGTATAGTTTCATTTTCTACAAAAATAAAGTCATCAACATATACAACCACTATCAAGATTTTGTCATTTTCAATTTTAAAATATAGATTATTATTTGTTGTACTTTTATTGAAACCTTGTTGAATCAAATATCTATCTAACCTTGTATACCAATCTCTAGGAGCTTGCTTCAAGCCATATAAATCCTTCTTCAATCTGCAAACCATATCCAATTGTTCTAATAACTAAAATCCTTCTAATTGTTCCATGCAGACCTCTTACTCTAACTCACCATTCAAAAATTCAGTCTTAACATCCATCTGATAGACCTTGAAATATTTATGAGCAACAAATGCTAAGAACATTCTGATAGCTTCCATTCTTGCCACTAGAGAAAAAGTCTATTAAAAAAAAATTCCTTCTACTTGTGAGTAACCCTTACACACAAGCCTTGCTTTGTTTCTAACTACTTCTCCATTCTCATTCAACTTGTTTCTAAATACCCGCTTTGATCCAATTATGTTCTTATCTACTGGTCTAGGAACTAATTCCCAAATTTTATTTTACTCAATCTGCATAAGTTCTTCTTTCATAGCTTCCATCCAAAGCTTATCTTTACATGCTTCACCTACAGACTTTGGTTCAATCTTAGAGAGTAAACATAGATTTATCTCACCAACAACAACTTTTTTTTTGTCAATACTCCTTTCCTTTTGTCTCCAATAATTTGATTTTCAAAGTGATTTTTTGCACTTATGTAGGTGTCTTAGGGGACACCACTGGAGCTTCATTTTCTTCATTCTTCTTCTCTTTTTCTAAAACTTCTTCAATTCTTACACAATCAGGTTCATCAGATACATATCCATCAACTTCAATTGAATTTTTCATTGCTTCATCAACCTTGACATTTGTGATTTCCACAATCTTTCTCAGTCTCTTATTGAAACATCTATAAGCCTTTCTCTTAGTAGAATATCCAAGGAAAATAACTTCATCACTTCCAACGTCAAACTTCCCTAAATTTTATTCATCCCTTTTGATATAACATTTGCTTCCAAATACCTTGAAATACTTAACTGTAGGAATTCTTCCACACCATAACTCATAGGGGTTCTTAGTACCATTATCTCTTTCTTGATCTCAATTGAACACATAAATAGTAGTGCGAATAGATTCTCTCCAATAAAATTTTGGTAAACTAGCTTCAATAATCATTGATCTAGCTACTTCTTGAATTATTTTGTTCCTTCTTTCAACAACTCCATTCAGCTAAGGAGTTCTAAGAGCAGATATTTTTCTTTTTATTCCATGAACTTCACAAAACATATTAAACTCATGGGAGGTGAATTCACCACCTCTATCAGACCTCAAGCATTTTATTCTCAAATTCACTTCATTCTTTACCATAGCTTTGAATGTTTTGAATCTACCTAATACATCAAATTTCTCTCTAAGAAAAGTAACCCATGTATATCTAGAGTAATCATCAATCAAAAACATAAGGTACCTTTCACCTTGTAGACTTCTCACTCTTGTAGGACCACAAAGCTCTATATGAATTAAATACAGTAGTCCAGTAGTAGATTGTTCCTTTGACCTGAAGTTGTTTCTTGTCTGCTTTCCAAACTGATAGTTCTTGCAAATAGAATTAATAGGCTTTGTAATTCTCGGTAAATCTCTTATGAATTATATTGAACTGATCCTCACCAAGTTATCAAAATTAATATGACACATTCTTTGATGCCACAACTAACTATCATTAATATAAGTCATAAAGAAACATCCATCAACACCCTTAAGCTAATATATATTTCCTTCAGACTTCTTTCCTATAGCAATCATTGTTTTTAATCCTTTCCTGATCTCACATCTCATCTTCAATTACAATACCATATCCTTTACTACACATCTATCCAACACTCAAGAGGTTATTTCTTAAACCCTTAACATAGTATACATCATTAGTATTATGCTTTCCATCAAAACTTATTATACCTATCCCACAAATTTTAGCACCAATATCATCTCCAAACATAACTAAGCCTCCATCATATTTTTCAAGTTCAAAAAAATTACTCTTATCACTAGTCATGTGATGTGAACAACCACTTTCAACAACCTAGTAGTTCTTTTCTTTTTTAGCATGTAGGGTAGAGATTACAGTATCTTCATATTTCTCTTTCTCCAGAGGATATTCATTCACCTGTCTTTGAGATTTAGCAAAAGTAGTTTCATCTTTTATAGCTAAGAACAATAATTCATTATCATCAAAATCTCCATAGTCAAATTCTTCATTAGAAATACTAACATCCTTATTCACATAATATGCTTTGTTGATCTCCTTTGCTTTTTTTTTTAGTTAAATCTCAGTTTGTTTTTCTTAGCTCTTTCCAGACATCTCAAAGCATAATGACCTATTCCTCCACAACTAAAGAATTTAAATGGTAGTTTACCTTCATATTTTTTGGAGCCTTTCTTCATCCTTCTCACAAAGCTAGCTTCTACTTCATCAAGATTCTCTTCATCTAAATCTTTAGCCTTTTTAGCCTTGAAAGAAATTTCTGATTTGGATACATTT
The DNA here is from genome assembly GCA_007258455.2 of Sequoia sempervirens. Classification (NCBI taxonomy): domain Eukaryota; kingdom Viridiplantae; phylum Streptophyta; class Pinopsida; order Cupressales; family Cupressaceae; genus Sequoia; species Sequoia sempervirens. The sequence continues at coordinate 130,852,944 of VDFB02075321.1, read as the reverse complement.
CTCAACTTTGGCTTTCTCATCTCATAATATGTTAGAGTTACCAATAACTAATCTTTAGTATAAGTCTTGTAGTCCACATACTATTCAATAGAAAATACCCTTTCACTATATTCATCAAGGAGAGTTGAAAGAATCTTCTTCACAATCCTAGATTCATCTACTATAGTGCCAAGTCCTCGCATACTACCTACCAACTCATCCACTCTCTACACATAGGATTTAATGTTCTCATCTTCAAACATATGCAAGATCCCAAATTGTGCCTTCAAATTTTACAACTTTGCTTCTTTGACCTTTTCATCTCCTTCATGCATATTTTCTAATGCACCCCATACTTCTTTAGCAGTCTTCAGATTTTGAACTATAATCAATTTGAAATGTGCAAGATTGTTCTTCTGAATAAAATTCACCTTATTGTTTGATTTTTTTGGTGTAATTAAAAGTGTTGTACCTTGTCCTAGGTCATGATTATACCTTAGTTAAGTTTACTTAGGGACCACATAGGAGGTAGTTGGAGCATTTCCAATTTTGATGGACTTATCATGTTATTACTTTATCACATCCGCCTTTCATGGACATATCGTGTGATTACATGTGCACCTTTTGTGGGTGATCCACCATATGTGGTGATTATCACATTATCACTTTTCCACTTTACGTGCATTGATATCTTTTCATAGTTGCCTCACATCATAAGATTATGAAACTTTTCATAATCTTATTCCCTTCCATGTACTTACCTTGGCTATATAACCAAGGGTTTCCTATGTACTTTTTCTCATTCTATTTTTGCATCATTGGCAAAATACAATATATTCTTATCATATTGTTTCTATCTCTCTTTGCTTGTGCTTTCTATTAGGCCTCTAGATCTTGGGTGGCTATCTTCATAGCCAATTCTTACAAGGTATCAGAGCTATTAGAGTGCCTTAGGATTTTCATTTTGGGAGATCTTGAGCGCAATCTTGTATTTTCTTGATAGAAATGCTAGATTCTGGGGGGGTTCCATTTTTGGCCTTGTATTGTAGGTGCATTTTGGGAGCTTGTTGCATCATATTTAAGCTCACCATTGCAGTTGGAGTGTCTGAGAAAGTTATATTTTCCTTTTGTTTCATCTCAGTTGGACATTGGAGGCCAAATCTACAAGAGTTTGAAGATTGGAGGTGGTTAGCAGATCCAGGAACTAGCTACCATTTCAGAGCATTTTCAGCCAAAAAGGACATTGCCATTGTGTTCAGAAGGGCCAAAAACCTCTAAATTGACTACCAAATTGTCAAATTTAGACAAAGTTGTCTGCTAAGGATTTTTTTTGCTAGCCAAGCCATATGGCCTAGCCATTATGACATTCGTACGAATTTTTTAATTTTCAAAAAAAAAAAAATCTGCAAAAAATAATTTTTATTTTATTTTTAGTTTTTATATTTTGTAAGGTTTTATTTTACAAATCAAAAAATGTATATAAAAGTTTTTTTTAAGATGTGTGGGGTATAAGGTACTAGTCCGAAGATTGTACCCCATCCCGTGTCTACCACATGGTGGCATCCCATTCACCCACATGGGCCTCGTCCTTCCCATGTACTGACCCTCCATTCATTTTGACCGGAACTCATTTAATATTGGTGGTGACCAAAAATTTCAAAAAATTGATGTCAGTTTTCAAATCGGTGGCATCAGAATATTCTGTCATAAAGATTCTAGTACGGCGATAGAATATTTCACCTAGATTATGTTACAAGTCAAATCCAACGGTGAACTGTGATGTCTATTCAAATGTCAAATTTAATCAAATGCATCAAAAGATGGTCATTTGAATGTAAAATTTAAGCTTGTGCTTTGCTAATGTCAGCACTACATCAACACTTTTTGAAAAATCAGATCCCTTCTTGATTAAGCTTTTTAGTTTTGCAGTTCAACTTTGAAGGCTCATATCTTGGCCATTTTGAGGCCTTTTTTGGTGCAATTTGTTTTTATTTGGGCTAATTTTTTGTGCTCTATGTGCTGGTGCAATTGGTTTCTAGTTTTGATGATAGGAATTTTTAGAAAATTCAATTTGTCATAGGTGTTGTTGAGTTGTCACTGTTTCTACAACTTCCAAGGCTCCTTTGAAGCTCATACGAACTCCTTTTTAGATGTTTTTTTGAAAGTGCATGATTTTTTCTGAACTTCACAATGGTACTATTATCTTGTAGTGATTATGATTATAAATTGTACTTTCAGCATATGGTCTATTTTGGTCCATTTTGGCATTTGTAAAGCTAAGATCTTAGTTTGGTCTTTTGTATCAGTCATTTGAGTCTATTGTAGCCTACTAAAGGCAGTTGTAGTACATTGAAAATTAGAAGTCCACTTTGCTTGGCTTGCAAGTGGCCATTATACACGCACTAAGTATAAAGTGCCAAATCATCTTCTTTTTAAAGGGGTTTCTTTGATTGAGTGAATTTGGGGGGTGTCTTGTGTGATTGTTCCTCTCTCTCTATCTTTTTCTCTTTCATTTTACTACTATGGGTTCTCCTAATTTTCCTTTGTTAACTCCACATAATTATGCTTCTTGGAAAACTGATGCTTGGAGTAAGTTAACGGAAAAAGGATTAACTCATTATATTGATGAAACTATTGTTGCACCATTTGATCCTAAAGCTAATCCTATTGCTCATATGGATTGGCTCACTAAAAATATTATGGCTCTTGGAACTTTAAGGAATATGTATCAAAAGATCTCATCTTTCAAATTGAAAAGTGTAAAACAATCAAAGAATCTTGGGAAAAGTTTGGTCAATTGTATGACCAAGTTGATGAGATTAGAGCTTATCAGCTTAAAAATGATCTCACAATGTTAGATCCCAAGAATTTTGATACAATCCAAGACTATGTCACTAAGGAAAATGAGCTAAGAGCATAGCTTAAGGATTGTGGCATTGACAAGAAGGATGCACAGTTGGTCTAAAATTTGTTGGGAAACCTTCCATTAGAATATACAACATTTGTTTCTAGCTTCCAAACCCATCACTTGATAGTGGGTAGTTCTTTCACTATGCCATCATTTGATACATTTATAGAAATGTTGATGTTAGATCAAGCAAAGTTGATAAGCATGGGGATTCTCAAGTCTTCAAAGTCCAAAGCTTTGGCAGCTAATCAAGGGAATCAAGGTACTCAAGGAAAGGGTTCCAACAAGAAGCATAAGTAGTCTAAGACAAAGAAACAACAAGGTAAAGGACAATCATCCCCCCCACAATAAGGGAATTCATCTTCTCCCAAGAATGGAAATTCAAGCAAGAAGGAGAGACCAACTTGTTCATATTGCAATAGAGTTGGTCATGATGAGTGATGGCACTTTCAAATTTTCAAATGTTTTGGAGTGCCCATATTGAACCCTAACAAGTTTTTATTCCATCTCAAACCTTTGTTACATCTGGAATGTAGGGTTCTTATATGGGGTTTAGGGTTTTATTCATTATAATTGCTTGTAACATTCTATTTGGTCATTGACTACCTGGTGCCCATTTTTGGGCATTTTAAAAACTCTATTATGCCTGTCTATGTCATCAAGTGGTTGGTCCCTCACCTAGGTCTGAATTTCCCATCTTATAAGGTTAAGTAAGGGATCTTTTGGCCTTTACATTCTTTGCATTTTGTGAATTAGAAGTTTTCGATCCTATTATTCTCATGTCATCCTAAGGGATCCCCTTCATTAGAACAACTTAAGTGCATGTGCTCAAAGTTAAAACTTAAGTCCCAATGGCCATCTTACTTTATTGCTCATCACTGATTTCTTCATAAGTATATATTTTAAATTAGCGAAAAGCGATGAAGCAATGTTTTCTTGGTAGTTGCTAGAGCTCCTAAACAGAATGCACAATGAGCGATGTTTCTTAAGAGATCACTTATCACAAATGTTTTTTGAATGATAAATTTAGATCAACGATGAGTGATATGATGAAATTTCCTTTGCATCGCATGATAACGGATGTGTTTTAAATGCTAAGTTCCACATTAGTGATTTGTGATGCACATTGTAAATTTTGCAAATCCTCCCATCGCTAATTGCTTACAAATTGTATGAGGAGAATTAATGATGAGCGATGGCCTTATGTTTTATTGCTTGTCACATATTCATTTCAAAGCCTGAATTCTAAATTGGAGATGAGCGATGGTATTCTTTGAAATATTTCTTTCAGAGATATGATAAGATCTTATGTGTGATGTCTTTTGTGCCATTGATTTTCATGCAGGTGTACATGTCTAAATCCGATTCCTTCACTACATCTCCCATAATTGATATGATCTGAGGTGCAAATTTTGAATTAGTGATCTGTGATGGAAGAATGGATGTGATCAAAGGACAGGCCGTAGATCCAAGGCCTGAGATTTCATCGTGGGGGTGTTTACATCACCAATAAGGCTAATGAAGGAAGAGATGCATTTGCAATAGGAGATTACTATTGATGGAACAAGCAACATGGCAGAATCCTGAGGATTTTGCATAAAGCAAAAAGGAAAGTAGCACAAGGACTAGAGAACCATTGATGTAGTTTTAAAATAGGATGATCCAATAGACTAAACATCATTGCATGAATATTTTCATCACTGGTTGCACCCTAAAATTTAGGGAAGACTAGTGATGAATGATGAAGTGTATAAGGAAATATTCTCTCTAAGAAACAAATTGATCTTATGTACTTCACCAATATTAATGAAAAATCATGAGTTAGGTTGGTGATACATGCTAATTGTCAGATCACATCTGATTTATCAAGATTAAAGAAGAACGTGGTAGCCTTTGAGATAGCATCATTGTTTTCTAGGAGCAAGTTGCTAATGGTCAAAAAATGATACTCATGGCCACCTTAGATGAAATTTTAATTGTTCTAAGATCAATGGCCTAGATTCAAAGTCAAACTATTAAGTTATCAATTCGCTCATGCAAGGAGTTCTTGAATCATTAATTCTACATGCTCCAATTGTCTATTCAATGCAGGTTGATTTTTGTTCATTGTCACCATCTTTCTAGTTTGTAGTGAATGTAGGGCGAAGTGTGAAGAGGAGTGAGAGGTTGTTTGTTTGTCTTGAGTTGAATTTTCTTGTCCTGAGTAGGTTGGTTTCAAATTGGGTTCTCTAGTCTGGTTAGGAATTTCTCTAATAGGCTCGTTACAATTGTCTGGAGTGTAAGTGTGTCTCCCTATACCTTTGTCTTGAATTGTTAAATTTTGTTTATTTTGAAAATGGGGAAAAATGGTGTGACAATTCAACCTATTAGAAGGTCTAGCTGAGTCAATGTATTTGAGTATCATGAGGATACAACTAAGCAAGAAGCCCAAAATTCTCTTGAGGTTTCAAAGGGTAAAAGGAGAGCTAGAGGTCATAAGAAGAAATAAATTGTGGAGTATGTATTGCTTGAGAAACATAACCCTTTTAGGAGAAGTGGTTGAGTTCAAAGGAAAGGAAATCACTGTCGGTGAAGAAGGCCAGGAAGAAAGAAAAAAGTCATAGGGCCTGCTTGGGAAAACACAATTTTCCTATTGTGATTTTTGATACTCCTTTGGGCACTGAGGGTGATACTGAATCAAAATATGGCTAGTACATTTCTTCTCTAGTGTCATATGGGAGCTTTGACAATGATGTGGTGATGATCCCTCCAATTTAATTAAGGACAAGGAGTGGTTGGGCATTCTTTGATGTCGATGACTCTTAATAGGGTCACCACCTTGTTTTTGTTTTTGATGACACCAAGGTCTTTGCATAGGAGATACTTGTTTTCATGTGTCCATGGTTTGTCTTTGCTCTTCCATTTTGATGTGGAAGTCCTCCGGTTGATATGATATGGAATATTTTTTGTTTCAACAATGAATGGGGTGACAGTGACTAATGGTATCTTGCACGTGTTTTTTTCCTTTTGTCCTCCCCTATTCCAAAATGATTGTGTAAGAAACCACCTGGGGATTTCTTTGAGGAATCTGTTGAATTTAGGTTTTTGAAATGAACTGAAATGAAAATGAAATTATAATTTAGTTGGGTGCTTGTTGCTCCACTGTTTATAAAGGGGATTTCATGGCTGAAGGAAGGAGAGTTGATAATTTTGATTCCAAAATAGGTCAAAAGTGAATGCTATGCTCTCAAAGCAAATATAATGTAAATAGATACTTTAGTAGACATATCAGAAGTGAATCTAAGGTGAAGGTTATACTGTATGAAGATCCTAAATATGGTTTTACAAAGAAATATTAGAAATGAAGAAGAATAATAGTTCTAAAATGTTTCTCTCCTATATATTTTCTTCCAAGTTATGAATGAATTTGTTAATTATGATTTCATTTGTCTTCTATCATTTTCACTGAATGAATGAGCTTGTTTTATGATTCAATTCAATGCATTGATTAAATGCTAAAATAAGGCCATTAGTTTGTGAGAAAGGGATATAGGATTGGTAAGGAAGTGATATTTTGAAACACAGTGAGTTAGATGTTACAAAGTGGCATACTACTAGTCCATTAATTCCTGATGTTCAATTATAAATGTATTATTGATTGATTGCAAGTCATGACTCCGTTTATCCCAATGGATAAGGCACTGATGGTTTTATTAGTTTATCACATAGCCAATTGAGCTAGTAGTGAATTTTGTCTAAGATTCAAGATGAAGAAAAATTCATAACATATTCTAAATTACACTGCCCCAACTTTTAGTATGTAAATGCATTCCCTAAAACAAATGAAACTTTCACTTGAGGTCTTTCAAGCCTTTGATGAAGTGGGTTCCTTGAGGAGATGCATCTGTGTGAAGAAATTTTCTTGACCACATTAGAGATATTATGAGCATGCATAGGATTACCCTCCTGGGTCTCATAGAGCCTGAAGAGAAGAAGTGAGGTACTAAGTACTTTACTTAAGTGTTATCCAATCCTCAACCTTGTGGATGATTGAGTCATGGAAAATTCATAGGTAAAGATTGAGATTAAGTTTGGTTCTTAAAAAATAACCACCAGAAATGGAAATTTCATTGGGGACAACTTTTCATCTCTGGTGTAAATTTGTTGAAGACCATTTGGAAGGAGTAAAAAAATAATGAACATCTGGTTCAAATGGTGAAATAAGTCCAATTTTGCAAATTGATTTGTAGCAGCCCCAAATTCAAAACATTGTGAAGTGACTCTACTGGAAGAACTCAAAGAAATATATCCTTGCTCCAAGGGTTTTCCTCTTGTTGAAGAGGTGGCAACTCTGCTCTACAATTTATGCACATGAAGGGATGTTGTTTGTTATTGTAACCTGAAAGTACTCTATTCAAAGTTGCAATAGCTAGAGATGTGAAGGTACATGGTTCTTTGCATACTTTCATTTGTTGAACTTGTCATATTGAATGCAATTATTGTTCCATTTAAAGTGTTTTTCTGAAGTATTCACAAAATTTCTAGTATGGATGGTTAGAATGAAGTTGTATATCTCAGGAGTTTCTATCCACTTTCATTATCACATGTTTTAAGCCTAGTTTTCCACCATATTATCAATTATCCTAGTGATCCTTCATATTGACATGGTTATGATTATGCACAATTAGTTAAACCTAGATTTGCATGTATCTATGGATTACCAAAAGGAAATAACCATGCCATTAGAAACCTTGAAGCATATTGTCAAGAAGCTTCAAAAGTCTAATAATCCTCGAACAATTGAAACCCAAAGTATAGGAACCCAAGTGTGAACAAGCCAGGGCTAAGGCTGAAATGGAAAGTTTTGTTTAAAAGGGGAATTAAAGAGATGAAAAAAAGGCACTTGATGGCTATACAAGCCCAGTTAAGAGATAATCATACTAAATCTACTTGCCAAATTGTTGCATCTTTTGTCAATACTTTTGACTCATTGTATGACCAATTAGATTTGTCATGGATTGATTACAAGGTTAAAAGTATGTCGTCTTGAGTCTATAAGCAAATGCCTAGATTTAATGAATACAATGTGTGTGAAGGAGGTGCACATGTCCAAATTTTTTATAGCTTCATGGTGAAACATTCATTTAGAGATTAGGATATGTGGATGAGAATTTTTTTTAGATCTCTTGAAGTTAGAGCTAGTGACTGGTACTTAAGTTTTCCTGACAAGTCCTTTTCCTATTGGGATAAATTAGTGGATGCTTATAGAGAAGAATTTACAAAAGAACCTATTGTCATTGTCACAAGGTTAAAGAAGATTAAAAAACAAGATGAAGAGTCAAGAATTTCTTTTAGTCATAGATTTGATGTTTCTCTTTCACTAATCCCTGAAATTTTCAGACCTAGTACCTCAGATTACATTAATATATATTTTGAAGATTTTGAGGAGGGATCTAGTGCACTATTAAAGGACTTTAGAATAGTGAGTGTGAAAATGGCTTACACATGTTTAGATAATATGGAAAAAATGAGGAATGAATATGTGCAAAATTTGATGTCTTCAATTGTGGGTAAATATGCTGATGAAATAAGCAATTGTATGAATACAAATGATCAAATGTTTTCAACTTTAAATATAGACAAGTGCATACTTGATAAGGCATAATTTATCAGTGATGTAATTTCTACCATTGTTGTTCATGATAGAGAAAATGTTTGTCTCTATCCTCAGGAAGATGTAAATGACCAACTCGATAATGGCACCCAATCCCATGTTGAATGAAGAAAGATGTAGATTTTTGTTATAATAGCGTAAAAGTAAACAAGAATGAAAAAATGGATAACCTGTCCTCTGTGATAGATTGTGACCATGATTTTGATAAGGTTGTTAGCAATTCAGTCTCCTATGATTGGGAAAACCTAGTTTGTGATCAGTCCATTGAGTTTTCAGACTTTGATGATGGTGATATCATGGTATACCCTGATTTACATCTTGGTAATGCATGCAGTTCTAATGGAAGTCAAGAAGAGGAAGGGGTTGAAAGAATGGATCAAAACAATGATCTATTGAGTAGTGAAAAAATTTCAAATCCATTGGCCACTAGATATTAAAAATATGCACAAGTGAGTAACCCTCATTTTTTGTATTGGGTATGTGCATGATCATCATGGAAAACACAGGCCCTTAAGTGGCAAAAAAATCAGAAAAATCAGAGTTAGGCAACTTGATGTAAAATATTGAATAAGTTATCAAGATTATTTTAAAAATATGTAAGAATAGAATCTGTAGAAAATTGAATGTAGTTTCTAAACTACTAGGTTTGTTTAAAACAAAAAATCTATTTGGTGAAAATTTGAAATTTCAATGTAGTAGTACTTAAATTTTAGGGAAAAATAAGAAGTATGTGTTTGTCTAACCACCCTAACCACAATAAAATGATAGTATTTTTTTATAATATTTTAGATATAAGTAGAGAACTCATGTCCTGATGTGATGCATATTTTTATAATTTTTTCCATGTAAATAATTAATTATGAATTTTTTATTACAACTTTAAAAAATATAAAAAACTCGTATGTCTGACCACCTTAACTTGGCCAAAACTTCATGAAATTTAATTTTCTTTTAATCCTATAGTATGCAAAGCATAGAATGCGACACATGTTTTGGATTCAAAAAATGTGATACCATTTGAAAGCTATAGATGTTTTTCAATCAGTCTATCAATAAGGACTTTAGCGTAATTTGAATAGAAAATGAATAATAATTACTTATTAAATTCAAAGTAAAGCATAATTTATATTGGTGGAAAGCTGAGAATCTCTTTTAAAAAACCTTTTAATTTCATCAATTTTGGGTTAAAAAAAAATCATCAGCCCCATACCCATCATATTACCACTTTTTGGCCCATCATGATCCTACACATACCCTATTGCTCATATTGATTTTGACAGTGATGATAACCTTCACTTTGCGAGATATGATGCATGGGTATCTGATCTTCCTTCTAGTTATGAACCAAATGGTCAACATGGTGATAATGTGGGTAATGAAAAACAACCATTTGATTTTAATGATGCATTGTATGATGAGTATGAAAGTGTGTAGGTTGATGCAAGTTCAAAATTTTTTTTTGATGAGTTAGAAACAATAGATAACCATGAAGTTTGTATACCTAATAAGCCAAATTTTGAGAATTTTAATGCAAATTTGGATAAGTATATGTTTCCTAATTTAGATGAGCCTAGTCATGAATTGTTTCATGTGGATATGGAGGTTGATTTCAAAGAAAAAATAGATTATCTTTTCGAACCAGAATCACTCAATTTTGAACAAGATATGAATGCTAAAGATGTTGATATGTTATGTTCAGAAGATATCAAAGTGAGCAAGGATGAGGATAGGATAGAAATTGTTGATGACTCTCTATACCAACATTATGGGGCACAATTACAATATGTGCCAAAATGTAAGTGTATCTCTTTACATACACTTGGAGATAGTTTGCATGATGTGCATAATCTTTTCATTAGTTCCTATGATTGTTTCATATTTGACATGCAAACTAATAATCAGATTGAGCTTGATAGTACCAACCATGTGGAAGAATAAGAGTGCCATATTTTTTAGCTAAATGAAGCTCTCTTATAGTGTGGTAATAGGAAAAACATTGAAGAGTGTTGTATTCAACTTGACAATGTTTTAAATGATAAATATTACAAATTGTTGCCACACAAAAACTCAATAATTTAAGGGTATACCTGATTTTCAGATGCATGATAATTGTGAACTTGTTGATATTGTTATATATAATGGGCTATTAGGAAATTTTGGCATGTTTAATTAGGAAAATCACAGTGATGCTTTTGGATTGGATTCTATAAATTGTGATGAGAACTTCGTATATGACAGAGGTAAGAAGAGACCTATAGTTTTGATAGCCTCCAGCCATCAAATTTGGTTTGACTTGTTAAACCAAGAGTAGTTGGGGGTAGAGGTGACCTCTTGACTCTGTCACCTAATGAAGTAGGCACTTGGCTTGCTTCTCTACAGGATTCTGAATTCTCGCTTTATTCACTAAGGAACAAATGTCCCTAGAAAGAGCCACTAATGGCACTCTAAAATTTGCAATTTTTTTGGAGTGCCCATATTGAACCCTAAAAAGTTTTTATTCCATCTCAAACCTTTGTTACATTTGGAATGTAGGGTTCTTATATGGGGATTAGGGTTTTATTCATTATAATTGCTTGTAACATTCTATTTGGTCATTGACTACATGGTGCCCATTTTTTATCATTTTAAAAAATCTCTTATGTCTATCTATGTCATCAATTGACCGGTCCCTCTTGCCTAGGTCTGAATTTCCCATCTTATAAGGTTAATTAAGGGATTGTTGTCACCTAGAAATGCACCCTATGAAAAGTTGTAAAAACTGAGCTTTCTAGTGAAACATTGGATCATTCCAAGGCCGTGGGTCACCTAAAATTGGAGTGAACCTCCGGAAAAGGCCGACTTCCTTTGGGGATCACCTAAACTATTGATCACTGTGAGGTAAAAGGAGTGCATACAAATGAAACTAAACTAGTCTATTCCTATGGTGATACACTGAACTTGATAAGATCAAGGAATACTTAGAATGCACTTGAAATTTGTTAATGATCAGAAGAACACACATCAAATTCTATGAGCTACACATTAATGTCACAAGTAGGCTTGACACACACGTTTTGAATAAAGGAAAACACTTTCACAGAATAAAATCTATGTGTGATTATAAAAACACAACTTGTGATTCATATAATGGTGCTCTTTTACAAAGGAAGGCATGAATATTAGATAAAGTCATAAAGGAATAACAAAATTCACAAGATAACTTGATTATTAACTTGAAATGCACCACACTCTATGAGAATAGTGACAGAAGAACTGAAGCATCAACAGAGGCCAAGGCAACTCCATATCTTATATTCCAAGATCTAGTTGAGTTACAAAACATACATTTAGATGAGAAGGATTAATAAAATCACTAACTCCTTTGAATGCATCGTTCGAACTATTTACAAAAAGGAAAAAAATTCCTTATATATCAAAAATGTGTCGGCCCCTTAGGGCTTACAAAATATCAATCCTCAGAATAGGAATTTTCCATAGATCTTTTGACTAAAATTAATGCTAAACCCTACGTGTCCATGTCAGTGAAGAGATATCCCCCGGAGAACCCTTATGGTCTTTTTGCAACCACCGCATTCATTTCTGAGCCTCGTGTCCATCTTTGAATCCTCTACCGAAGAGCTACATTGAATGTCCCCGAGTTCAGAACAAATACACATTGCTTTTTATCGGTTGATCCTCTTCCTCCTGGTCGGACTACCATAGCTTGTTCTTGGCCTTCTATGATTGGCTGGCCATATGCCACATGAGACTGCCGATGGTCAAAGGCTCACTCAGTCTAAATCACATGTTAGTGAGACACTCATTGTGTCTCACTGATGCGACTATATCATTCTGCAACTTATTGGCATGACTCGTTATCATCAGCAGGAGTCATAACGAGCTACATATGTTTCGATGATGAGCCCACCCTCTCCTCAGTCGGGGAGACATTACCACATCGGTGAGACCTTTGCCAATGACGCTTCCTATGTTGCCAAGACCTTCCCGTGTTGCTGAGACTCAATAGCAAGATAAAAATGTTACATTGAAGGCTCTTTTTACTTTGTTGAGATTACTCCTCGACAAGCTCCTTTTTTCAGTGAGACCTCCTTGGTTCGCCGAGACCTCACACCGAGGTCTTCTTTTTTGCCGACTTCATTTCTATATCTCCCCAAGCTCTTTATTTCTTTCGGCAAGACTGTGGCAAGTTGGGAAGACTTCAAAGCGAGATCCAACAGTCATACCAATTCTTTCTTCTGTCATTGAGACCGCCTTCATTCGCCGAGACATCTTATAGAATTCTTTTTTCTTCGGTGAACTCTTCATTCGGCAAGACACCCGACGAGACTCCTATTGTTAGCAAGACATTGGCCTTTCGGCCAGACCTCTCATCAGGCTCCTTAACTCTCGGCGATGAGCTACTTTCTCTTTGGTCAGGGAGACATTATGCCTTCGCCAAGACATCATGGTGAAACTACTTCCTTTTTCTGAGATCACCTTCGATCATCGAGACATGGTTGTGTCAGCAAAACCTCAGGGCGACAGCTGGAAACTACACCAAAGTCAAAAAATAGGGAGACCTCCTACATCAGCGAGACATCTTTACTTCGGCATGACCTTATGCCAATGTCAAACGTTCTCGGTGAAATATTTCATTGTTGGCAAGAATCCTTTCGAAGGCAAACATATTGAGGCCCCCCCTTTCTTCCTTCGGCAAGACCACCTCCATTCGCCGAGACCTCTTGTTGAGCCCCTCGCTTTTTTCTGAGCTCTTCATTTCTTGGCGATCTTGCTTCATTTCAGGGAACAAACTGCTTCGACAAGACTTTTGGTGTCGGCGAGACATCTCACTAGTCTTCATTCCTTACATCGAAGGCACATCCCTTCGGTGAGACTTCAGTTGATCGCCAAGACCTTATGCCAATATGAAAACTCCTTTGCCGAAACCACCTCATTTCGGCGAGACACCTCCTTATCATCGAGACCATCTAGCGATGAGAACTTGCTTTGCCGAGAGAGCAACCTTTCCCGTCAGTGAGACATGGCCTCATTGGCAAGATGCTATGCCGAATATGACCCTTCAGCGACCCTCTCATTATATTCAGTGAGACATCTGAGAGGTCTTGGCGACCTTCTCCTTAGATGATTTTCATGCTAAACCTTCCTAGGGCAGGTTCTCCCACTGAGTTCCCCATGACCTAGCAATAGATGTAGGATCCTTGCCCTTGTGTGAATGTTCCATTGGCCTCTCGAAGATCTAACATATGATTATCCTGCCTGATTGAAACTGTAGGTGAAAAATAGGCAACAATTTTGGCGACCTTTGCGGGATGTTTGCATGGTAAATATGAGAACCAGTAGCTACAACTTGTCCATTGGGTATGGAGTCACTAGAAGGCTCAGGAAACAAATAAAAACATCAGCCTTGCACATGGCTACAACTCACATGAGGCCCATATAGAACACAACAGGTTTCCAAGGACGACAAAAGGAGAAGCTGAAAAGAAACTATTTACTATGCTGCAACAACACTTAGGGAAAGGAGAAAAAATAGAAAACAAACAAACCACAATGCATAAGTACTTATTGAAAATATAAAAACCTAACTAGATATGTACAAAAAGGACACTCATCAAACTTAAAAACAAGGTTTAAGGTGTATCCCATTGACTGGGATAGGAAGTATTTCCCCTTTTGTTTTGTTGTAACCAGTTGATAAGAATTGTGCTCCTTACAATCTCTAATGATAAACGAACCTGTCCACATGTTGTCAAACTTAGTGTGATGGTCGGGCCTGCTTTTGAGAACGTCCCACTTGGGCATGAGGTCTCCCTCCTTAAAATACTTTGTTGCAGCCTTTTTGTCAAATTTCTTCTTTTTTTGGAGCTGATGATGCTCCAAAACCCTCATCGCTTTGTCCCTTGATTCTTCAAGTTCCATGAGCTTTGCATATCTCATAGACATTGGGTCCTGTTCCTCAAACATCTCCAACTGACGTACAATGTCAAGAGCCAGAAGCTCCACAGATAGGGGCAATCTAGCCTCTTTGCTGTAAATAAGCATGTATGCTGAATTACTAATAGATCTCTTAGGAGTCATTTTGTCTGCCCACAATGCATATCTCAATTTAATGTGCTAGGTCCTTTGATTATCCTCCATTGTTCTTTTGATAATCCTGATGAGATTCTTATTTGTGCTTTCAGCTAAGCCATTACCCTAAGGGTAATAATTTGAGGATGTGTTTAATTGAATGCCATGTTTAACAACCCAATTAGTTAGTTTCAATCCCACAAATGCAAGTGAATTATCAGATATAATAGAGTCAAGAACTCCAAATCTAGTGACTATATCTTCATAGAAGCTCAAGGCTGAAGACTCTTTTGATTCTTTTAAAGCTATTGATTCTATCCACCGTGTGAAATAGTCTGTAGCTGTGAGCACCCACTTGTGACCAATACTAGATGGTGGATTTATTGGTCCAATGAAATCAATGCCCCATCTCATGAAGGGCTGCTCCACTTGAATTGGATGCAAAGGCATAGCTGGCATCTTTTCCTTCCTTGAAAACAAAGCACACTTGACACACTTTCTTGACCAACATATGCATTTTTGAATAAGCTAGGCCAATAGTAGCCAGCTCTCATGATTTTCCAAGTAGTAGTTCTTGGGGCAAAGTGACCTCCCGCAGCTCCATGAAACTGATGAAGTACCTTCTCAATTTGGTGACTATGAATGCATCTTGATAAGACACCATTCAGATCCTTTTTGAAAAGAACATTGTTTACCGGCACATATAGTATGGACTGTAGTTTGAAGTATCTTCTTTTAGCTCTGTTCAATCCTAATGGGCACTCACCAGTTTGTAAAAATTGGGTCATATCTTGAACCCAATTAGTTCCCCCCATAGGTACATCATCTTGAGCATTCTGAAACTTATTTGTGTTAGCAAACATAGCGTCCTTTTCCAATTCATTTTCTTTGATTGACCCTAAAGCAAGCTATTCACAAAGACCTTTACCTCTAACCAGTTTGGTAATCTTAATATCTACATCATACTCCATTTCCTTGGTGATCCATCCTACTCTTTTTTCATTCAAATCTTTATTCAATAAAAATTCCTTCACACTTGAGTGTGCAACCAGAACATGAATCTTATTGTTCAAGATTAAATGCTTAAATTTCTTTAGACTTCTGATCATGGAGAGGACATGCTTCTCAACAAATGTATACCTCTCTTCGTAATCAGTGAGTGCTTGACTAAAGAAGGCAATGGGCTGCTCTAAATTATCCCTATTCTTCTGAACCAGCATAGCAGAGATTGAACCACTACTACCAAAAGTATACAAAAAGAAATCCTTAGCAAAATATGTATTTACCAATGTTGGGGTAGATGCTAGAGCTTCCTTGACTTCTTCAAAACTACACCTTTCCTCCTTTGTCCAACTGAAAACTACGTTCTTTTTGAGCATGGCAGTCAAAGGATGTAGAAAATTTGCAACATCAGGGATGAATCTTCTCAAAAAGTTGATTTGGCCCAAAAAGCTGTACAGACCCTTCTTGTGATTTGGCAATGGCAACTCAAGTATGGCTCTGACTCTTTTAGGGTCAATAGTAATTCCTTGCTTTGACACTATGTGTCCTAATAATTTCCCTTCATGGACAACAAATATGCTCTTTTTTGGATTGAGAGAGATACCAAACTCTCTGCACTTTTCAAAAACTTGCCTAAGGTGTGACAAATGTTCATCAACATTCTTAGAATAGATTGTGACATCATCTAAATAAATCAACATAATATTGTTGATCAAACTTTGAAACGCCATGTCCATGGCCCTCTGAAACGTGGCACCAGCATTGGATAGACCAAAGGCATCCTTTTGTATGCCATGGGTGCCCCACTTAGTTATGAAAGCAGTTTTGAACTGATCCTCCTCTTTAACCAGCACTTGATTATAGCCCAAAAAACCATCCAACAAGAAAAATCTTTCAGAACCAGCAACTACTTGTAAGATTTGTTCCATGGAGGGCAACGGGTAGTGGTCTTTTAAGGATGATCTATTAAGGTCCCTAAAGTCTACACAAAGTCTTATCTCACCACTTTTCTTCCTAACCGGCACAAGGTTAGAAACCCATGAGGTGTGTTTAATTGGAAAGATAATACCCCCCTCAACCAATCTGGTAAGCTCTTTAATCATTAAGGGCTCAGCCTTAGGATTGAAGGGCCTTTCTTTTTGTCTTACTGGCTTAGCATTAGGTTCTAACTCAATTGTGTGTTGGGAAATATGGGGATCGAAACCTTTCAAATTTGAGTACTCCCAAGCAAAGACATCATGGAACTCTTGGCATAAGGCAATAAAAGCCTACTTATCTTCATGTGAACAAATTTTTCCTATCTGAAGAAGCTTACCTTTGAAAATCTCCAGTTCTTCACAATGTTCTTGTTTGACTTGCAAGCCAATTTTACCCTTTCTAAGCTGATCATCAGTACTGAAAAATCAACTCTAAGGTAACAAGACCCTTGGGTAACTTATTTGTCCTCAGCTTTATGACTTGATCATCATATTGTTGCTTGAGTTTTGCTTGATTCACCATGGAGAACTGATCCTCTTCGAGCAAAAAAGAAAGAATCTGTTCATCACTGTCAAAAACTTTCCAGTGGACGTTGTTATCAGGAATTGATGGCCTGACTACAACCTTCACATACTATTGCACTTTCTCTTTTCTAATGTCACCTGGGATATCAAATTGTGCTCCAATTGCTGCAAGCCTATCAACATGTTTGTTCTGGTTCCTTGGAATAGACACTAAATTAAAGGTATCAAAATCCTCAAGCATGTCCCACACTTTGTTTCTCTAAGATTTTAGTGTGTCACTTTTAGCAACATTCAAGCCTCTTATTTGATTGACAATTAATTCACTGTCCCCGTGAACCTTCAAGTGGGTTATTCCTCTCTTCCTTGCCCACTCAAGACCTTGAACGAGGCCCTCATTCTCAGCAGTGTTATTGGAGCATGCAAAAGAAAAATAGAAAGCAGAGTAATACCTGTCCCCTTGTGGAGTAATCAACATTGCACCTCCTCTTGCTCCATTCTTTCTTTTGGAACCATGCAAAAACATCTCCCAAATTCCACTTAGTGGTTGCAGCAACTGACCTAAATCATTTTTAAGGTTTGGGATCTCTGTGTCAGGCTCAAGAATGACATAGTTACCCATACTAGCATCTTGAATGAGCTCCTCAGGACTGTCCAACATGTTTTCAACCACCCACTCATGTAACAGCACATCAGGAATAGCTTCTGATTGAAGCTCTTGAGCGGCAACCAACTCACTGTAAGCTGAAATAACACAATTTGTGTCTAGAGTAATGGGGACAGCGTTGATAGGACTTGGACTATATGGCTCAATGTGATCTTTAGCCAACCTTTTAGACTTGATGGTAACCTTAGTCCCATATCTTGTTCTAAACAACACGTGTGACCAATTACCTGATACGTAACCACCTATCTTGGTTGTAAAGTCTCTTGATAAACACAAGGAGAAGAAAGGTGGAAGGTCTATGACACATATATCTTGGGGAACTAAAAAAATAGGACAAGCATGAAGGATGAGACTCAAATCCTTAATGATGCCCAATGTATTAATTGAAGTTCCATCCAATTGAATTACTCCCTTCTCTAAATGTTGATACTTTAATCCAAGCTTGTTAGCAATTTGCTTTGGCATCACCGAGCTATTAGATCCACTGTCTACCATACAGTTATGAAATAACTTGTCACCTATGATTACTGATACATAAAAAGGAGGTGGTTTAGCTCTTTTTTATGTCTCTTTGCTAGGATGTTGATCACTTCCCTAAGGACTATTGGTTAACACAGATCTAACTTGACCTATTGGGGACTCGGATTGACCAGTCATCTTTAAACTTGTCAAGGTTGACTGTAGCATATCCTTTTGACCTGGGATGGCTAATGAGTCCCACATAGACATTTTAACA
Organism: Sequoia sempervirens; assembly: GCA_007258455.2. Classification (NCBI taxonomy): domain Eukaryota; kingdom Viridiplantae; phylum Streptophyta; class Pinopsida; order Cupressales; family Cupressaceae; genus Sequoia; species Sequoia sempervirens. The sequence goes on along the minus strand of VDFB02075321.1, from coordinate 130,834,431 downwards.
TTCATTTTCTTCATAATATCAAGGATATTATAAGGTACTATTGGGTTTACTTTGGAATGTACCTTTATGTCGGCATGATCAGCCTACAAGTGTGGCTGCTCCTTGGTCAGGAGTTGTTGATCTCTTTATGAACCATGAGTTGCTTGAGATGTAGATGGTTCCACAACTACTGCTTTTCCTCTATTAGTTGCTTGGTCAAGCTCAAATGCTCTTTTTTTTGCCCTGGTGTTAGCTACGACTAAGGAATTTTCTACATTTAATCCACATAATTCTTCACCTTGCCAGTTGAGTAGGGTGGCATCATTTGCAAACTGATCTTGGTGTTGTGGAGATGACTCATTAGGTGTATGCTGTTGTGAGCTTGATGCATTTTGTACCATCAGTGCCTAGTTGATGAATCCATTTGAACAAGTGGCTTGATTATGAGGCTAGTTACAAGGGTAACACCACTCATAATCTGTTGCTAGGTTGTTTTGGATAGGAACCAGCTCCTTGGTTGCACTAATAAGGGTTGGAGCATAGGCCTGAAAAGGTCTTGTGTTCACATTCTACCTTGAGCCTTGGTAATTTCCTTGATACTACTGTCTATTCACATGGAATGGTTGTTTTTGACCTTGAAAAGGATGACTTGAGGTCTGATTCTGCTGCTGATAAGGCCTAGAATAGGACTGTTGTTTCTCCAAGTTCACCAACTTATTACCAAAAGTTTGTAAAAGACTTTTGATCTCTTGTAACTCCTGTATTGAGCCTGAAGTAATACTTTCTTGTTTATCAATGGCTAAAACAACAGCTGGTAGCATTGGTACAGTTGGTAGAGGTGTGAAAGGAGGTATTTGCATGAATTTCTGGAAATATAGGCATTAGAGGCCTAGGAGCAAGTTTACCAGCCTGTATTAGGTTGTTTACAACTCTAATAGCTATTTCAAAGGCATTTGGTAGAGAAACCTCTCCCATTGATTGTATCATGATAGCTATATCACTGTTCAGAGCCCTCAAAAAGTATAAAAATGCATATTCTGGAGGTGGCCTCACCGTTGCAAGGATTCTATCCCAAGTTCTTTGAAATCTGAAGTTGAAGTCATTCATCTGCTCTTGTGGAGCCCTCTTAATTGTAGTTAATTGTTCCAATAGAGATAAGTTATCAGACCTGTCCTGAAATTATTTATGCAACTTGTCCCCAAATTCATCCCAAGTTGCAATTGAACTCACTGGTAGGCTCCTATACCATTGCACAACTCTTCCTTTCAGTGAAGCAACTAGTAATCTTATTGCAACATCTTCTTGGGTTATGTGATGGACTCCGCATAATGAAGCCACATCTCACATGTGTTCAATCGGGGTAGTTTGGTCTTCTCCTGTGAAAGTTGATAGAGTCTTCAAGGCTGCCATTGGAATGTCATTGTGTTGTGCCAAATTTAAGGGGCTCCCTCCATTAAAAGCAACAAAGGGTTGATTCCTTGGAGCGGCCATTGGAGGTGGCTGTGGTGGATTTACTGGTACTCTAGATGAAACCAAAGACGAGATAGCAATGTGTGATCCCATAGATGGAGGGGTAGATTGAGTTCTTCTAGAATAGATTACTGTTGTTCCTCACCTTTTTGTGGCTCTGCCTTGTCTTCTTGGTGGTGACAACTGTGAATATTCGAAAGGGCCTGAGTTGCTTCTTGTCCGAACTCTTCTCATAAATTGTAGAAGGCATTGATTTCTGGAGTTCTTCCTCTTTATGGAGTTGCCAAGTATGCCTAATGACCTCTATAAAGTCTGGGAATCACTGGTTGCATACTAAACCAATAGTTCAATCTAATTTATGTCCCACCGGGCATGCTAGAAATTGTTGTCACCTAGAAATGCACCCTATGCAAAGTTGTAAAAATTGAGCTTTCTAGTGAAACATTGGATCACTCCAAGGCTGTGGGTCACCTGAAATTGGAGTGAACCTCTGGAGAAGGCCGAATTCCTTTGGGTATCACCTAAACTATTGATCACTATGAGGTAAAAGGAGGAGTGCATACAAATGAAACTAAACTAGCCTATTCCTATGGAGATACACCGAACTTGATAAGATCAAGGAATACTTGGAATGCACTTGAAATTTGTTAATGATCAGAAGGACACACATCAAATTCTATGAGCTATACATTAATATGTCACAAGTAGGCTTTGACACACACATTTTGAATAAAGGAAAACACTTTCACAGAATAAAATCTATGTGTGATTATAAAAACACAACTTGTGATTCATATAATGGTGCTCTTTTACAAAGGAAGGCATGAATATCAGATAAAGTCATAAAGGAATAACAAAATTCACAAGATAACTTGATTATTAACCTAAAATGCACCACACTCTGCGAGAATAGTGACAAAAGAACTGAAGCATAAACAGAGGCCAAGGCAACTCCGTATCTTATATTCCAAGATCCAGTTGAGTTACAAAACATACATTTAGATGAGAAGGATTGATAAAATCACTAACTCCTTTGAATGCATCGTTCAAACTATTTACAAAAAGGAAAAAAATGCCTATATATCAAAAATGTGTCGGCCCCTTAGGGCTTACAAAATATCAATCCTCGGAATAGGAATTTTCCATAGATCTTTTGACTGAAATTAATGCTAAACCCTGCGTGTCCGTGTCGGTGAAGAGATATCCCCCGGAGAAGCCTTCTGATCTTTCTGCAACCACCGCATTCATTTTTGAGCCTCGTGTCCATCTTTGAATCCTCTATCAAAGAGCTGCATTGAATATCCCCGAGTTTAGAATAGATACACATTGCTTTTTATCGGTTGATCCTCTTCCTCTTGGTTGGACTGCCATGGCTCACTCTTGGCCTTCTATTATTGGCTGGCCATACGCCACATGAGATTGTTGGCGGTCAAAGGCTCGCTTAGTCTGAATCGCATGTCGGTGAGACACTCATTGTGTCTCACCAATGTGACTATATCATTCTACAATTTATGGGCATGACTTGTTATCGTCAGATAGAGTCATAATGAGCTACATATGTTTTAGCGATGAGTCCACCCTCTCCTCAGTCAGGGATACATTACCACATCAGTGAGACCTTTGCCGATGATGCTTCCTATGTCACCAAGACCTTCCCGTGTCGCTGAGACTTAATAGCGAGATAAAAATGTTACACCGAAGGCTCTTTTTACTTTGCTGAGATTACTCCTCGGTGAGCTCCTTTTGTCGGCGAGACCTCCTTGGTTCGCCTAGACCTCACACCGAGGTCTTCTTTTTTTCCGAGTTCATTTTGATATCTCCCCGAGCTCTTTATTTCCTTCAGGAAGACCGTAGCAAGTCGGGAAGACTTCAAAGCGAGATCCAATAGTCATATCGATTCCTGCTTTTGTCGCTGAGACCGCCTTCATTCGCCGAGACATCTTATAGAATTATTTTTCCTTCGGTGAACTCTTCATTCGGCAAGACACCTGGCGAGACCCCTATTGTCGGCGAGACATTGGCCTATCGGCTAGACCTCTCGCCGAGCTCCTTAACTCTCAGCAATGAGCTACTTTCTCTTCGGTCGGGGAGACATTATGCCTTCACCAAGACATCATGGCAAAACTACTTCCTTTGGCCGAGATCACCTTCGTTCACTCAGACATGGCCGTGTCGGCAAGACCTCAGGGCGACAGCTGGAAATTACAGCGAAGTCAAAAGTCAGGGAGACCTCCTACATCGGCGAGACATCTTCACTTCGGCATGACCTTATCCCAATGTGAAACGTTCTCAGTGAAATATTTCATTGTTGGCGAGAATCCTTTCGAAGGAAAACATATCGAGGCCCCCCCTTTCTTCCTTCGACAAGACCACCTCCATTCGCCGAGACCTCTTGTCGAGCCCCTCACTTTTTTATGAGCTCTTCATTTCTTTCCGATCTCGCTTCATTTCGGGGAACAAACAGCTTTGGCAAGACTTTTGGTGTTGGTGAGACTTCTCACTAGTCTTCATTCCTTACATTGAAGGCACATCCCTTCAGTGAGACTTCAGTTGGTCGCCAAGACCTTATGCCAATATAAAAACTCCTTTGCCGACACCACCTCATTTCGGTGAGACACCTCCTTATCGCTGAGACCACCTAGCGATGAGAACCTGCTTTGCCGAGAGAGCAACCTTTCCCATCAGTGAGACATGGCCTCGTTGGAAAGATGCTATGTCGAATATGGCCCTTCAGTGACCCTCTCATTATCTTCGGTGAGACATCTGAGAAGTCTTGGCGACCTTCTCCTTAAATGATTTTCATGCCGAACCTTCCTAGGGCAAGTTCTCCCACTGAGTTCCCCGTGACCTAGCAACAGATGTAGGATCGTTTCCCTCATGTGAATGTTCCATTGGCCTCTCGAAGATCTAACATATGATTATCCTACCTGATTGAAACTGTAAGTGAAAAATAGGCAACAAGGATCTTTTGGCCTTTACATTCTTTTCATTTCATGACTCAAAATTTTTTGAGCCTATTAGTCTCATGTCATCCTAGGGGATCACCTTCATTAGAACTTAATTGCATGTGCTCAAAGTTTCCACTTAAGTCCTAATGGCCATCGTACTTTATAGATCATTGTTGATTTCCTCATAAGTATATATTTTGAATTGGCGACGAGTGATAAAATGGTGTCTTCTTTGATATCGCTCATCGTCAATAGCTGCTAGAGCTCCTAAACTGTAACGTTTGGAAAATCTCACTTACCATTTATAAATCTTAAACTCCAAACTAATTTACTAGGATAAAATTATTATAAAACTGTGCGGGTAAGAGGAATAATTCAGATACTTTCATCACTATATTTATATGGATTAACAAACGTCCATGATTCAAGTGTATTAAAACGAGGTTATGTAATTTTAAGCTATAGTCATATAGTCTTACTCAAGATTTATCATATCAACAATATATGTAAATTCAAATACTGTAAAGCAATAGAAAAATCTTAAATGCAACCACAATAGAACCATAACACAGAGAAAATTTCATGAGTGGAAAACCCTCATATGGATGAAAAACCACTCGTCAAAGTGCCTTACTGGCTTAATGAAAAGTCTTTCGGGTAGTGCCCTTCTGGCTACAAATTCTCAATGGTTATAAGGTGCCTCTCTAGCAATGATCACACTGTCACACTGACATGACCATTCATTATATAATTTTGGATATCAAATATTGCCCTTAACAAAGGACCTATTGAAGTTCTTTTACAAGTTACATAAATCTTCAAGCAACACTTCAAGTTTTACCAAGGCATCATCCTTGCATATGAGGCTACGGTAATGTCTCCACTATCACATGTATTTCTCCCAAGTGTTTGCTAATAAGATAATTTACCTCCAATTACCCTTCCAAATATCATACAGTTATTCCAATAACTGTAGATCAATCACATAGAGCTTCATGCAAGTAAACCTAGCACGACTAAACACACACATGCCTACACAATTGTAATAAGAATATTTACTAATGATTCATAGAGGGTTCAACAATGAGAAAGAGCAAGGCTATAAGTGAGTTAAGAGAGTATAATAATCCATAATGTATGAGACAAGTGTCATCATTGAAAACTAGCTTTAATGAAGTAAGATATGATTCAACATTTATGTATCTCTTAGTTATGAAGCAACATCCACATTATCATTAAAACTAAAGTCTACTAAGTATACAAAAAAAAAACTATTGATTTAACTCCACATCCTATTTACCCATTTCTTTGAAAGAGTTTATGTTACTTTGCTAGCTTACTTAATGATCCCATAAAGTAAATAAATGCAAGGTTCATTCTCTACTTGACAAGAGTTGTTATGTGCCATATTCTATAATTTATATAAAAGCAACACTCACCCATTCCCTTTAATTTACTATATAAATACATCTACCTTTTCTAGTTCCCATAATATAATCTCATAAACCAAGTCCCCGTTTAAAGTACAATTTATTCTTTTTAATTTCTCTTAACCACTATGCAAGAAACACCAAAGAAACTCACGAATTAGCAAAGTATTTCCAAGAACATTTGCACAATCCAAGTTAGGTAAAAGTAATTCCTATATATATATATATATAACATTGACTAATCTTAAGAGCTCAAAAGAATCCAATGGCTAGAAGCAATTATATGCATATATGTAGGTTTTTCTATTTGCTCAAAAAGACTCCAATAAATTGCTTCTAATTTTAATGATTTAACTAAAATTCGCAAATTATATACAATTCAGATGATACACTCTCGAATCAGAATTATATTTGCATTATAGAAAAAACGAGACTTGCCCGTTCCAAAAAGCATATGTATATGTATATAGTAGTGTATCAATTGGAAACAAAATACAACACTCCGAGTCATTTTTATTCCAGCTTTTACACAATGTATTAATAACCATATATATATATATATATATATATATATATATATATAAAGAAAGTCTCATTTACAAATTGAAGTAATTCCCTTTGTAACGAAGTGGTATTTTAAATAATGCATATTTTCACATAAGCTGCATGCAATTCAACATCAAGCATTCTTTAAGAAAAACACACTATATATCCAAGTTCTCTAATTGATTTACATAAGTAAGGTAATTAGTAAAAGATACATCTGCAACTGATTCTATTTTATTTTTATTTTTATTTTTTACCCACCATGAACTCATAATAACCATAATACTACACCCCAATGATAAAAAAGCAACTATAAGCATATGTGCTTATTTCTACTTGTGTACAAAGAACCCAATAACTCATTTATGATTTTAACAATTTAAACTAAAGACTACAGATTTTTACATAATCGAAAGAAATACTTTCAAATCAGAAATATATATATATATATATATTACTTTAGAAGGTAATATCTGTATATGTATTAATTTATATTTATATACAAAAACAAAAAATCATATATTTGCAACTGAAGTATTTTCATATATATTTCCAACTATAAACATACATTCTGATATATTTTTATGGAATGATATATATATATATATATATATATATATATATCCAGACATAATAAAGTAAACATCCACAGCAGATATATATATATATATTCATATAGTTTCATTTCCAAACCAAAATAAAGTAAACATCCTCAGCAATATAAACATATTCCTTTAAATACCACAATGCTAAATCCGCAAAGAAACACTTATATATATTTCCTACTGAATATAAATATATACACACTTACATAGATATAAGCATTTCTTTGTATTTACTTGGCCGCTCAAAGGTTCTGCATGCTACAAATTCCATACAATTTTGAAGGTTTCTAAAATAACAAATAACATTTCATTGAGCTGATGCCCCCATTGGCACGGCTGGGGACAAAACCCTCTCAATTTAGAGTTTTCCCTTCCCTAACAAATCAATACGCCAGTCTGCAAACTCTGTAATCTGTTTTTATTAAAATATATGCATATCATATATGTAAATATATGTATATATATGTAAATATATGTATATATTTACACAGTTTAGTGCATGTATATACATGTATTTAAATATATAGTTTTATCACAATCTGGAACAAGATTTTAACTTACAGAATCAACAGGAATCTCCAATTTTCCACTAGGACAGATGAAAGTTAAATACAATACAATAATATTATGTATTTATATATATATAGAAACCAGTATATAAGTGCAAATATGTAATAATATAGGGGTCTGGATTAAAATCCAACCCACAGTAGTAGAACACGATTACATGTATTCTATCATATTTATATATATGTATTTATAAATATCTATATATATAATTTAGACTTGTACAGCCATAAATTTGAATCTTCTACAGAAAATTAGAAGAATTTAAACACCAAACTTTCAACTACAGGAATTATGCACAAATGACTTTTAAAAAGAAATTCAATCTTTTCGCAAAACAATCAATTAATCTCATATTTAAGCGTAATGAAAAAGATTCAAAAGGAACCTGTAAATTGTCTTTCGTTTAAGATTTTCTTTTGTTTCTGCTCTTCTCCTGTTCTTGCTTTCCCTGGAAAATCAATATTTTATAGAATTTTCTTTTTGTTATTTCTCCTTCTTTCGTATTTCCCTTCTTCTTTCAACCAATTTTAATCTACTATATTCCAGAATGCTTCTACCCAGTACACCCCTTTTTAGTTATATTTCTTGCAGAGAAAATAAAGATCAAGGAAAACTTATGTTGTTTTCAGTTATTCTCATCTCCTCTTTTAAAGATTTATCCCCAAATTTCAATAACCTAATCTTGGAATTCTTCTTTCTAAAAAATAAAATTGGTTTTTATGTTCAATATTTGTTCACCTTAAATATTAAGGAAGTAATTTTAAATTGCAAATTAATTATTTGTTCTTAAAAAAACTGTATGTGAGATAATTTTTCCACAATCAATAATGTAGAATTATCATTTAATTCCCAATAAAATAACTATTCTAAATAACAAAGTATTATCATTTAATTTGCATAATAAAATCTAATTAATTCTTTTATTTATTTTTTCTGCACCTTTATTTCACCATTTAATTATTTTAATTAAATAAACATTCTGAAACACAAACAATTATGCAATTAACTAAATTGTATACTAAATGCATCTGAATGATACTAGGTGTTTGTATGAATATTTATTTTCACCACAAGTTGGAGTCAAAGTTTGATCAAATAATTATTAAAATAGAACCATTGAATTATAATTACTTATTAACATAGGGGTCGTGACATAAACATAATGGGCGATGAGTGATGTTCCTTAAGGAATCACTTATCGCTAATGGTTTTTGAATGATAAATTTAGATCAATGATGAGTGATATGATGAAATTTTCTTTGCATCATGTGATCGCAGATGTGTTTTAAATGATAAGTTCCACATTAGCGATCCACGATGCACATTGTAAACTTTGTAAATCCTTCCATTGCTAATTGCTTGCAAACTGTATGAGGAGAATTAGCGATGAGCGACAGACTTATGTTTTATCATTCATCATGGATTCATTTCAAAGCCTAAATTCTAAATTGGCGATGAGCGATGGTATTCTCTAAAAGATTTATTTCAAAGATGTGATAAGATCTTATGTGCGATGTCTTTTGTGCCAATTATTTTTGTGTAGGTATGTGTCTAAATATGATTCTTTCGCTACCTCTCCCATTGTTGATATGAGCCAAAGTGCAAAGTTTGAGTTAGCGATGCACGATGGACAGATGGATGTGATCAAAGGATAGATTGCAGATCCAAGGGCTGAAATTTCATCGTGGGGATGTTTACATTTCCAATAAGGTTAATGAAGGATGAGATGCATTTGCAATAGAAGATGACTATTGATGGAACAAGCAACATGGCAGGATCTTGAGGATTTCACATAAAGCAAAAAGGAAAGAAGCAAAAGGACTACAAAACCATTGATGTAGTTTTAAAATAGGATGATCCAACAGACTAAACATCATCGCATGAATATTTTTATCGCTGGTTGCACCCTAAAATTTGGAGAAGATTAGCGATGAATGATGAAGTGTATAAGGAAATATTCTCTTTAAGAAACAAACTAATCTTATGTACTTCACCGATATTAATGAAAAAGCATAGGTTAGGTTGGTGATACATGCTAATTGTCAGATCAAATATGATTTATCAAGCTTAAAGAAGAACGTGGCAACATTTGAGATAGCATCACTATTTTTTGGGAGCAAGTTACTAATGGTCGAAAAATGATGCTCATGGCCACCTTAGATGAAATTTTGATTGTTCTAAGATCAACGGCCCAAATTAAAAGTGAAACTGTTAAATTATAAATTTGCCCACCAAGGAGTTCTTGAATCATTAATTCTACATTCTCCAATTGTCTATTTAATGCAGGTTGATCGTTGTTCATTTTCACCATCTTTCTAGTCTATAGGGAATGTAGGGCGAAGTGTGAAGAGGAGTGAGAGGTTGCTTTCTTTTCTTGAGTTTAATTTTCTTATCCTGAGTAGGTTGGTTTCAAACTGGGTTCTCTAGTCTGGTTAGGAATTTCTCTAATAGGTTGGTTACAATTTTATGGAGTGTAAGTGTGTCTCTCTGTAGCTTTGTCTTGAATTGTTAAAAAAAAATTGTTCTGAAAATGGGGAAAACTGGTGTGACAATTCCACCTATTATAAGGTCTAGCCTACTCAATGTATTTGAGTATCATGAGGATATAACTAAGCAGGAATCCTAAGCTTCTCCTAAGGTTTCAAAGGGTAAAAGAAGAGGTAGAGGTCATAAGAATGAATCAATTGTGTAGAGTACTTATTGCTTGAGAAATAGAACCCTTCCAAGAGAAGTGGTTGAGTTCAAAGGCAAGGAACTGGCTTAGCCAGTGAAGAAGGCTAGGAAGAAAGAGAAAATTCATAGGGCCTACCTAGGAAAACACAATTCTCCTATTGTGCTTTTTGATACTCCTTCAGATGCTAAGGGTGATATTGACTCAGATTATGGACAATACCTTCATTCTATAGTGTTGTATGGGAGCTTTGACGATGACATGGTGATGATCCCTCCAATTTCATCGAGTACAAGGAGTGGTCAGGCATTCTCTGATGTTGATGACTTTGAATAGGGTCACCGCCTTGTTTTTTTTTTTCATGACACCATGGTCTTTGCATAGGAGGTATTTGTTTTCATGTGTCCATGGTTTTTCTTTTCTCTTCCATGATGATGTGGAAGTCCTCTAGCTAATATGATATGGAATGTTTTTTGTTTCAATAATGAATGTGGTGGCAGTGACTAATGGTATCCTGCACATATTTTTTTCCTTTTGTCCTCCCCTATTCCCAAATGATTGTGTAAGAAATGGCCTAGGGAGTTCTTTGACGAATCAGTGAAATTAGGTTTTTGAAATGAACTGAAATAAAAATGAAATTGTAATTCAGTCGGGTGCTTGTTGCTCCCCTATTTATAAAGGGGATTTCATGACCAAAGGAAGGGAAGTTGAGAATTTTGAGTCCAAAATAGGTCAAAAGTGAATGCTACGTTCTCAGAGAAAATAAAATATAAATAGATACTTTAGTAGACATATCAGAAGCGAATCTAAGGTGAAGGTTATACTGTATGAACATCCTAAATATGGTTTTACAAAGAAATATTAGAAATGAAGAAGAATATTAGTTCTAAAATGTTTCTCTCCTATATATTTTCTTCCAAGTTATGAATGAAGTTGTTAATTATGATTTCATTTGTATTATGTCATTTGTACTGAATGAATGAGCTTGATTTATGCTTCAGTTCAATGAGTTAATTAAATGCTAAAATAGGGCCATTAGTTTGGGAGAAAGGGATATAAGATTTGGTAAGGAATTGATATTTTGAAACACGATGAGTTAGATGTTACAAAGTGGAATATTAATAGTCCATTAATTCTCGATGTTCAATTGTAATTGTATTACTGATTGATTGCAAGTCATGACTCCATTTCTCCCAATGGATAGGGCACTAATGGTTTAATTAGTTTATCTCATATCCAGTTGAGCTAGCAGTGAATTTGGCCTAAGATTCAAGATGACGACAAAGTCATAACATATTCTAAATTACACTACCCCAACTTTCAATATGTAAACACATTTCCTGAAACAAAGGACACTTTCATGTGAGGTCTTCCAAGCCTTTGATGAAGTGGGTTTATTGAGGAGATGCATATGTGTGAAGAAATACTCTTTGACCACATTAGAGATATTATGAGCATGCATAGGATTACCCTCCTGGGTCTCATAGAGCCCGAAGAGAAGAAGTGAGGTACTAAGTACTTTACTTAAGTGTTGGCCAATCCTCAACCTTGCTGATGATTGAGTCATGGAAAAATCATAGTTAAGGAATGAGATTAAGTTTGGCTCTTAGAAAATAACCAACAATGAGCATCATTGCCATACTAAGAAAATTGATGAGTTGACAATCATCATCAAGAAGAACAACATCAATTTTCCATCCGCCTACAAGAAGAAGGATTAATCTCCTTCCATTTCATCACAATCAAAAGGAAAAGGGCAAGCATTTGTGGCTACTATAGGTTCTTCACAGCAATGGATACTTGACTTAGGTGCCACTCATCACATGGGTTCTACAAAGGAGAAATTTTCTTCTTTAGAGCCATCTAAGGTACCTCACATATTCATAGGAGATGATACTCAAGTGGAAGTTGAATACAAAGGTTTGGTTTTCATGGATGATTGAACATTTGAGAATGTTCTCTATGTTCCTAACTTGAGCGCCAATCTTCTTTCAATCTACCAAATCACTCACTTTGGAGATGGAAAGAAAGTTGAGTTTCTACCAGATTCAGTTGTGGTCAAAGAACTTAAAGATGATTTCTTGGTTGCAGTGGTAAAATCCAATCACAACACATGACTTTACTCATTCTCCCACTTTGTACCTAAGTCTCCTATAAGCTTGATCACTCATTAAAATTTAGAAAGTAAGCTATGGCATGAGTGGTTTGGAAATCTCAATTACCACTATCTTCAGTAGCTTAGCTCCAAGGATATGGTTATAGGAATCCCTCAAATTAGCTTTTTCGAATGTGTATGTTCAAGTTGTTCCTTGGGTAAGCATCTAGAAGAGAAGTTTGACAAAGGGAAGTGTTAGAGAGCTTTGGAAGTTCTTCAATTGTGTCACAGTGATGTAGCATGTCCATTTCTAGTGCCATCATTTAGCAAGGCCCGCTATGTCCTCACCTTCATTGATGACTACTCCCGCTTCACATGGGTCTATTTTCTTGTTCACAAGAGTGAAGTGTTCGATAGATTTCTAGCCTTCAAGACTCATCTTGAGAGGAATCAAGGAAGTAGGTTAAGATTCTTCACACTGACAATGGAAGGGAATATGTGAACAATAGACTTGAGGAATTTTGTACTATTGCTCGAGCATTGATCTTCAACATTTAGTTGCCTACACTCCATAGTAGAATGGTATTGATAAAAGGAAGAATAGGACCCTTAAGGGGATGGCCAATTGCATGATTCTTGCTTGTACTCTTGGTCCTCAATTTTAGGTAGAAGCTATCAGTTGTGCCACACATATCCAAAATTGGGTTCCCCATAAGGCTTTGAAGGGTATGAATCCTTTTGACGCTTGGTGTGGTACAAAACTGGTTGTGAGACACTTCAAAGTTTTTGGTTTTCTAGCTTGGGCACATATACCTCTAGAGAAGTAGAAGGTGTTAGAACCTCAAAATAGGTCTTGCATCTTTGTTGGATATTCTGAAGGTGTTAAGGCATATAGACTTTTGATCCAGAGAAACATGAGCTATTTATTGAGGAGTGTTCACATTGAGGAAAGCTTTCCTAGCTTGGCCTCTAATCCTCCTCTTCCTTCCTCCATAGTGGAAAGTGATGATAGTGACTCAGATAATGTTCTTCCTCAACTTTGACTTATAGGATCACACCTTCATAGGGTCCACTTGTAATTGAGTAGCCTCATCCTTCACCTCCTACTAAACCTCATTGGGCTCAATAGACTCTTGAGTCAGTAGGTTCTCATGTTGGGGATCCTTCAGATACTTGAAGGACTTGATCACAACATTAGGATTTTCCACATTCTTTTATTGCTAGTGCTTCCAATCCACAGTCCTTCAAGGAATCATTAGATGTTACAGAATGGGATTCAATAATGGAGGAAGAGTATAGTTCCTTGATGAGGAACCACACATGGGATTTAGTTCCACTCCCTAAGGGGAGAAGGATGGTTCGATGTAAGTGGATCTATCAGAACAAGTATGCAATGGATGGAAGTGTGGATAAATGCAAGGCTTGGCTTGTGGAAAAAAGGTTTCTCACAGGTTCTAGCTATTGATTATATAGAGACCTTTGCACCCGTTGCTAAGATGAACTCAATTCACTTGACACTTGCTATTGTTGCAACTTATGGTTGGGTTGTACATCAGATGGATGTGAAGAGTGCATTTTTTCATAGGTATCTTCATGAAGAGATTTACATGGAGCAGCTACAGGGATTCATATAGGATTCTTTTTTGGTTTGTAGATTGAGGAAATCTATCTATGGCCTCAAATAGGCCCATAGGTCTTGGTATGCCAAGATGGATTCCTTTCTTCTCTCAGTAAAATTCACCAAGTGTCATTCAGATCCAAATGTCTACATATTGCGATAGGATGACTCTCATTTACTACGTGTGCTCTATGTTGATGACTTGATCATTACAGGGGGTACCTCATCCATCATTGGCAGTGTCAAATCTACTTTGCAAGATAGATTTGATATGACTAACTTGGGCCTTTTGCACTATTTTCTTGGGATTGAGATCACACAGTCAACTTCTAGGATCCTCTTTCTCAACCCAAGTATGCTCTTGATCTTCTAGCTCGGTTTCACCTGGTTGATTGTAAGCCTACTCTGACTCCCTTTCTTTTAGGAGTCAAGATTGAGGCTATGTTCTCTACTCTACTTGTTGATGCCACTTTGTATCATCAACTTGTTGGAATTCTCATCTACTTGACTCACACACACCCTGATATCTCCTTTGTAGATGGCATGGTTTCACACTTTGTGTAGAACCACATGAGCTTCACTAGAAAGAATCCAAATGCATCTTGCATTACATACAAGGTACACATCATCATGGGATTCACTATACAGAAGGTACATGACTTACCTTGATGGGATATATAGATTCTGATTAGGATGGAAATCTTGATGATCACAAGTCTACTTCTGGCCACAATTTCATAGTGGTTATGGACCCATTTGTTAGCAGAGTAAGAAGCAGCATACTATTTTTCTTTCTTCAATTGAGGTTGAGTATCAAGGGGCTATTAATGACTCTACTGAGGCTATTTGGATTCAGAATATTCTCACTAAGTTTGGCTTCACTATTCCACATCCTATAGTCATTCATTGTGACAATTAGAGTGCCATCTAGATCTCAAAGAATCCGGTTTACCATCAGAGGACCAAACACATTGATATTTATATGCACTACATCAGGGAGTTGATACAGGAGCAGGTCATTGATTTGCAGTATTGTCCTATAGCACAACAAGTTGTAGATATCTTCACCAAACCCTTCACTGAGAGTATATATCATCATTTTCAAGCTCCCTTAGGGGTGCAAGATGTTTCTTCAGGGGGGGTCCCTTGACCTTCTTCATTCTCTCTTTTGGGGGGGACTTTTTCCTCACTCAAGGTTTTGTCCTTCTCATATTTTTGAGTGTAGTTTTTCTTGTTTTCATCTCTTTTGGGGGGAGTTTTTCCCACGTGGATTTCTCCTTTTCTCCACTTTATGGGAGATTGCATTACATTTTTACAAGGGTACCTAACATGGCCTGGTATCTGGGAACCATCTTGCATTGTTTTCATTTTTGTACATTCTCCC
Source organism: Sequoia sempervirens (assembly GCA_007258455.2). Taxonomy (NCBI): domain Eukaryota; kingdom Viridiplantae; phylum Streptophyta; class Pinopsida; order Cupressales; family Cupressaceae; genus Sequoia; species Sequoia sempervirens. The sequence goes on along the minus strand of VDFB02075321.1, from coordinate 130,819,115 downwards.
TAAGTTTCACTTAAGGGGGGGTGTTGGTGTAATTAAAAGCGGTGTACCTTGTCCTAGGTCATGATTACAACTTAGTTAAGTTTAATTAGGGACCACATAGGAGGTAGTTGGATCATTTCCAATTTTGGTGGACTTATCATGTTATTACTTTATCACATCCACCTTTTGTGGGTGATCCACCATTTGTGGTGATTATCACATTATCACTTTTCCGCTCTAGGTGGAGTGATAGATTTTCATAGTTGTCTCATGTCATAAGATTATGACACTTGTCATAATCTCATGTCCTTCTATGTACTCACCTTGGCTATATAACCAAGGGTTATCCTATGTACTTTTGATCATTCTATTTTTGCATCATTGGCAGAATACAATCTATTCTTGTCATATTATTTCTTTCTCTCTTATGCTTGTTCTTTCTATCAGGCCTCTAGATCTTGGATGGCTATCTTCATAGCCAATTCTTATAGCTTCATGCACCTTGATTTCATCAGCTATACTTAGATAATTAATTAGAGAAGTGTAAGTATTCTTATAATATTTCTCAATATCATATCCATATTACTCTAGATATCCTTCCATTTGTATCTTCCAGATAGCATAATTTGTTCCATCAAACCTAGGTCATTCAAAAGTGATCTTGATCTCTATCTCATACATTCCTTAAATGCTTAAGCTTCTCTGCAAGGAACCAAGCTCTAATACCAATTGTTGAACAAGAAAATTGAGAGGGGGGTGAATTGGTTGTAAAAGACTTTAATCTTTTAAACTTTCACCAGAAATTAAATCAATCACCAATCCTTTACTCTGCTAATATGATTAATCATAAGTGCAAAAGAAAAAACTGAAAATAATCACAAAAAAAAACACTACATTTATGTGGAAAACCTAGTAAGGAAAAAACCACGATGAGGATTAGCTCACAATATAGAGAATATCAAAACTTATTACAAAGGCTCATTGCCAGAGAAGACTCATAGCCAAAATAGGACTCACTATCCAATAAAGGTTAACCACCTCGAGGACTCACTACCACAAAAGTACAAAGATAATAGAAGGAATTTGTTACACAAAGAAAAAAATCTCAATGTAATAGAGATTTCAACCACAATTTTCTTAACCACTTGCAGACATGCATGAATGATAGAGTACACCTTCAACTCATTGCATCCAGAAACTCAAAAATTAGATTTTGCACTAATTTGCACCAACTCACATCACATACACACTGATTTGCATCTATCTCACTCTATTTCTCTGTACTTCATTTTCACCAATATCTCATCTTGTATTTATACCATCTTCAACTTTAAAACATATCCAAAGTTGGCCATACACCATTTTCATTTACAAATTCAAATTAGGTCAGTGCCAAAACATTCTAGGGTAGAATTTAGAATGAGGGTGACCCAAACACATGCTAAGAGAGGACCCAAATAAATTCCAACACACTTCATGAACTTTGCAAGTAGTGTTAAACACAAGGTTGGCCAAACTAGTGTAAAACACATAAGAAATTAAGCACATGCAACCTTAACACAACTAATCCTTCTAGATAACAAAATTAACTTCAACATGATCATATCAGCTTAACTCTAGAACCACAGGTCATAAGACTCAAATAGAAAGAAATCTGGAGCAACTACATTTCTGCCAAACCTCAGCCAAATACACTAAAAACCACAATTGACAACTAATGAACATAACTTGCACTACACAATGAATCAGAACCCCAAAATCTGGATATAAAAACTTACAACAATTGTGATCAACATATCTAAATTACACAAACATAGGAGAAGATCCCAAAGAAAAACCTGGAGCAAACACTGAACACCTGCAACCTTTTTCCTTTACAATTTTCTCAATATCCTCAACATATACAACTAATAACCTTCATCCATGACAACAAAAACCAATTGAAAACTAGTTAACTAGTTGACATCAATGACAACACCTTCATACTTGCTTAAACATATTCATTCTTGCAACACTATTCACACACTAGTGAACACAAATTCTTCTGCACAACAATGCAACACACCAATTCCTTAATACAACACCTCTAAACATCTCTTATTAACATATATGAAATGCATAAGAAGATCTTCAACCTAGAATAAATGCAAAGCAACACCAGAATGTTACTCTTCAACTCAAAACACATCACAACTCACTGTTTCCTCTTTTTTATTATCAATTTTCCTCAAAAGCACTTGGAAACCAAGCACTGGGAACACATCCTCATCATCTCCATCACTTCCTCAACCACAAACAAAAATATTTATTAAATAAATATTAGAGGTTGACACCAATAGCTTACTAATGACAACATAATGAAACTAATAAAAGCATTAATCATCATAGAGAACACACGCTCTTTCAACAATCTTCTTCTCATATAGTTTACACCAATTACAACACAAGATTTTTGACATCAATGACAACACCAACTACTCATAGTTGCAACAACCCTATCCTACTTGTCTTGGCTAGATTTTTTTTTTTTGAGACCTCTATTTATGTGGTTGCTATTTGTTTTTGCTTGCTTCTTTCTATTTTTGGGTGTTTCTCTACTTATTTAACAGTTTTGTGTTCATTTTGGGTGCACTTTTAGTCTTGTGAAACTTGCATGAGTTTCACAACCTAGTGTCCTATTTCCAATACTTCATTGAGATGTTATTTAAGATTCATGGAATCCCACGTTGTTGGTACATCCACTATGGATCTTGAGTTCTCCAACCCTTTCATGACAAGTGTTGTCAATACTCAACCCATTTTTGACTTCATTCCTAATGCCAAAATTCCCATGACCTTACCATCAACCACTGTCATTGACGTTGAATCCATGGTGGTTCATGTCCTTGAGGAAAAACTAAAAAAATTGGAAAAAGCCTTAGAAAAACTTCAAGACTATGTGAGCACATAATATATTGCTAGCACAATAGTCCCCATGATAGATAATATGAGGAAACTTTTTGATGATGCTCAAGGATTAGAGGTAATGTGTATCCTAGCATACATCATGGAAATTCATGTACCTACAATAGCTAGTTGCACTCAAGATTTGGGGTACACTCAAAGTCAAGGAGAAAGTCAAGTTTCTCTCTCGAGTGTTGGTAAGAAGTTGAGTCCACTTTTTGGCCATTTAATGGAAGTGCTTTCCCCAATTTCCAAAATTTGACACGTTTGACGTTACAATTTGAAGCACTTAGTGATGGAATCTTGGAAAAGGTCATTAATCATAAAATGTAGTACTCAGAGTCTAGTTTTCAAATATGTAATTTATTTCAATACCCAAATGATACAAATTGATTTTTAAGAGTTTTTTTCTAAAAACCACTATTTAAAAGTCAATTTTTTTACCATACCATACACATGTATGTCATCCATATTTTGACCTAAATAATCATATTTTTCTAAATCCTTTTGGAAAAATATTTGACACTCACTAAAGCATGCTTTCCATATTTTTTTGTAATTTTTATTGAATATTTTTTGTTAATTTTTTATTGGCCATATTTGGTGTTTCAAAAAATCGTCATGTATGTCACACATAAGATAACTTATTATTCTTTGAATTCTTTTTTAATTGAAAAGAATTGTCTAAAGTACGTTTTCATGCAATCCATTCACCAAAACAACATGTTAATAAAAAGTTATTAAAATACTAATAAACCCTAATAATTCAAGATTATGGACCTATTTCATAAAAAAAAAAAATTGAAAAATAAAATAATTAATCCAATTGTAAAAAAAATTACATATTTGGAATCTACACTGTCTCATCTATAATGGGTTTTAATTTTGTCAAACAATTCTACAAAAAAAGTCTTCAGACGTATGCCCAAAGTCACTATTTTCTTGTGACATTGCCAAGACCTTCAACTTCCAGGGAAAACCAAGTCCAAGGCATAGGTTCAGATCTCCAAACCTTTTCCCGAACATGTTAACAAAGAAAAATCTCAGCCTACATCTCAAATTTCAAGAAACGTGATCCTATTTAATAAATGGGATCTCGTTTCCCATTTTTCCATTGAAAATGGAACAGGATCTCATATGTTGAAAATGGAATGGGATCCCATTTAATAAATGGAATCCCAATTTTTAAAAATTGGGATCACACTTAGTAAATAGGATCTTGATTTATATAAATCGGGATCACGCTTAGTAAATGAGATCCAAATTTATATAAATCGGGATCCCATTTATTAAACAAGATCCCAAGTTATATAAATTGGGATCTCATTTATTAAACAAGATCTTGAGTTATTTTTGACCATTTTTTAAATTTTATTGTCAAACAAGTACATCTCAAGTCTGTGAATTGTTTTGTACGACCGACTACGACATATTCCCTATTTTCTATCAACTTTTATCTTGTAGAAGCTCTTCAACTTGATATTTTTTTCAATTTTGAAAGGAGGCATCATTGGGATATTGTTAAAAAGGAATTTTGTTGAATTTCTACAAAGGAGGAAGAGGAATTTTGTTTAATTGCTACTTGTTTGGAGGAAGAGAAATTTTGTTGAATTGCTACTTGTTTTCAAAGGAGGAAGAGGAATTTTGTTTATTTTCTACTTGTTTGAAGGAGGAAGATAAATTTTGTTGAGTTGCTACTTGTTTTCAAAGGAGGAAAAGAAATTTTATTTAATTCCTACTTGTTTGGAGGAAGAGAAATTTTGTTCAATTGCTACTTGTTTGAAGGAGGAAGAGAATTTTTTTTTTAATTGATACTTGTTTGAAGGAGGAAGAGGAATTTTGTTCAATTGCTACTTGTTTCAAGGAGGAAGAGAAAATTTGTTCAATTGCTACTTGTTTGAAGGAGGAAGACAATTTTTTTCAATTGCTACTTTTTTGGAGGAACAAAGAAGGAAGACTTTCAAGTTTTTTACATTCATTTGTATATACTTCAAAAAATTTCAATCATGGGATCACAATGTCAGAATAAGAGGAAAGATAGGAAGGTATTGACCCTTGTAGAAATTGAAGCAAAGAGAGAGGATGAAAAAAGATGAAGAGATAGAAGAATGATAATTTGATCAATGAAAGATGCTAAAGCATCCAATTCCACAACTATTGAAGATAAAAACATTGATGATACCATGGATGTAGACAATGTAGATTTGCAAGAGGTGAATGTGGAAACTAATATGGATATACAAACTACTTTTGGTATGTATTCAAATATCCCTTTCAATGCTATGGAGAATGTTTCAATAGGAAAAAATTCGGGGACATCTTCAAATACACCTTTGAATGAAATGGAAATGGTGTTTATGAGAGATTTAAAAGATGTTGGATATAACAATGTTGAGATTGATAGTATTCATAGAGTTCAATATTTGAGTCAATTTTTTGTTGAAAATGAAAATGAAAATCCTTTAATTGAAAATGAAAATGAAAATAATTTTGTTATTGAAAATGAAAATGAAAATCCTTTTATTGAAAATAAAAATGAAAACCATTTTGTTGCTGAAAATGAAAATGAAAATCCTTTTTATTGAAAATGAAAATGAAAATCCTTTTATTGAACCTAAAAATGAAAACCATTTTGTTGATGAAAATGAAGATGAAAATGAAAATAGTTTTGAAGTTGAAAATGAAAACAAAAATATAGGATGTGATGTTGAAAATGAATATATTTTTTAAAATTGAAAGTGATGTTTTGGATAATCTTCCTAGTAAGATTTCTTGGAGACAAACAAGAACACATGCCAATAGATTATACAAATAATTATTTTACCATAATTTATTTTAGTTCAATGTCAACTAATGATGCAATTGATGAGAATGTGGAAAACGAGAAAAGTAATGAAAAAGTTAGGCATTTTTGTAAACGAAGAAGAAAAGATCAATTAGTAAAACATGCTATGTCTACTATTGTTAGTGTCATTTATTCTATTGGAAAAAATAGTCAATCTAAAGATAAGAATACAACAAGAAGAGCTATAACAACTACTATAGTTAATAAAGAAACTTTGAATAAAAGAATGGTAAGCAATATTAGTGAATTTTTAAAAATACTTCCTAAAACATTGCTAAGAGCATAAAAATGAAGAGAAAGTATAGAAAATGATCCAATCAACCAATGTTGGAGTTTTAGTGTTCGACTCCTGAGGTATGACATGAAATTGAATGTTGAAATCAAATATTTGATTGAAAAATATTGGCGTGATAATACTAGGGTATCATCTAATTCTAGAGATGTTTTAAAATTAAGAGTGTGGTTCAAAGTTTGCGATCCTCATCCAAAACATCTATTAGATACAACACAAACTAAATTTTATAGAAAATTTTGTGGTGATTTAGTTTTACCTATAAATATTAAAATAAGTCAAAGGTCTTTTGAAAAATGTAAACCTTGGTATGTAAAAATTAATAAGCAATGAATATCTTGTTGTTGTAAAATGCATGTTCAATTTCATTATTTTTATGATTTTATATATATATATATATATGTATATATATATATATATATTGTACTTTGCATACTAACATGATTATGCAAGAATGTGGTATTAAAATGCCACCTGAAACAATAAGAGCGTTTATATCAAGTTTGTTTTGTGAAAGATCTAATGGAAAATTATTTTATTTAAGTTCTTTTATTTCTAGACAATGCACTAGTTGTGGAAATATTTCATTTTTAAGAGTTTGTATGCATGAAAGTGTTGATAATGATTTTGGACAACAATTAGTGGATGTTAAAAGATTTAAGAATGTTGACTATTCTTTAAAAGATGGAAAAATTGGAAAGTGTTGTGATTTAGTTATAGAAAAAGTTAGTGTACATGAATTCATATTAGAATTTAAGAATAAGATTGTACCAAAATATGTCATGCACTCTCAACATGCTTGATGGCTTGATGGAAAATTTCACACATGTAGAAACACATTCCCAGTTGGTACTATATTATCAATGGTTGATTTTGTGGAAAACTATACTCTAGCTCTGCAAGAGGAAATTCAATCACAATATTATAATTTAATAAAAGTGGCTATGTTTGTTCATATTGTTTATAGACATGTAGATGATAGAACAAAGGATGATAGAAATTTTTTGAGGGAGTATCATTTTTATTTGAGTGACAACCAGTTACACTCATCAGAGCTTGTATAATATTGTTTCAATATATTTTATAGAAATTTAAGAGAAAGAGGAATCCAGATGATAGAAAACCTCATATGGTTAGATAATTGTATGGGATAGTTCAAGAATGCTTGAATGTTCTATTGGTTAAGTAGGGTTCACAAGGAACTTAGTATCCAACATATGTGGAGTTTTTTTGAAGTTGAACATGGAAAAGGAGAACATGATGGGGTTGGTGCATGTGTTAAAAGAATCATTGCTAGAGAAAAATTGAAATTTGAGGATTTAGTAAAGTTTAAAGATGCACATGGGATTGTGGATTGGTGCAATATAAGATTACCTACACCTAGTTCGAGCGAGTACTCTATAGTTCACCATTTTTTTTGGTTGGTTGAAGAAGATAATTTTTGCCTGGACTTGATTGTGAGACAATCAGTGGATCTACTAAATGGCATTCATTTAAGAGTTCAAATGCAAGTACATGGACTATCTACACAAAGGATCTTGCATTTTTTTGTCAGTTTTTGAAGTAGGAGCATCTAGGGGTACTAGCAATCTTGCATCACCAAAATATTGTTATTTTACTTTGGTTTATTTTCAATAAGGGCTTAGGGATTAGGAGATTAATAATTTAATTTGCAACAATGTAAATTCCCTTGGTGTGAAAATGTAAATGTAATTTTGAAGGGAAATAGTCCCCGATAAACCAATAAAAGCATCTTGTGAGGGAGTATTCCATTTGGGCGTCCACTTTAGGATGAGAGAAAATAGTTTTTTTTTATATAGTTATTTTGACATGTTTTGCATGTACAAGTGTCATAAAATGTCATAAAGTGTTATGCAAAGAATATTGCATGTTTCTTGCATGCCTTTACATGTAAAGTGTAACTGACAAGCTGTAAGGAATCTATAAGAGTCTATAAGATGTCATAACCACCCAAATCTGATTGGTCAATGTTTAGGCACCCATGAGCTTGGATGAAATTATTTGGACCTCATTTCTAATTATATATTTTGAAACTCCCAAGGTTAGGTGTGGATTTCTCAAGGTGGTTTTAGGAGGTTATTTTGTGAAACAATGGATGGTTTTCTAAGTACTTTCTCTATTTATTTATGCCTTTTCATTTGGAGAAGGGGGCTTGGAGAAGTAAAGTTTACATGTTAGTGTAATTAAATTAATTATTACACTAGCATAAGTTAACTTAGGTCTTGCATCATTTAGTCCTAGGTTGCATTTTTAATAAATCATTTAATAATGGAGTAATGTCCCTGTCCTTGTTTGTAGGGATAAGATTCCTTCTAGAAGATGAGTTGTCCTTCTAGAACTTATCTCAACATTTAATAATTTTCTAGATAGGGTTCACATGTTGTTAGATCATGACACATGACAACATCTCATGCATCTTAGGTTTTCTCTCTTTCCTATATAATCAGGACACTTGTAAATTTCTAATCAATTCAATCTCATAATTTAGATCAATATAGAATCTCCATTGTGCATGCCTAAGTTTGAACACTTTTTGTGTGGTTGATTATCTTTCCTGGCAAGGGTCCTCCATTGAAGATTCTGGAGCTTCAGGGACTATGCATCCATAATCTCAACATTACATACCTAGATGCTTCCAAAATTATGCTAGACTGTTGAAGACACATTTGTTGTAGGTGTTGCATTTAGGATTGAAGGGGAGCCTATGAGCTTCAGTTTTATGTAATCTTTTGCATATTTGAATATAATATAACTTGCAAATTTCTCTTCCATATTTTGTTATTTTTATGTATTTGAAGCCTTTTTACATTGTGTTTAGTGAGGTTTTGTAATAATATTTCAAAGAGAGAGCCTCCATTTTCATCACTGGTATCAAAGCAGGAGTTCCTAAGAGTGCAGGAAGAAGCATCGATTGGAGGTAGTTTGTGCCAAGACCTGAGGCTGGAGAGTGTGTGAATTTTATTTGTAGATGGATGTGTAACCTACAAGAAGACATTTTTAGAGGGTTTGAGGAACTGAGGTTCCCATTGTTGCAAATAGATTGCTAAAGGAGGCAATTTACATAGGTAAAACTTAAGGATTTGAAGATTTGTGTTAAGGCTTTGTGAGGCCTTGAAAATGGAAAAGAGAAAGAATAAAATTACTTTTGTCATTGGATGGATTTTGAGGATCCCTAGACGAGAAATCAGAGAGAGAATTAGAGAGAGAGAGAGCAAGAAGAAATAAGAGTTGAGATGATAGAATTGCAGCAACAAGTGGACGAATTAAGAAAAAAGATTGAAAGGAGAAAATGAGAAAAGGAAGAGTTGAAGGTAATTTTGATTATCCTTCTAATGATATTTTTATTGTACGAAAGAAAGAAGATGCAGTAAGGTGTCAAACAAGTGGCATAAAGGAAGAAGAAGAGGAAGAATGTAAAGAAATCCATGAAACTAAATCTGAGGTATTTCTATTAGAAGACATGAAGGATGAAATTATAGAGGTTGCAGTAGCAACACAAGAGTTGAGTGAAATGGAGAGCATTGAAGAGGAGGACATGAAAGTTGAAATAGTAAAAGAGGAGGTAAAACTTACATTTTATGAGTTAATTGGTGATTCTAATTTTCTTATGAATTATGTGAATGGAATGGGTAAATATGAGGAAGCTAAATTTTTTTGTTGTAGTGGTAAGGAAGAGATGAATATCAGATTTTGATAAGGTTAGAATGAGATCTTATTTTTGTTTGAGTGATATGACAAGTGACAACAAATAAATAATTCGATCAGTGAAAGGTGTAGGAAAAGGAAATGAGGTAAAATTATATTTTAAATTATGTATGTTTTGATGAGGATCAAAATATAGAAATGTATAATTTTTTTGCAGTAATTAAACAATTTGAGAAGATTGAAATTGAGGAACAAGAGGTGAAGGTAAAAAAGGAGTTTCCCAATGATTCTTTGTTTGAAAGTATTGAAGATGAAGATTCCTTGGTTAGAGATTGATTATTTGTTAAAGAATATGGATGATGAATCTTAGGATTATTGTTCTAACATTGGTTTGAACATGGAAGATCAGTTTGCAGCAACGGTATGTCTTTCTAAAGGTATAAAAATAGTGACATATCATGTTCTAGATGAGGGTGAAGTTATAGTAGTGAATGGAACCAAGGTAAATTTCAAATTTTCTAAATATTATTCTAAAGAAGGATGTGAGTGTGATGAGGTTTTGTTGTAAATTATATTTTATTAAAATTTATAATGATGATGATTTGCAAGTTTTGGATGGGTTAGTTCAAGAAGATTTTTGTGAGTGATGTATGGTATGTAGAGTTTAGTGCAAATGCAATTTGGTGGAGGTGGCTGGACTATGGTGGGTTGAATCCCACAAGATCAGAGGGGAGTGTAGTATACACTTGGAGGAGATTTTTGGTTTATGGTGGAATTGATTCCACATTCAAAAGGTTCAGTGAAGAGAAGGGTTGTCAGAGAAGGAAGCTTGTTCCAATTAAGTGTTGGAAGAGGAGAAAGAAGAATTAAAATTGCAGGTACCAATCTTAGTAATGGAGTTTTTCAAGGGTTTCTTGCAATCCAAACTGTGGGACTACCAATCAACTCCATTTTGTGAATCCATATTCACAAAAAATTTCCTACCCTAGGTGTTTGATGTAAGAGTATCTAGGGGTATTAGCAATCTTGCATCACCAAAAATATTGTTATTTTAGTTTGGTTTATTTTTAATAAGGGCTTAAGGATTAGGAGATTGATAATTTAATTTGCAACACTATAAATTCCCTTGGTGTTAAAATGTAAATGTAAATTTGATGGGAAATAGGCCTTGATAAAGTGGAAAAAGCATCTTGTGAGGGAATATTCCATTTGGGCATCCAATTTAGGATGGGAACAAACAATTTTGTCTTTTAGTGATTTTGGCATGTTTTTAATGTACAAGTGTCATAAAATGTCATAAAGTGGGCTTCAAAGAATCTTGCATGTTTCTTGCATGCCTTTGCATGTAAAGTGTAACCAATAAGCTATAAGGAATCTATAAGAGGTTGAAAGATTTCATGACCACCTAAATCTAATTGGTCAAATTTTAGGTGCCCATGAGAAGGATGACATGCATTGGACCTCATTTCTTATTGCATATTTTGAAACTCCCAAGGTTAGTCATGGATTTCTCAAGGTGATTTCAGGAGGTTGTTTTGTGAAACAATGGATTGTTCTCTCTAAGTACTATCTCTATTTATTGAATTATTTTCATTTGGAGAAGGGGGCTTGGAGAAGTGAAGTTTGCATACCTAGATGCTACCAAAATTATGCCATATTATTGAAGAAACATTTGTTGTAGGTGCTACATGTAGGATTGAAGGGGAGCCCATGAGCTTTAGTTTTATGTAATCTTTTGAATATTTGAATATAATATAACTTAAAAATTTCTCTTCCATATTCTATTCCTCTTATGTATTTGTATCCTTCTTGTATTGTGTTTATTGAGGTTTTGTAATCAGATTTCAAAGGGTGAGCCTCCCTTTTCATCAATTTTGTATCTCAGGAGATTGGGAAGCATGTGAAAATATAGAATGAGTTGAAGAGTGGAAGAAAAGATCATTGAAACATGCATAAGAACATGATCAATATGAAACAACAATTGAAGAAAATGATGTAGTGTTTGCATCAGAATATTGTGACCATGTTTCAAACCTTGTACAAGAAGGTAATTTAATTCAATTTATTTCATTTTATTTCACTTTATTACTATTTTTTAATACTAAATTATTTATTTATATGTACATATGAATGGATGTATGTAGATTGGTCAAATTATATGGACACACACAAATTATTAAATCAAATTTTATTTGCAAGGCATGTGTATGTTGTTGTTGCACCTGAGGGGAATGAAGAGGAAACAAAATATTGGTTGGCTTGTTGTGTGGAGACTAAACATAAGTTCATATCACCTCAAGAAGATGATGATGAATATCATTATCCAATAGGTACGGTGATCCTCTTAAGACATCCCCTTAAGTAAATTTTGATTACAAGTTTTTGATCACCTTAAGAATTTTTTTAGAATTTCTTTGATCCCCTTAAGAAAATTTTGAGAACTTCTTTGATGATGGCTATCATGTTATCTAATAGGATTGGTGGTGGTTTTTGGCACTTGGCTATGAAAATACCTGATAAGGAAGAATGGTCTACCTACATTTGAAGATTATGAAATGCATAAGATTATACATTACTCACATTTGGTGATGTCAAAAAATATAAAACTAGATTGGTATTGTAGAAGACCTACAAATAAAGAGCTATGGACAATTTCTATGGAAGAGCATGAGAAAATCATAGATGCGTTGCAAAAAAGAGAGGATGCAGATGGTACAATGGAATAAGTAAATATAGGTAAATATAGTTTTAGTTTCATATTGCCCTTCTACATAGATTAAATACATGTTTTTATATTTCTCAAGTGTTTTATTAGTTGAAATTATTATAAATTTTCATTTTATATCCTTAATCCATCATCACAAATTCATCACAAACATTGAGACAAAAATGAGATTCCATGCAAATTCAACCTAGACAACATGGAATACTTGGTAAAAATAGGCAATTATTAGTTAAATTATACTTAAATACATGTTTTGATTATATATTGATATTTCTTGTACATTAATAATTAAAATTGATTTATTATCATTTTTTGTATCCTTAATCCATCATCACATTGATCTCATACTTTGAAACAAAAAGGAGAGGATGCAGATTCAACCTACACACATGTGTGGAATACTTTTAAATATAGGTACTTGAGTTGTGTACATATAGATAGTTTTATATAAATTAAAATATTTATTTTTTGATGATTTCATTGATATTGCTTATACCATTTTGATATCAGATGGCGTGAAGACCTACTACATTCTAGGCACAAGTTTCAAATGTTCTTGAGATGACATAGCCAAATTTTGTACACATTGTTTTGAGTTGACATATATGTACATACATACTTACAAAATTAATCATTTTGTACAAATTTGTATACATGTACATGCAAAATTATACTCTATACTTTTATGTATGAAAATCATTATTCTATATTTTTTTTGTTAAATGTGCATGTTTTCCTACTTTGAAACTTTAAATTTGATTGTATAATCACTAAGTATCATGTATATTATTGTTAAATCAATTATATCCATTGCAATTAAATATGAAACATGTACTTTGAAGTATTTCATCCCCTTAAGACATCCTATTAGGACACATCCTAAATATTATACTTAATTATATCATTTATTATGATGAATCACCCTACTTTGAAACTTTAAATTTGATTGTATAATCACTAAAAAAACATGTTTATTACTGTTAAATTTGGTTGCCTTGGGCAACTTCACCAAAATTTGACAACTTCTTTGATCCCCTTAAGACGTCCTATCAATTACATATTAAAATTTCACATAAAATGAATAAATACACACATGTAAATGAAAATTAAGCAATAATAAAGTCGATTATTTACAATACATTAAGTCCATGAAACCAATATATATTAAGTCTATTAGAGTACAACCCATGAAACAAAGTCCATGAAACAATATATTAAGTCCATGAGAAACCAAATATGTAGTCCATGAAATAATCAAATACAACCCATGAAATCATCTAATTCATATCATCTCTATAATCAAGAGACCTCTTCAAACCATGCAAACTACGTGAATGAACTAAACTGCTCTATACAAGAGAAATAAAGATGGAATCAAATGTAAGATGATTAAAATTGATTTAATGACAATTTAATTTATAATTCATCATAAAATTAAATTACCATGATATCTAGCTCTGGATGCTTTGGTGCACCTGGACCAACCTCTAAATGCTCTGAATCAGTCTACATATGTACAAGAGAAATAAAGTTGAAATTAGATGTAAGTCTACAATTAAAAAATATTTAATTTAATTCAATTTATAATTTAAATCATATTTCAATTGTACTATAAGAGGTGGTGCACCCTCTATTCCAAGACCTCTTTGTACATGCTCAACTACAAGATGTGTCTCATGCTATAAAAGAAAAATAATTTAACATGTATGATATCATATATCTATATATATATATATATTCAATTTTAAATTTAATTTAAGATTCACAATGTATAGTTTATAATTGACTTTAAATATAATGAAAAATTTAAATTACAATGATATTTGGCTGCTCTACATGTCCTCCTTGAGGTGTTATGAACTCATTAGGGTAGAAATTGGCACTAACAAAGCCCTAAAAGGTCAAAATTAAGTTTCCAATATATATATATATATATATATATATATATATATATATATATATATATATATATATATATATATATATATATATATATATACTTTGTGTAGAATTTTTTTTAAAAACCTAAAATTCAGATTCCTCATGAGTAGCCACCACATCTAATGTTTGTTAGATTCCCATTCTCATTGTTGTTGTAGACACGTAAATAAATCCTAATTGATATCATGCATTTGATTTTGATTCACTAACTTCGATTCTTCCTCAATCACTTATTTATTAATCATTTAATTGAATAATCTTTATTCAATTAAATTAATTAAATTTCCTCCTTAATTAGATAATACACTTTATGAGATTAATTCATCATAATTCATCTTTGATTAAATAAATCAACTTTATTTAATTGAATTCTAATGTTTCCTCTTTGATTAAATAAATTATTTTTTATTTAATTAGATCTTAATGTCCTCTTTGTGATTAAATAAATTAACTTTATTTAATTATATCCTAAAAGTTCTTCATTAATTGAATAAATCAAATTTATTTAATTAAATCCCTAATCTCCCAACTATCCTCTCATTTGATTTAAATAAATCTAAATATCTAAATCAAATGTCAAATCAACTAATTCCATCTAATTTAATTAATCATAAATTAATTAACTCCTAAATCCTCCATTCCTCTAGCTTTTGCAAGTTGCACATATAAATAAATTTATTTTATTTATTAATTCCTCTATTTTCATTCAAATGTGGCATATTCTTGGAATATTCCACTTATTTGAATTCTCCCTCCCAAAGGACTTTTGTCCTCCAACTTGGCATTTAAGGCTCTTAGGGTATGTGTAGGATCATCATGGAAAAAACAGGCCCTTAAGTGGCAAAAAAATTAGAAAAATTAGAGTTAGGCAACTTGACGTAAAAATTTGAATAAGTTACCTATATTATTTCAAAAATATGTAAGAATAGAATCTGGAGCAAATTGAATGTAGTTTCTAAATTGCTAGGTTTGTTTAAAAAGAAAAAAAAATCCATTTGGTGAAAATTTGAAATTTCAATACAGTAGGTACTTAAATTTCAGGGAAAAAATAAGTAGGTGTTTGTCTAACCACCCTAACCACAATAAAATGATAATATTTTTTTATAAGATTTTAGATATAAGTAGAGGACTCATGTCCCAATGTGATGCATATTTTTTGTAATTTTTTTCCAAGTAAATAATTAATTATGAATTTTTTATTACAACTTTTAGAAAATATAAAAACTTGTATGTCGACCACCTTAACTTGGTCAAAACTTCATGAAATTCAATTTTCATTTTTAATTTTATAGTATGTGATGCATGTTTTGGATTCAAAAATGTGATACTATTTGAAAGAAATATATGTTTTTCAATCAACCTATCAATCGAACTTTAGTCATAATTTGAATAGAAAATGAATAATAATTACTTATTAAATTCAAAGTGAAGCATAATTTATATTGGTGGAAAGTTGAGAATCTCCTTTAAAAACTCTTTTTGTTTTGTCAATTTTTGGTAAAAAAATGTCGTTAGCCATATACCCATCATATTGCCACTTTTTGGCCCATCATGGTCCTACACATACCCCTTACATGTCCTCTCCTTGAGCCAACTTGGCATTAACTCCTCTTACAACTCTTCTTACACAAGCCATCTTTTGAATTTGAAATTCCACCTACATGCATTTAACATGCACATTGTTCAAAATGTATTTCACTCTAATTCGTTAGCATGTTGAGAAGTGGTGCAATTCCATTGGTTCAAATGTTAATCCCACATTCACCTATTCCTCATTATTCAATCCTTCTTCCTTATAAATAGAGGCCTTCTTTATTGATATGGGGGAGAGAGGTTTATGCAAGTTTATGATCCAAAATTTCATACAAGTTAGCATAGAATTTCTCCATCATAGCTAGGTTATTGGAATGTTGCATCAAAGTCATATTGTTCATCACACATCCATCATTGAGCTTATCAAGGGATTGGGAAAGGGATTCTTTCCATGCCAAAGAAGCACCAATCCCCCTATGGGTTGTTGGTTTGAGCAATAGAATAGAGTTTCATTTGTGATTTATTTGCATAGTTGAAGATATTTTTCTTTGTTTCCATATTCATATGTTCAAAGGATTTCATAGGGAATGTTTGGTTTACACTTGTTTATTTACTAATGATCACTTGTTTGTTCATGTTTGAGCAGGTCTAATCTAAGCATTCTACAATTATGTCAACCTAAACTTACATATAGATATTTAATGCTTATAATATTTACAAGTGTATATGCACATTTGATATATAGCGAATTCAAAATTCATAATTGCTAGCATAGTAGCAAGTTAAATAATTTACAATATAAATGTACCTACCCCTAATGTTAGTTTCTTGACAATGGATGAGTGCTCGACAAGCCCTCAGGTGGAATTGACATGGGAGTCAATTCAATCCCTTAGACCAAGTTAGATAATTAAAACATATGTTCATGATTGAATTACAAATTGAAAAGTCAGTTAAAAAATTATTTAATATATAATTTAAAAAATTGAAATCAAAATACCCCATAAGGGTTTTCGACTAGAATTGGAGTTGACATATGTACTCAAGGAGCCAATGATTCCCTTATGGTCAATGTTATCTACACCAAACAGTTTCATTTTTAATTTATATATATATATATGTTCATTAAAATTCCTATTAAATTTAACATGTAGATGCATATTTATACCTATGTCACAGTGTTTGTAGGGTGATGCTCTACAGTTTAAGAAATTCTATGAATGAACTAATGTGACCAAATGATCCACCAGAATCTCCATGTCCACCCAAATTTTGTGTGGCTTGATCAGGTCCATACCATAACTGATGGAAACTAGTACATACATGGGGTGTTGACACTCATGGAGTGGTACTAGGACCAACTCCATAAAATTCTCATCCATTGCCACGTTCTCTAGGCTCCTGAACCGCCATTGGAGTAGCATGCTCATCAAGTTTTCCTATGAGCATACTTAAAGATCCTAGTGTGGATATCACTACACATTGATGCACATGTGTAGGAATGGATGGACCAAGAGGATCAACAAGGGGTTGCACATGCACGGGGCATTGGGGATCAACCCTTTCCCCTAACCTCTATTATGGTATGCTGCCACCAACAACCTAAAATGATTTAAAATCAATATAATTGGGCTTTTTCCCCAAAACAAACTCTACATATAGTTTCCTCAAAAAATATAATGGGACCTCTAGACTAGCATGTGGTGGATTATCAAATACCGTCCACCATCAATCCCAAAAATGTGCACTCATCTATTGATGTATACACCACCTCATGGATATTCTAGATTTAGTTGTAGGAATGGGCTAGTGAGTATTAGGGTCAATAAAATAAGGTGATAGATGATTTTATTATTTTTAGGTCCAATTTTTTTTTATATGAGAGACCATTTGCATAAAATCATCTCATCTCCTCCCTATCTCATTGATGCATATCTAAGTCAAAATCAATAGACCTAATGGCATCGATAATGTTTTGCATTACAAATGAAAATCATCTCAGATGTGGTGGAATCAATGCTTGAGTTTGCATAACATTATTTTGATTTTGAATGGATACAACATTTTCATTGATCTATGCTTGCAAGTGAGCATCATCAGATCTAGTTGGTGGTGGAGGTGGGATATTTGGTGGAGGGGGTGGACGGGGAGGGGGAGGTGGAGGTTTAAAAATTTGTATGTATATGTATGCACAAAATTAACATACAAACTTACAAAATTACAAGAAATACTTAAATTTTAAACATACATGCAAATTTGTTTAAATAGGATGTGCATACATATACATACACATACATACATTGATTCAAATTGAGCATGTACATACAAATTTCAAAATTTAAGATGTAGAACTATGTAATTTTAATACATGTATATACTGAAAAATAAACTTAAAACATTCACAAAAATATCATTTATATCTAAGGCATGTAAATTACATTTTCCAATAGGAGAAATTATGATAGTAGTCATAAATTATGCTATTATAAATTCATCATTATACTATTATATTCGTCAATTCAACACTAAAAAATATCCATCCAACTAAATTGATAAATTGATTAAGGGTACTCCCCTTACCTATGGAATCTCAATAACTCTCATTGAGAAAGAACAATTAGATGCAAGAAGAGAAAAAATATTTCCTTTTATTACTAGAAGAGATTAGAAACTACATGCCATCTTATGAGATTCTTACATGCATCTACAGACTGCATATCTGAACTCCTGCTTTGTTCTATGTTGTATGTTATAACAATCTCATCTATCCTGTACACAGGCATTCCATCCTTGTTTATATCCCAATCAAACTCTCTAGGTCATCCTTACTCCTTGTGTCATAGTTTTCATCATTTTCCAATCGGTATTCGAAGTCTCCAAATCATTACATCATAATCAACAGTCCCCATGAGCTGGCCAATGAGATTGTATTTCACAAAAATGATGTGAAATACCCAATGTCACTCTACCATGTGTCATGATCTAACTCGCCATCCACCATGATTGACTAACTCTATGCATCTACCACTGTCAGACTATTGCCTAGACTCCAACTTCTCTTCCACCAAAACCATCATGTTACATTGATATCACTCATTGCTCCATCAGTGAGACAACAAGCCACCTCCCACCAATACAAGGAAGTCCTGCCAAAGTCACCATTCAAATTGAAGAATTCTATCAGTCTATTAGGGAGACTCAAGGTAGAGTCTTGTTGATGATGCTCACTTCCATTGATAATACACATACTGCCACTCACCAAGGATATCGCCCCATCACTAGAACACCGAATGTTGTCTTGTTGATAGGTAATCTTGACACCGATGCACACCATCCATACCAACACCATCGGTGTGTTGCTGAGAGATGGGGAAAAGTCACACTAAAAAAGAAATGTCTCATTGATGGAATGCTAAAAGCTGCACACTCACTATTGTCATCAGTAAATCATTGAGACATGTGATAAAGTCACACTGATATGTCAAGGTTCAACCAATAGAACATGATCAACCCCTTATTCGAAAGAAAAATAAAAAGATGATGCGGGATTACTTTTTGCCCTGGATGCTCCTGCATTAGACACCTAGGGTATATTTGAAAAGTAACTTTGTCACTCCTCAGGAGTTAGAGAAAAACCAAGATGGCTAACCTATGACTCAGAAAACCAAGTTGAATCTTCTATTGGCCTTCCTTTCTACTTTTCCAAGTACTCATTGTACTGCCTATTCTTGTTACTTCTTCCCGCATGACTATCCAAGATCTCCTTAATCTCTTCATTTTCTGTTGTAGGTGCTGGACCACTTCACTGTGCCTCTACCAATTCATGCTCCATATCTCCTTCATGATACTTTGTCAAGTCTGAAATGTTAAATATAGGTGAGACATGAATCCCACTCAAAAATTCCACCTCATATGCATTTTTTGAGTCATGTTTCTTTAAAATCTTACATGGTCCAAATTTCTTCATCTTCAACTTATTGTATGTACCAACTAGGAATCTTTCCTTCATCAAATGAACCATGACTTCATCTCCAACTAAAAAATCCTTATGCCTTCTCTTCTAATCTAGCTTAGCCTTATACTATGTATTCATCTTTTGAATATGTTTCCTAACTTCCTCATGTACATTCTTTATATGTTTAGCAAAATCCCCAGCTTCTACTCTACTCTTTCCTCCCTTATCCATTTTCCTTAATTCAGTAGAAGTTCTAGGGCTACTACCATACACAATATTAAATGGTGACTTACTAGTGCTTCTATTAACTGAATTTTTATAGGAAAAATCTTCTTGCAGAAAAACCAAATCCCAACCCTTGGGTCTGTCACCAACCAAGCATCTCAAAAAATTTCCCAAACTCCTATTCACTACCTTTGTTTGTCCATTTGTCTATGGATGATATGCTAAGCTAAATTTCAAATCAATTTTTAACTTCTTCCACAAAATCCTCTAAAAATACCCAACAAACTTGGTATCTTGATCTGAAACTATGCTCTTGGGTAGACCATGTAATCTTACCACCTCCTTAAAGAATAGTTCTACAACATCAACAACATCACTAATCTTATGACACAAAATGAAGTGTTCCATCTTCAAGAACCTATCCACCACCATAAATATGGAGTCATAAGCATGTTGCATCCTTGGGAAACCAAGAACAAAATCCATGCTAATATCCTCCCACTACTTCTCGAGAACCAGTAATGGTTGATACAGTCTAGTATTCTAACTAGTTCTCTTCACCATTTGGCATGTTATGCAACCATCTACAAAATTCTTCATGTCATATTGTAGCTACAACTAAAAATAATGTTCACCAACAATGGTGATGGTCTTATCTTTCCCAAAATGTCCTTCCAATCCACCACTATGCTTCTCTTTGATCAAGTTCTCTCTCATGGAACTTCTAGGAATGCACAAAAGATTCTTCCTAAACAACATACCCTCTTGAATGGTATAGTCCAACCACCTTGTCCTATCCAATGTGACATGCTCCTTGCATGCATTCCAAGCTTCTACAAAATTAGGAAATTTTTTGAGTTTATTGAACCCAACCACTTTCACCTAGAATTTTGTTAACAAATTTAGCCTTTTACTCAAGGCATCTGCAACTCTATTCGACCTTCCACTCATGTGATTTAACATAAATGTATAAATTTGGATTAATTCAACCCACTTCAAATGCACTCGATTTAGTTTTCCTTGATTGTTCAAATATTGTAAAGCCTGATGATCAGTGAACAAAAAAATTCATTTGGTAACAAATAATTTCTCCAATTTTTCAAATCCTAAACTATGGCATAGAATTATTGATCATAAACAAAATAATTCTTCTTTACATCATTCAACTTCCTTTTAAAATAGGAAATGGGTCTACCTTCCTAACTCAAAACAACTCTAATGGAATTTCCACTAGCATCAGAGTCTACTTGAAACACTTTATTGAAATCAAGGAGTGCCAAAATAGGCTACTCTGTGACCTTCTTGTTCACCTATTTGAGGCTCTTTATTACTCTTGTACTCCATCTAAATTTTTTTCTATCCAATCTCATTGTTTCAGTTAGGGGTGCACAAATACTACTAAATCCCTTAATGAAATTTTGGTGAAAACTAGATAGACCATGAAAAGATCTTACCTCAGTAGCGCTCCTTGGCATTGGCCACTCAATAATGGATCTCACCTTTTCTAGATCCATTTTTAGACTGTCTACTAAGATAAAAATCCTAGATACACCAATTCATGTTTCAAAAAACTGCACTTCTTCAAGTTGATTAGAAACTTCTCCTCCCTCATCTTCTCAAAAACTTCTCGAATATTGATTAGGTTCTCTTCTAATGTCTTACTAAAAATAAATATGTCATCCAAGTAAACAATGACCAACTTACCTAGAGATTCCTTCAATATCTTGTTCATAAGCCTCATAAACATGTTGTATGCATTGGTCAGCCAAAAAGGCATGAGTAACCACTCGTACAGGCCTTCCTTCATCTTGAAGGTAGTCTTCCATTCATCTCCTTCTCTAATTTGAATCTAGTGATAACCACTCTTTAGATCAATCTTTGTGAAATATTCAGCCCCACTCAGGAAATCCATAATGTCATCCATCCTTGGCAAGGGAAACTGATACTTGATGGTAATCTTATTAATGGCTCTCAAATTAGTACACATTTTCCATTGTCCATCCTTCTTAGGTTCTAGTACTACATGCGCTGCACATGGATGCAAACTCTCCCTAATCAATCTCTTTCACAAAAACCCTTGCACTTGTCTATTCAAATCTTCACTCTCTACTAGAGTCATTCGATGGGCTACCTTATTTAGCAAATAGGCTCCAGGAATCAAATCCATCTGATGACTAATCTTCCTTACTGGTGGTAATCCTTCAGGCATGTTATTAGAAATAATACTTTGGAATTCATCCAACAAACCATGTACATCTATAGGAACATCATTGCCACCTTCAATTTCAGTTCTTGGAATTAACACAAAACACATGTGTTCATGCCTCATACCTTCCAGGAATTTTCTTCTGTCAATCAAAAAAATTCATGCATTTTTGCATACCTTTTCATATGTTTCCTTTAGTGGCTTTAGCTTATGTTGAACTCCATTCTTCGTTAACGAATAAGTATTCACATGTCCATCATGTATTGCTCGTCGATCAAACTGCCATGGTCAACCCAACAACATGTGACAAGCATCCATGGGTATCACATTACACAAAACCTCATCTCGGTAGTTACCAATTTTGAATTTTACTAGGAAATTTTCATTGACATAGAGCCTTTGATCCTTCTGCAACCATGCAATCTGATATGGACTTAGGTGCCTTCTCCTCTCTAGCTGCAATTTGGTGACCATTTCTTCTAGCACTAGATTTTTAGTGCTACCTCCATCAATGATGAAATTGTAGACCTTGCCTTCACATTTACAATGGGTGTGAAATAAATTCTCACTGGTTGGGTTCCTTCTCTTCATTCACCATGGCCCTTCTGACAAGAAAGGACTCACCATTTTCTACATCATACTTTGAGGATCAAGTGTCTTCATGTACATGGGCTACTCATGCCTTACATTTTGATCTCTTGTTCGTCCTCTCTTGTTGTTACAAGAACTCATAGGCCCTATGTGCCTCTTCACCACATTGGAAACATGTTCCTTTGAAACCTCCTCTTCTAGGTCCATGCCCGAACCTTCCTCTGCCTCTTCAATCTCCACTATTCTAATCATAATGCTGATATGAGTCATCTCTTTACTAATCTTGATTGGTACTGGATCCTTCACCTTTCTTATAATCACCACCTCAACCTCCATATAGTCATTTACCAGTCCTTCCACCTCGACCTCCTCCTCTTTTCTTTCTTTCAAACCTCTTTTTCAGTCACTCTTCAACCTCTAGAGAGAACTGATAAGAATCCTCAATGGTAGTCATTCTTACCAGTGCCAATTCTTCCTATATAGTAGGCTTCAACCCATTGATATACTGAGTAACCTCTTTGTTCACCTCAAAGTTTCTAGTTCAAATCAAAATTTTCTAAAATTCCTTTATGTATTCTATCACCATCCTTGTAACTATGGAAAATATCTAGGTTAGTAGGTTAGTGCATAAATAAACAAAACCGAAAGTAAATAATGAAGCACAAAGGAGGAAAACATGAAAAAAAAAAGAAATATATCACTTTGTGTCTTCAACCTCCATGATTAACCTCCATTACACCTTCTCTATTTGCTGCAATATGTAGTTTTCCCTCATATTTTATGTGAGCAACTGATGCAGGAGCATCCAGTGGTGTAAGGGCAATCTTGCATCACCCAAAAATAATCAATTTTCAAGTTTCTCAATTTTTAGATGTTTTTACATTTTTGGATACCCTTTTCATCATAATGAAATTCATAATTTACGATTTTTATTTTCCATTCCTGGGTGGAAAGTTATTGTAGTTTTAGTTTCCCATATTTGCACCTAAAAACCTTCCGAGTGGGATTTGAGGCACTTAGAGCTTCCGGATCGGCCCCGAAACTTGCCAAAATTGGCATAGCAATTTCGAGCGTGTTCTTGACTTCGAGACCTTTCCAACGGTTTGAACGGTTCGCGAATCAGAGTCCTGGATCAAAAGTTATGGCCCCGCGAAGTTGGCGCACTTTCTAGAAGTTACCATTGCAAATGCTCTTTTGAAATTTGAACTTCATGTTGTAATTTTCGGCGCCAAACCGCCTAAACTCAATTTGAATGTTGTTTTGGCTCCAAACTAATGAGGAGCTCTATTTATGGGGCAGGTTCTAATTTTTTGGGTAACTTTTGAGGGACAAGCTGCATATTGCAAAGGAGTTACTCTATAACTACGTAGCTTGCATATGTTGTAGAACTTGGGGATTTGAGATCCTCTGCATGTAAGAAGTTTCATTCTCTGAATAATAAATTTAGTCTCTTATTTGTGGGTTATTTTCTATGTCTCGGGTTGCGCCCTCATCAAGTGGTATCAGAGCGGGTTTTCTTGAGTGTGTAGACAGATCGTCGATTGTGAGGCAGTTCACACCAGGACCGTGGTTGTGGGTCGTGGTCTAGAAAGATGCCTCCAAGAGTGATTCCTGGTAGGCATGGTGGTGCCAGAGGTGGTTGAGGTGGTAGAGATGCTGGTGGAAGAGATGCACTAGCAGCGCTCCAGAGATAGGTTGATGCGTTACAAGAGCAGTTGAGAAGAGGGTTAAACCTGAGGGAGGAAAGTGAGGATGAAGGAGAGGAAGAAGGTTCAGATGTAGAATAGGAAGAAGAAGCAATTGATCAAGACCAAATGCGGCTAATAAGGGCCATTTCGAAGATCGGGAAAAGACCCAGAGCAGAAGTCCCTAGTTATTCTGGAAGTCTGAACCCTGGAAGAGTTGATCGATTGGATCAACGAGCTAGAAGAATATTTTGAGTATGAGGAAATATAGGACCCAGATCGGGTTAAGTTTGAAAAATTGAAGCTAAAGGGCCATGGCAGTATTTGGTGGAAAGAGGTCCAGTTGGAAAGAAATCGAAGAGGAAAAGTCAAGATCACCAGATGGGATCGCATGGTAGAGAAACTGAAGAAGCAGTTCATACCAGTGGACTACGAGTTATATCTATTGAAGAAATTGCAA
>VDFB02075321.1:130735432-130793969 GCA_007258455.2 Sequoia sempervirens | reverse complement strand
CTTTCCAACAGTTCGAACGGTTCGCGAATCAGAGTCCTGGATCAAAAGTTATGGCCCCGCTAAGTTGGCGCACTTTCTAGAAGTTACCATTGCAAATGCCCTTTCCAAATTTGAACTTCATGTTGTAAATTTTTGGCGCCAAACCGCCTACACTCAATTTGAATGTTGTTTTGGCTCCAAACTAATGAGGAGCTCTATTTATGGGCGGGTTTTCTAATTTTTGGGTAACTTTTTGGGGACAAGCTCGCATATTGCGAAAGGGTTACTCTGTAGCTTTCTTTAGCTTGCATATGTTGTAGAACTTGGGGATTTGAGATCCTCTGCATGTAAGAAGTTCCATTCTCTGAATAATAAATTTAGTCTCTTATTTGTGGGTTATTTTCTGTGTCTCGGGTTGCGCCCTCATCAGCAACATATGACAATGCCAAGACCAAAGAAAATGTTGAAGGATTTGATGACAACAATGCAATACTATGCAACTATGCAACTAGTAAGCAACTATGAACTATGCCTAAAGTATGCCAAAATTTACAAAGTAGATGAAGTATGCCTAAGACAAGATTGCAAGAGTTGAGATGCCATGAGATTGCAAGAACACTAGATGTGAAAATGAGACCAAAATTTATATTTTATAGAAAATAGAATTTTGAATGAATGGCCAAGATTGAAGATTGACAAATTCCCTAGAATCAATGGACAAGATTCAATATGACAACCCACAATTAGAGTTAGGGAAACATTAGGAAAAATTTGAAATGAGTGGACAAGATTTGATTTGAGAAGATCAAATCAAGGGTTGAAAATGCATGTGACAAGGAGATAAGAATGACATAGAAAAAGAGAGAGCTGAAAAATCAAATAATATTAGAAATTACTTGATTTATGGAAGAAAATTGCTATTTTGAATTAAAAATCAATTTAATTCAAAAAGACGGGGTCATGTGATAGTAAATAATTAATTTGTATTATTTACTAAAAGAGGGAAAATTAGAAAGTGGGACCATTTTAAATAAATAATTTAAAATTCCAAGGTGGACAATAATAAAATAATTTAAAGAATTTATTTAACTATGAGAAGACATGTAGGAATTAATGATGTATTTAAATTAATAAATAAATTTTATTTATTTAAATAATTAGGAGGAAATAATGGACAAAGATAATTAAATAAATTGATGAATTTATTTAATTATGGAAAGACATTGGAGAATTAGTGACACATTTAAATAAATAGATATAATTTATTTATTTAAATAATCAAGAAGAATAAAAGACATGAATTAATTAAATAATACAAAATTATTTAATTAATAGTTGAAAGTGGACTATAGGACATAATTAAATATTTTAATTATGCTAGGAAGAAAAATTGCGACAATAGAGCTTGTAGGCTTAGGTCATTTTTATGTGTTTACATTTTGCCCCTCTTTGTCATAATGCAGCCTATCACATTGTGACAAACAAAATTTGGTGAAAAACATGTGTCAGCGAAGGTACGAAGTATCTATGCCCCCTCGGAATTTTTTTCAAATTTTGGCTTAGTGATAGAAAAATTTGGAAAGTGGCCTGACAAGCTAATTTGATGACCAAGAAAGAAATGGTGCAAGCAATTTCAGACTTCAACATGTTTAAAGCAGTCAATAGGCCAGTCAAAGTTGGTCAAAAGAGCCTCTAGTAATAATTTTTTTGAAGAAAATCCCATTTTGACCCTATAAATAGGTTGAAATTAGGTAAAAGTCAATTCATTTTCATATTCACACTTGTAAATTTGGAGAGCTCAGAGCTAGAAGAGTGCATGCAAAGATGGTGATTCCTATTACCGAGCACCGTAGATACATTGTTTGGACATTTAGATTGCTAGAGAGGCATCGATACATACACCTTGCCCACTTTATACTTTTATCATTTTTTGTGCATTTTTTAGGATTTTTAGTAAGGTCAACGAATGCGTCGCAATGCATACGCATTCGTGTAAGTCACATTTATGGTCGCATTTGACACATTTGATGCGTCTTGACACAAAAAAAATATGTCTGTTAGGTCGCCAATTAAGTGTGACACATTTTCCAACTATCGAGATGCATTCACAATATTGCAATGCAAATGATAGGTATAGCGATGCATTCACAAGATTGCAATGCATATGTGAAGCCGAGTGACACATTTGTTTTTTCAATGATGCATTTAATAGACTAAGATGCAAGTGATTGAAGATGTCACATTTGCAAGTCAAAACAATGCAAGTGCCAAAACGTAACACAAGTGCTAGATGAAATGATGCAAATGCCTGAGTGCAATGCAAATGAAGTCAACGCAATGCATTTGACTTTGACCAGGGTTGACCAGAGTTGACCTAGTTTTAGGCTCACTTTTTTCTTATGTTTAATTAGATAGATGGTAATAATGATTTGTAATAATGTGCTAACACTCATTTCTGCATATGCAGAAATGACTACCACCGATCTATACGCGCGAGTTTAGGCCATCGACTTACGCATTTCAGGATTAGCTAACAGACCAAGAGCAAAGAAAATTGATGTGAATGGGGTTGTATTACATCACCTATATGCCCATTATCTGGGCTAATAGGGGACTGTTGACAACACTAGTTGAGAGATGGCATTCTAAGACCTATTCTTTCCACTTGTCAATGGGGAAGGCCACTATTACCCTGGGGGACGTTTATTGGATTTTGCATATTCCGATCAGAGGAGAGTGGGTGGTGTATGATCCAAATCGAGGAGTGTAGGCTATGATGGAGTTGTACGAGGTAGGTGATGGCATGGGTCTTGGTGTCGAGGGATATGACATTCGGTGGGAGTACTTAGTTGAGCACTACCCATGGTGGGATGCCATGTTATGAACTTTGACTTTTGGGGTCCTGATTCTAGATCTCTAGGGACATGGGTTCCCGATTGGATCAGGAGATGTGTTAGTACGGATGTGGCAGGATAAGATAGTCTTTGCATGGGGGCCTTTTTTTCTTGGCATGTTATATCATCAGTTGCACAAGCTAGCATATAGGGGTGTGAGTAGCATTAGCTGCAGGACAACATTGCTGATGATCTGGGCTTGGGAGCATATTCCCATATTTTGTCCACTGATTCAAAGGCCACAACTAGCAGATGGTATGTCGTATGTGTTCTTATATGTGGGTACCTTACAATAGACAATAGTTGGAGAGACTAGATTTTGGCAGCATCAGATAGACACCATGACTACATTTGGCTAGAGGCCATACAAGGATTATGCACAATGGGCTAGAGAGGGTGACCATTTGGAATTTTGTAGATAGTTTTGTTATCTGATTGGATGGACAGTATATTCTTAGTTGATTATAGAGATGTACCTACTCTAGCGGGCACTTCGTCAATTTGGTGAGTAGCAGGGTGTGCCTATGGGTACACCACAGTATGCTAGATCGTCACGAGAGCTTGCATAGGGTCTCACCATGTCTATGCCATTTTTTGAGTAGCAGATAGATGGTTTGGTGGCGCAACCATGGGGTTGCAGTGGAGGCCCTGTAGATCCAGGGATGATTGCAAATTATGATTTGTGGTGGCAGACTCATAGACTGATTCCCTTAACCGATCTCGATGGACCAACACCTATGGATTGTAGATCAATTATACTACGGGTGCAACAAGGAGGCTAGAGGGGTAGGGAGAGAGGTAGAGACTGAGAATGAGGTGATGGAGGGAGAGGATATGGGGGGGAGGTGGCAGGGATGGAGGAAGATATGATAGGATATGGCGTTCACACAGGAGGAGGGGTGAGTAGAGGTCAAGGTAGAGGTGAGACAGTCGGAGGTAGAGGGGAGATAGGAGGAGGAGAGGCAGGAGGACATGCATGTAGTGGAGGAGGCTCTAGATGTTGGGGGAGGAGAGGAGGGAGTTGGTGATGATGATGATGATGAGCTGGACATTGGGGATGAGATGGATGAGGTAGAGAGGTAGCTCTAGGAGTGGATGATTGATGGAGAGTCAGACATATCTAGTGTGCTACCATTGCCATGAGATGCCATAGTGGACTAGAGGCTAGCAGACATGTGGAGGAGACTAGATGAGGCCACTACATAGATCAGATCCCTATGAGTAGAGCTTGAGGTTATGTGTGTTGAGAGGGATTAGGTAGAGATTCATCAGTAGGAGACTAAGAGCTGGTGTAGTTAGTTTGCTCAGTTGTGTATAGGACCAGTTGAAGATGTGGCAAGGGAGCTATCCAGGGTTAGTATGAGAAGAGGCCAATATAGGATGTTATATGAGAGGGTGGTGTTGGCTGATTAGAGGGAGCCTAGATTATCTAGGTCATCCAATAGGATAGGGACATGCTCAGGGAGTAGTATCCGCACTCACAACAGACATAGCTAGAGTAGTGTGGGTGGCTCTACATCCTTAGGACATTCATTGGAGCATAGGTCTCATCACTCTCACAGGAATTCTTTAGGACATAGGTCTAGCCACAATCATGAGTCATTTGGGTCAGGGCATAGATCTTAGCACAATCAGTATCCAGTTATAGATCCATCAGGCTCTCAAACTCATGTTGTAGTAGCCTCATAGCCTCATGTCACTATATCGATGATGCCATCAATATCAGTTCCATCGGTCTCACAGACACATGTTGTCATGTCTTCAAAGGTTATGTTAGTTCTGATCACAAGTCAACAGTAACCACACTCTTCTCCATGAGGGGATGAGGAGAGCACTTCCTAGGAAATTTGACATTGTTATCTTATTATTATGTCAGAGACATTATGTTATGACACTTTATATTTTGACCATCAAGCCTACAAGCTCTATTTTTGGGATATCTCGTGACTATATCCTATGACATGAATTTTTTGAGATTATATATGTGATGCCATTTTGATGCAGCCTATATGCTTTATGTCATTTGATGATGCATTGTGTGTTGATTATGTTTATGATATATGCTTATCTGATGATGATTATGATGATGCAGTTATGATGATTATATGATGCCTATGTGATGTGATGTATGGAATTATGATGGTTATTTTATGCTTAAATTCCTTGATGATATTATGTTATGATGATGATTATATAATGATTATGATGATGATTTTCTACATGGATGCATAATATTTTATTCCTATGATTATTACAAATGCCTTTTTGTGTGACTATATGTTTATGGATGATGCAATATGTGATGTCTTATGATGTGATGGATGATATATGCATTTATATGTTATGTGAAATTTCAGTTAATGTATGCAAATGATGTATGCATGCTAATGATGTAAATGGAAATATGTGAATGTGTAATAGCCTAATGCAATGCTTATATGATCATGTATGCAATTATATTTTTGTATGTCACAAGATATCATCATGAGTGTTGCTCTCCTACAACAATCTTAATAACTAAGCCTCTACATACATGATTCAAAGGTTGGAAATCTAGCCTGAATAACCATTTCAACCATCATGAAGGTGCATTTAACTTTTCAACCCAGGGACGTGAACTTGAAATGGGTTAGCACAGTATGTGCACTAGGAACTCAAAGTAGTCATTCTATTCTATAGCTAAGGAACACACAATACTAAAAGTAAATTTCTTGAAAAGGAATGAAAAAAATGCTTAAAATCAATCAATAACTTTGCTAAGCTAAAATGCATAATAGGAATACAAATCTAAGCAACAAACAAGACACTGCTCTGTCTACTTTGGCTGTAGGAATAGTCACATAATGGAATTCTAGTGGTTGCAGGAACAGTTGGTGCCAGATTTCTAATTAATAAACAACAAGTAATACTAAACTAAATTCTAAACTAAGAAGATTGATTACTCACCAAGGGGGGCCCCTTGGATAAGTATCCTCTAAAACTAATGAAAACTCAAATGCTCGAACATAGAACTTTATTTTATTCACTATGAATCGTGAGTACAAAAGAGTAATGTATACGTATTACTAAAAAATGAAGAGTGCAAGTACAATATCAAATCGTGCAACCTTCTAAAGAAGGAGCATCAAATTATTATTTATACTAACAACTAAACAACGCAGTCAACTCCACGACTGTGAGGATGCCATTTAGGGAAAATAAAGGAAATGGAATGATGGTGGTTATGCGTGCATGGAATCTAGTCAAACATGTAGGTCCAAACATAGATTCAACCCAATAGTAACGCTTGTGCATGCTTGCTCATTAAATTTCACTACAAGGTAGTTACATTCAGTTGCATGAAGATTTAGCTACCTTTGACTTGGAGCGATTCCTTTGTTGGACATTATGGTGCATGCCCAGCTAGTGGTGTCTTCCTCAAATTAGTGTATTAAATCTGCATGGAAAGGTTTGCACCAATAATAACTGCACATCTGTAACCACTCTAAGGAAAATTCATTAACCACACACAAAATGAATATAGATAATCCACATATTATGCCAAATGTCACTAAAGCTTGTAGAGATAGGATTAAGTCCAATGCCAATGGTTTGAGGGAAACATTATGAAAATACTGACATTTAACATTAAATTCCATGACATCTATCAGCAAATAAACTATAGATTCTACCCAAAATTGGACCAAAAACTAGGCTCGTCACTCCCCCCAACCTAACATCTTGTTGGTCCTCCAGCAAGGGAAGAGTTGTTCTTTTACTTAGTCAAAGCTCTGAAATTTGCAACTAATAGTTGTCCAACATAAATGGTTGTAGGGGTACTATTTCTTCTTTCACCTTTTTCTACAGGGACTCTTGTTCTTGTTCTTGTTGTGGCTATAGGAACTCCTGCTCTAGTTCTAGTTGTTGATGCAAGACATTTTGTTGTAGGACTTCTTGCTCATGCTATAGGAAGTCTTGACTTTCCTCAAACTCTTCTATGATGTTAGCAAGATTGGTCAGTGTTATATTTGCTGCTCTCCCTAATATATCTTCTTCTTTCACATTCTCCTACCCTATTGGAGCTTCAAGATCCTCATGTGATGTCTCACTAGGCGTAGGGATTTCCTGCGGAGGTGTACCAATCACAGGCCCAATTGGTCTTGATTTCTTGGGAGGTTTCTCATGATTTCCTTTGGTTGTAGGATGAACAATATATCATCCATCCTCTTTTTAGAACTTGGAACCTTTCTTTCTACGGGCTATTTTTTGGCCTTTCCTTTTCTCATTTCTACTTCTCTCTTCTGTGCCCTAGTTTTCATTAGGGTTTCAAGTGGAATGTCATCATTAGAATCAAAGGAAGAACTTTCTCTTTCTGAGTGCTCTATTTTAGAAGAACTAATTTCTATAGTTTCTTCTATTGTAGGAGGATTCACACAAGATCCAACACTAGAGGTTGAAGCATCAAGAGGGGATTCAGCCATGCTCAATCTCCTACTAGACCTACAGGGTTGAGATAAAGCCCTAGGTTGCAAGTGCTTGGGTCTAATTTGATCATCATTTATAAATTCTTCCCAGGTTATTACATATACATCATGCATAGACTTTTCAACCAATAATTTAAATAGATAATAGTGGAAAATAGAATTATCCCTACCTTTTTGTGTCTTGGCCACCATGATTGAGAGAAGATTGTATAGCACGTTGGGCACATCCATCCTCCTTTTGTGCCTCATGTGATTCAAAATCTTCAAGTGTACAAAATGCAAATTTGACTGGCGACCCTCACAGGTGATGTATTTGATAACATAAATGACTATCTGCTTCCATGGTTTAGTCAAAGACATTGTCTTTGTACCTTGTTTATCGATGCTCAATGGGAGGTCATTCGACTATGTAAATTTGGCCTTAGATGATCTGGCATCTCTGGAGGTAGGGTAATTTTTTCCATCAACTGGTAACCCTGTGACCTCTACGATTCTTTCCTCAGTTGCCACAAATTCCAACCCTTTTACTGTGGCTTTCCCTTCTAAAAATGTCTAGGCTAATTCAAGGGAAATGCTTTCATCAAATCCATCTAGCCTCAAGAAGTAATCTAACCATCCGTAGTTCCTAAATTTGGCCAAGCATTGTGCATCCTACAATAAAACGTCATGCATCGTGGGTTCATTTCAAATTAATCCACCTCCTATTTTTTGCAACTTATTTCTTGCAATTCCCGTCTGAAAATCAAGCTCGCTTTCCTACAGTACTTGCTAAATTTCCAGTGCCAATAATGATTGAATTTTATCTTCTTTGTTTCACCTTTTTTCTTGCAACTCAAGATTACGACAAGGCAATAATGGTAATAAAAAGAGCAATAAAAGGGAAATTATGATGGGAAGAAATGGTGGCTACAGTTAATGTCACTTCACACATGCAATCCATCCTCTCACTCAGATTTCAAACCAACTCATTTCAATTTTTTTGACATAGCCTAGCATAAATTGACACATGGGCAATGTACTTACATTGTTTTCTTTCCCCTCCCCCCAACCTAAATTTGGACATGTTTCCACACATGTGAGATGGGAGTGGTGATTTGATAGGGAATGATTATATTTTATGTAAAATTCTATACTAACGCATAGTGATTAAATGAACACACTTAAAAGATGATTAAATATAGCAATTAATGTGCACATACATGAATGTGTGGAAGATTTTTTGCAAAGATCATGGAGAAAGTACCACTCACCTTGTGGGAATAAATTGAGCAATTAATGAAAATGAAGTGGAGTGAGGTGAGGTGAAATGAAGTGATGGAAGAGAGAAAAAGGTGGTGATGGATGGGTGGATGGGAGGATGGGTGAAGAAATGGACTTCCATGTAAGTGAAAGTCTTTATTATGAGAGAGTACATACCTTAATTATCCAAAAGGATGGACACTAGGTCCATTTCCTTTAGCTGTAGGAAGCTCGGGTGCTGAATGCTAGGTGAATTGTTGTAGGAACTCTTCTTTGGAAACTAGCGTGCGATATAATCTGAGGCAATGACCATTGACAAGTAATTTGAACATAATAGGGTCAATGGTAGTAAGCTAAACAACTCCATTAGGAAAGATCTCAGCAACTTCATATGGTCCTAGCCACCTTGTTTGCAATTTTCTTACATTGTCCTGGTATCGTGAGTCATAGAGTAGGGCCCAATCTCCTAGTTGGAATTTCTTGTCCTTGATAAATTTTTCATGCCACTCGATTCTCTGATTCTGCACCACTTTTGTACGTTGTAGGGCTGCTCTTCCTATCTCATCCAAAGCATTTAGCTGCATGATTCTTTCTCTTTGTGCTTCAGAAATATCCATCCCCAAATCTATTGTAGTCTGTAGAGTCTTATATTCAAATTTAACTGGCATCATAGTTGTCTTTCCATACAACAACTCAAATGGGGTGAAGCCTATAGTTGTTTTCTAGGTTGTCCTATAGGCCCAAACATCTTCTGGTAATCTATTTGGCCAATCCTTTCTATGAATAGCTATTGTTTTAGTCAGAATGGCTTCAATCTCTTTGTTGGTCACCTCAACTTAGCCATTAGCCTATGGATGATAAGGAGTAGACTTCATGTGACTTATGTTGTACTCATTAAATAGTGCTACAACAAGGGTTGATGTGAATTGTGCCCCTTAATTAGTCACTATTTCTCTTGGGACTCCATATCTTGTGAAAATTTCCTCATAAAGAAATTATGCAACCTTGTTATCTCTTGCATGCTTCATGGCCTTAACTTCTACCCATTTTGTCACATAATCAGTGCATACCAATATATAAGACTTACCATTTGATGGAGGGTCAATAGGTCCCACAAAATCCAATCCCCACTTGTCAAAGGGAGTGATTACTACTAAAGGGCATAGTGGCATCTCATCAGATCTGGTTGGTCTACCCATTCTTTGACATCTATCATATTTTTTGGTATACCTTCTTGCATCCTTATGGAGTGTTGGCCAGTAATATCTTGTGTTCAA
The DNA here is from genome assembly GCA_007258455.2 of Sequoia sempervirens. Classification (NCBI taxonomy): domain Eukaryota; kingdom Viridiplantae; phylum Streptophyta; class Pinopsida; order Cupressales; family Cupressaceae; genus Sequoia; species Sequoia sempervirens. The sequence goes on along the minus strand of VDFB02075321.1, from coordinate 130,784,117 downwards.
AAGCTTCATTGTTGTCCTCTTGGCTGCAAAGTGTCCTCCACATGGTTCATTGTGGCATGCATGCAAAATTTCATATGTCTCATCTTCTCTCACACATCTCCTCATTACATGGTCTAGTCTAGTAGAAAACAAACATCCAACAATCCAATAGAAAGGAAAATATTTTTCAATGAGTGCCCTTTTCTCTTTTGGAGAGAAGTGAGAAAGAACTCTACATGTGACCAAGTAATTGGCTATGTCAACATACCAGGGTGTTTGTACACTGAAGGAGAATAGATTCTCATCAGGGAAAGAGTCATCTATGGGTTGATTATCTTCTGATGTAGTTAGCCTTGAAAGAAAATCTGCAACAACATTGGCCTTCCATGGCTTATCCACAATGGTTATATCAAACTCTTGCATCAACAATAATCATCTTTCCAATCTACCCGTGATCAAAGGTTTATTCATGAGATATCTAATGGCTGCATGATCAGTCTGCACAAATATTTGGTAGCCTTTTATGTAATGTCTGAATTTGTTCAGTGCATAGATTACTACCAACATTTCTTTTTCTATCACTGTATAGTTGAATTCAACTCCTTGTATATTTTTGTTGACAAAGTAAATGGCATTTTCAACATCTCCCTCTTTTTGTCCTAATACTACTCCTATGGCATAATTTGATGCATTAGTATGGATTTGGAAAGGTAGCTCCCAATTAGGCCCTTTTAGTATAGGAGCATGAGTCAAAGCTTCCTTCAAGTTAGAAAATTCCTTGTCACAGGCTTCAATCCACTAAAATTCAATATCTTTAGCGAGAAGAGTGTACAATGGTGTTGCTACCTTGCTAAAATCCTTGATGAAACATCTATAATATCTTGCATGACCCAAAAAACTCCTAACATCTTTCTATTTTCCAGGTGTGGAAAGATTTGTGATTACCTCAATCTTTGCAGGATCTACTTAAATTCCTTTGTGGGAGATTTAGTGGCCAATAAATACACCTTCATGCATTATCATGAAGCACTTTTAATTGTTTAAGAAAATTTTTGGTCTTCACATCTCTGTAGGACCCTTCTAAGATTTTCCAATGCTTGATTAAAATCAACACCATAAGTGGTAAATTCATCCATATAAATTTCCATGCAATCATGAGAAATGTTTGAGAAGATGCTAATGACTTCCCTCTAGAAAGTTGTAGGTGCATTGAATAATCCAAATGGAAGCACTGAATAGGAATAGGTCCCCCATGGAAAGGTAAATGTAGTCCTCTCCTGGTCCTTGGGTGCGATTTGGATCTAGTTGTAGCTGCTAAACCCATCTAGAAAAGAAAAGTATTGCTTTCCTGCAAGTGTGTCCAAAACTTGATCAATGAAGGGTAAAGGAAAGTGGTCCTTCTTGGTGGTAGCATTAAGTTCCCTATAATCAACACAAAATCATCATTTCCCTCCCTTCTTGGGCACAATCACTAATGGAGACACCTGCTGACTATCTGAAATGGGGTAGATAAATCCCGCATCTAGTAATTTTTGTAGTTCTCCTTCCACAATCTCTCTCAGTGTAGGGTTAATTTTTCTTTGTGGTTGTCTTACTAGGGTGAAATAATCTCTAATGTAAATTATGTGTGTAAAAAGTTTAGGATCCAATCCCTTCATATCATGATAATCCCATGAAAATGAATGTTGATGGGTCCTTAATAGGTTTGTCAATAACAATTGTTGTTCTTCATTCAATTTACTATTAACGTTCAAATATTTTCCTTCTAACACCTGTACTTGTGTAGTTAACTCTATCATGGCTACTTCATTAACACTTGGTACCTTTAGTTTGTATGGCATCAATGTATGAGACATACCTGTTGTTGTAGGAAATTTGTCTGTAGGAATACTGGTTGTAGGAAGAGTGGCTGCAAGAAGTCTGTATGTAGGAATAGTGGCTGCAGGAAGGGTAGGTAGAAGTGTCTTGACTAGAGTAGTAGAATGGGAAGATGATGATTCCTCCACTTCAAAATGTTGTTGAATGATGTTAGCCAATACTTCATCTTCATCTTGGAGTTGCATAAAGGAGCTTCTACCTAGCATCATAAGTTGCACCACAAAGTTAAGTTCCTTAGCCTCTTCACCAACATGTGGAAATATGGGATTATCTTCATCATGAGATGGCTGAGCAGGCTGATAAAGAACAAAATTTGTAGTGATCTTCCCATTTTAAATGGTCATGTCACCTGATTGACATGCATTGTACGCATTTGTAGTTGTTAACCATGGTCTCCCAAGAATAATGGGATATCTTCCTAGTGTGGCTTTAGGAGAGAGAATCATAAACTCTGTTGGGTACTCCCAAGAGTCTAGAACTACCACAAGATCCTCCACTACACCATTAGGCTTAACAGTAGAGCTATCAACAAGTTACATGATAGTAGGAGTGGACCTCATGCTTGTGATATTTAGTTGTTGCAGGATGTCTTTGGTCATTACACTTATTGCTGCCCCTAAATCAATCAGAACATTCTTTACTTGGACCCCGTTTATAACAAATGCTACCATAGGACTTCCTTGGTCATTATACTTGGGAATAGTCACTTTTCCTAGCATGATGTCAAATAGTTGTCTCACGACATGAACTGTAGTTGGGTCTTTCTTTTTCCTTCCTCGCTTCTTGAGATAGGCCTCCTTGATTGCTTTGTCATAGATTGGAACATCCTTTATGGCTTGAAATAGAGGTATCTGGAAACATATAAGCTTCATCTGGTCCAACATATCAAAAGTTGTATCCTCATTTTCTTCCTTCTTCTTGGAAACTTCCAATCTCTGAGGAAATGGTGGCTCTTGTTCAGTCTACTTGACTTGGACTGTTTCAATATTTTTAGGTATGCTAGGTTGAATGGGATCATTCAGAGGATCCTCTTCCTCTTCCGTGGGGAGCTCAGTGATAATGGGCTTGGAAGTGGCCAGTAGAGTAGTACCTGAATGCAAGTGGATATCACTTACACTCACAACATATGCAGGGAATTGATTTGAATCAACAGAGTATGCAGGTTGTTGCTATGGTTTGTTATTTGGATTGGGTGTGGGTTGAGCTGGTAGTTGAGTAGGTTTCGGCGCATTTGAACTGGGATTAGCAGGTGGATGCATTATAGTATGCTGCTAGGGCTGAGAAGGTGGTTCAATGTAATTGGTTGTCTGAGTAGGCCATTGCTGCCCTCCTCTCCATTGATTTGTTTGTTGCCAATTTTTTGGAGGTGCCTACCAATGTCCTTGAAATTGCTGCCAATTCCCTTGAGGTTGCTACCACTAGGGTGGAGAACTCTGATGATTGGGCCAAGAATTTGGAGGGTTACTCCAAGGATGTGATGGATATCCTCCATAATTGGGTGGATATGGGGGCTGCCATTGGTTACCAGAGGAATAAGAATTGAAATATGGCCTCGCACAGGATAGTGGATCTGATAGCATACCTTGTCTTGGAGCCCAAGGCTTTCTTTGTGCAACATAGTAGACTTGGTCTTCTTCAATCTGGATTGGCTTGAACTCAGGTGGAACTTGCTTTCTTTCAAGACTAGCTACCATCTTACATCTACAATCCTTCTTTTGTCTGCAGTGGGGGAAATACTCTGTCAACATTGCCTCTTCCTCCTCTTACTTCTTCGTGGCCTGAAGTGTATCTAGTTGAGTAGCTAGATTATTGATAATGACTTGCTTGAAGTCTTCCATCAAATGAGTAATCTCCAATCTTGAGGCTCCACTAGTAGTTGACTTACCCATGGAAGATTGATAAGCTCTCCCTTTCTTTGAAGCTAACCTAGAGTAGTTCTAGCAGATTTTCTTGATATCTTCGCAAGGAACTTGTGAAATATATCCTTCTCCCATAAGCATCCCTTCTCCCTCCTCTATGCATGCGGTACCACTCATTATCAGTTAGCTCACACAAAGAATTGGTAAATAATAAGGGGGTCATTAATTACTAAATGAAGATATGCGAAGAACAACTTCCAAAAACACTACAACAAGAAAAACTACCAATGACTCCAAAAGACTCCCTAGTTTGACACTATCCCCAACAATGACGCCAAAAATGTTGGCCTCCTACAATGCTCTTAATAACTAAGCCTTTACAGACATTTTTAAAATATTGGACATCTAATCTAAATAGCCATTTCGACCATCATGAAGGTGAATTTAACTTGTCAACCCAGGGACATGAACTTGAAATGGTTCAACACAGTATGTGCACTAGGAACTCAAAGTAGCCATTCTATTCTAGAGCTAAGGAACACACAATACTAAAAGTAAATTGCTTGAAGAGGAATGAAACAAATGTTGAACATCAATCAATAACTATGCTATGTTGAAATGCATAACAAGAATAAAAATATGAGCAACAAACAAGACACTGCTCTATTTGCTTTGGCTGTAGGAATAGTCATATAATGAAATTCTAGTGGCTGTAGGAATAGTCGGTGCTAGATTTCTAACTAAGTACTAAATAGAAAGTAATACTAAACTAATGCTAAACTAAGAAGATGGATTACTCACCAAGTGGTCCCCCTTGGATAAGTATTCTCTAAAACTAATTAAAATTGAGATGCTCGAACTCAACTTTATTTTATTCACTATGAATCATGAGTACAAAAGAGTAATTCATATGTATTTCTAAAAACTGAAGAGTGCAAGTACAATACCAAATAATGCAACCTTCTCAAGAAGGAGCATCAAATTATTATTTATACTAACAACTAAATCAGGTAGTCAACTTCATGACTAAGAGGATGCCATTTAGGGAAAACAAAGGAAATGGAGCAATGGTGGTTACACATGCATGGAATCTGATCAGACATGCAGGTCCAAATGCAGATTCAGCTCAACAGTAAGACTTGTACATGCTTGATCATTAAATTCCACTACAAGGTGGTTATGTTCAGTTGCATGAAGATTCTTCCACCATCAGTTGCCTTTGACTTGGAGTGATTCCTTTGCTAGACTCTATGGTGCATGCCTAGTTGGCGGTGTCTTCCTCAACTTGGTATATTAAATCTATTTGGCAAGGTTACTATGCATAATAATTGCACATCTATAACCACTCCAAGGAACATTCATTAACCACATTCAAAATCAATATAGATAATCCACATATTATGCCAAATGTCATTAAAGCTTGTAGAGATAGGATTAAGTCCAATGTCAATGGTTTGAGGGAAAGATTATGGAAATACCAACATTTAACATTAAAGTCCATGAAATCTATTAGAAAAAAACTATAGATTTTACCCAAAATTGGACCAAAAACTAGGCTCATCAATGAGACAGACAAGGCGAGATGACAAGTTAGAAGGAGATGGATGTTAGCGTGGAAATAAAACACTTCAACATATTACTATAGAACTAAAAATTGTTGATCTTAATCATCATTGGATGGATTATTGTAATGGCCAAAAAACACCATGATATGGCATAGATCAAGCTGTGCAAGGTCGTACCATCATATGAGACAAGTAGTCGCAGAGAAAGATGATCATGACTCATACTCAGAGCACAATTTCCCCAGTATTTTTGTCACAATCAGCCACAAACATAAAAAAGACTAGAAATACAATAAAAACAAGTCATGACATGTCATTTCTCCTCTAAATCATGTTGCCATGACATCCTTGAGGAACTAGCAACATGACTGCCTAAAAAAGATAAGACAAACCAATCATCATGATACGTCACTACTTCTCTAAATCCTATTGCCAGGACATCATGGAGAAACTAGTAGCATGATGAGATAATTAAAGGACAACATGACAAGATACCTTTTTCTAAGTGTTTTCCAAGTGTGTTTGAATGTCGGGTATTATAGATGTCAAGTTGTCAAGTTTGACAATGTTGAGATGTCAGGTTTGTTGATGTCTAGGTGACAAAATGCCAAAGTTTCCAAATTTAGGAAGGAGACATCCTAAATGATGTTAGTGTCAAGAGGATTAGTCCTCAAATGTTGCGAGGATCCTCCAAAACGTCAGATGACAATGACGATGCCTAGGAAGGACGAATCCTTAGGCATAAATAAATGACAATGGCTATTCTCCAGAAGGACACATCTAAAGAATAACCAAGAATTGATAGTTTGATTGGTTTGACTAAGTTTAACTAAAGTTGACTAGGTTTCACTTGTTTTGACTGAATGGACTACACGTCGATGTTGACATGCTGATGTAATTAACATGTTGATTAAACTTTTGTTTGTAGGAGTTTGTCTATTCTAGAATGACTTATTTTTTTTGAAAACATTTGACATGTGTGCCAGTTTAGTGTCATGAACCCTAATGGACTGACCTAGTGCGGCCTCAGGGGCTCATCAACAAATGGCCTTGCCTATGTCATACACTCAAAGACCTCATAGTTCAACACGACCAATGACTTTGTCTTGGTGACCAAAGATTGATACATGATTTTATTTTGACAAACTGAAAAGGACAAACCTAATGTCTCGTGGGCCCAAAGATGAGCCTTGCCTACATAGAAAATGCACAGAGACAACGTAGTTCGACAATGACCTAGACTGACTAACTTGACAATATATGCCTATTTTTTTGTGTTTTGAGATATTTTGAATTTTTTTTTGAATTTCTTTAAGGCGTTTTTTGATTTTTAGGTCTTTTTTAGGACATTTTTTAATTTTTGTCTTTTTTAGGGACATTTTATGATTTTTATGTATTTTTTAGGACATTTATGATTTTTAGGTTTTTTTTAAAGATATTTTTCAATTTTTAGGACCATGTGCGATACCCATTATAGTTGAATGCTAAAGGGATTGCTCCCAACTAGGTCCAGGACTAGCCAAGTTTGAAGGTTGTGAAAAGGACATGCTTGGGGTGATGGATGGATGGTTTGCAGGAATCAATGTTAACCATTGGAAGCCATGAAAGGGATGGCAAGGTTACATGATGGGAGCCAAGATGATGTCCAAAAAGTGGGTATTTGTTATGGAATAAGGTAGATAGAGTGATAGTAGATGGCAAAGAAAAATTGACTATGCATGGTGCCCGTTTGCTAGGTTTTCACCATGGTTCTTATCCAAAGAGCCTATTTACAAGGTTTTCACTATTGGATGAATTATCTCTCTTTACTATTTTTGTCATCATTTTTTTTATCTATTTTTTTTTTTTTTGTATTTTTGATGGTTTTCAGCCAGACTCTCTGATGCTATGCATAGAGATTTTGAAGGTGTAGAGCTTTTTTTTTGTATTTTTGTTCACTGTCTGGAGTAGCTAGCTAGTATGCTCTAGAACCAAAAGAAGACATGATGATGTAAGGACCCAGCCAATTTGGCTCGAACTTGCCAGGTTTTTCTCTGTTTGATTGATTCTTAGGATTTTGAATGAGGACCAATTCATCAATGTCAAACTTTCTGACCATAACTCTCTTATTGTAACTGTGATAGAGGTAGTTCCGATCTACCTCTAAATGATTTAAGGCATTGTATTTTCATTCCTCTAACATTTCCAATTCATGCAGTCATGACTATCTATACTCCTCATCATTGATTAGACCCTTCATGGAGAATCTTAAGGATGGAATTTCAACTTTAATGGTCGGGATGGCTTCAACTCCAAAGACCAAGGAGAATGGATTGGTTCATGTAGGTGTGGGGATGCTAGTGAAATAAGCCCATAGAGCAGGGTTGAGTTGGATGTGCCAGTCACGACCAACATCATTGACTGTCTTCTTAACAATTTTGATGATTCTTTTATTCAAATGTCTCATCTTGATCATTTCCTTGTGGGTAGTATGGTGTGGAGAAATGATGTTGGATGTGGTAGCGTTCACATAACCCATGAACATCTTGATTCTTGAAAGGATGATCATTGTTTGTGATGATGGACTAGGGTAAACCATACCAATAGATGATGTAGTTGAGGATAAATTTGGAAATGTGTTTTCTAGTTATGTATGTAAGGGGAATGGCTTCGATCCACTTAGTGAAATACTTAGTGGTGGTGATGATGAATTTGTGGCAATTGGATGAGGTAGGATGGATCATTGTGTGAAGGGCCAAGGAGAAGCAATCGACTAAAGTTATTGTGTTGGTGCATGAATCAAATCACTATGTATCTAACATTGGTGACATGTCTTGACAAACTCAAGTGCATTATTTTCTATAGTCGGCTAGTAATACCCTAGTCTTGTGATCTTCTTGGCTAAAGTAGGACCACTCAAATGAGATCTACATATACCCTCATGTACCTCGAGTAAGGTTTTTTGTGCTTCATCAGTGTCGAGACATTGAAGAAGGGTATTTTCAAATCTTCAGAAAAATAGGGTGTCACTAATGATGGTGTATCGACCAACCTTATGGATAAAGGACTTTTGTTGGTTGTTGGATAGGTTGGGGGAAAGGGTCTGGGATTGGAGAGTCATAGATATCTTGATACCATGGAGAATTGGGACCAACAAGCTTGCAAACCATTATTTATTCTAGGATTTCATATGCAGGAACCAAAATTTATTCTACCAAGAACTCAAATTGAGGGATGTTTCTTGGAATGTCTAAAAGAGAGTCGATTGTAGCCGTTACGTCTGCCACCTTATTTTGTGCCCTCAAAATCTATTAAAAAACAAGCATGTGGAAGTATGACTAAAAATTGTCAACAATTCATTTATAGGGCATTGACTTCTATTCCTTGGTGTCATAGTCATCGTTGACTTGGTTGATGACCAAATGAGAATCTCCAAGGATATGTAGATTTTGATTTTCCATTTTATGACCATTCTAAGTCCTATGATAAGTGCCTCATATTCTGCAATATTATTTGTACATGGAAAGGTGATTCAGAATGACTTTAGAATGGAATCTCCTTGTGGTGTAATAAACAATATTCCTGCTCCTGAACCATGACTAGTGTAAGACCCGTCAAAGTAAAGTTTCCAAGGCAATTTAGGTTTTGCATGAAATATGGACTCATTAGGAAATTTTTCCACCAATGGGTGATTTCCTTGTATATGTGCATCTGCCAATTGATCTACTATCACTTGTCCCTTTATAGCCTTTCATTCCACATATTGAATGTCATAGTTACTCAAGATCATTACCCATTTCACCAAGTGTCCTGTCAATGCTACGTGACTTAAAAGATATATCATGGTATCAATCTTTACCACTAAATGTGTCTTGTGATTCAACATGTAGTGTCTTAACTTTTGAGCAATAAATACCACTGCTAGACAAGCACGTTAAATGGATGTGAAATTTAGTTCATATCCAACCAGTGTCTGATTGATGTAGTATATGGCCCTTTCCTTTTCATCATGGTCATTTTGTTCTAGTAATGCCCCCAGTGCTGAAGTTGTTGCAAAAATGTATAGAATCAAAGGTTTCCCTTCGATTGGTGGCATTAGAATAGGTGGTGACAATAGATAATCCTTTATTAGTTGGAAGGCCTCTTGAAATTTATCAGTCCACACACTGATAAATTTTGATTCAAAATCTGACGAAAGTTCGTCAGAATTATTTTGTCAATTTTTTGATGAAATTTGAAATGTCAAAATTATGACCCAATATCGTCAACTGGGTTAGAATTTTGATGTTTCAAATTTCGTCAGAAAATTGATGAAATAATTCTGACAAAAGTTCATCCAAATTTTGACAAACTTTTGTCAAATTTTGAGTCAAAATGTATCAGTGACACAAAGGGGATTCCCTTGCGCAAGAGATACTGAAATGGTTTACACTTTTTGGTCAATTGTACTATGAAGCATTAGATAGATTGTAACCTACCTTGCAATGTCTTGAGTTCACTTATCCCTTTTGGAGGAGGCATGTCTAATATGGATTTTACTTTGGTAGGATCAACTTCAATGCCTCTACAAGAAACTATGTACCCAAAAATTTTCCTTGATGTCACACCAAAGACACATTTCTTGGGATTCAAGCGGACTTTATATTCTTCTAGTCTCTTGAAGATTTTGTATAACACATTCAAATGATCTTTTTGTGTCAAAGAGTTTTCCAAAAGGTCATCCACATAATCTTCCATTAGCTTGTGCATCATGTCATGGAATATTGTTGTCATAGCTCTCTGATAAGTGGTTCTTGCATTCTTGAGACCAAAAGGCATGGCGTTCCAATAGTATGTACCCCAAGGACATGTGAAGGTCGTTTTATGCTAATCTTCATGGGCAATACAAATTTGATTATAACCTGAGAAATCGTCCATCAGGGACAACATCTACTATCCTATTGTAAGATCAACTATAATGTCTATGTTTGGTAACAAAAAGTCATCCTTTAGACACACTTTATTTAGGTCCCAAATTTTTTTGTAGATGTGGATTTTACCATTCAGCTTTGTGACTAGAACTAGATTGGATATACATTCGGTGTAGTCTATTGATCATATGAATTGCACATCTAACAATTTATTGAGTTCCGCTTTGACTAATAGGGCAATTTGAGGATGCATTTTATGCAGCTTTTTGTTTACTGGCTTAGCATCTAGAAGCAATGGAAAATGGTGCAAGACAAGTTTTGGATCCAACCTAGGCATATTGGCGTAGGACCATGCAAAGTTAATCTTACACTCTAAAAAGAATTTGTGAAATTCAAGTTTCTCTTCTTTTGTCAAGGATGCCACAAAGAGGACAATTTTGGGATCTTCTTTTGTAGCTATGTTGATTTCCATGGTGTCCTCTATGAGAATTGTCAATATTTCCTCATTCATGGGGAGAAATTCTAGTCCTCCATCCTTGGGCACCTCGAAGAGGTTTTCACCCATAGATACGTCCTTTATTTTTACTCTTTTACCATCAGAAGGTGCCATTTGTTTTTTACCTAAAGAGGTGTCATTTTTTATTTTTTATTTTGCAACTAGAGGATGGCACAGTCTCCCTAAAGTAGGTTGCACCATCTAGGTCAATAGAAAATCTAACCTTGTGATCTCCACTTAGTGACAATGGCTTCATCATTTTGAAATATGTCCATAACTAGTGGGCCTTGTTTGTCCCAATCAACTAGCTATAGGTAGACTAAGGAGATACCATCATTAGTATTGGTGAATGGTGGGGATGATGGAGATAGCATGCAAACAAATTTGGAAAGGGTAAAGATAAAATTTGCATCATCCAACTCCCAATCAGATTCTATCCAATATTCCCCTTCACTTGATTCATACTCATTGTCAAAATAAGGCATGAATGGGATGGAATTGGGGTTGGTAGTGTCATGTGGTGAGTCATATGAATCCAAATGGGATTCATTTCTATTAGATGGTTGGACAGATATGTCAGGGTTATGGCCAATGGGATTAGAAGATGATTCAAACTTTTCATTGTTCCTTGGGATTTTAGGATTGTCATTATTCTGTGCCGGATCAATTTTTAAAAAATTCCAAAATATTTCTTCAAATGTAGGTTCTCCAGGTTCAAGAAACAATTCGTCAAGGCAACAGTCACTCAAGGATTGTTGGGAGCCAAATTCCCATTCATGGGAGTTTGTTTCGGCAAGGAATTCCTCAATAATATTGACACTTTTTGAAGCATTTGTGCTCTCCCTTTAAAATAGATTGGTACATCTATCATCATTTTCGTGTAGCCCATATCATAACCCAAGATAATTTGGTCTTTGGGGAGGCATTATAGGTTCCCACATTCTAGTTTTATTTCTGCCAAGGCCACTAGCTCCATCGTAGCCTTTTTCCTTCATCATATCATAACCTTTGTTGTATATTTGGACTGGTATTGGGGATGGATCTTCTAGGTCTTTATAAATCCATGTTGATATATCCTCGATGTCTTCTTTGCTCATTTCTCCCCATTTTATAAAAATGCATGTTGGAGGAACTCTAAAGATTTCCTTAGGCTCAATTCTAAAACAAGATTGACCATAAGCCTTAGGAGATTTGGGTATTTTGGTGATGCAGTAGGCCATGTTCAATTTATACTCTCCACATCCTTGGTCCTGGATCTTGATATTTGGATAAGGATTCAGAATGGAGAAGGATGGTGTGGTAGAAGTGGAAGGAGTAGATATGGATGATTTGGCGAGTGTGGATGAGTTCATGTATTTGGAAGAAGAGGAGCTTGGAGCTTCTCGGTTGATGGGCACCTGATGTTCTAAGATACCCCTTAGATTGGTATAGTACTGGAAAGAATCGGGGTCTCCATATATGGTGATTTTAGTGCCGTCAAAAGGAAACTTCAAGCATTGATGGTAGGTGGATGGAACAACTTTAAAGGTATGAATCCAGGCTCAACCAAGCAAGATGTTATAGGGAAGTTCAAGATCCAGGACTTGGCATGTCGTATCCACAATGACTGGCCCAAATTTGATAGGAAGAGTGACAACACCCTGAGAAGAGCATTCATCATCATCATATGCCTTTATAACAATGCTCTTTGTAGCATCTACACATGCATCAAAAAATCCTAGAGCCCTAACCAATTTTAAGGAGCATATATTTAGTCCTGCTCCACCATCTACTAAAACTCATCTGACCTTATGCTTATGAATAAAGATTTCAATGTGTAATGCATCGTTATGATTGGACTTTGGTGATGAATAATCCTGGCCTAAAAATGTTATATGATGGGGAATGGTTAATTATCCCACCATGGATTCAAACTAGTTGACATCAATGTCACGAGGGACTGAAGATTCCTATTGTGATGCATCATTATTTATCTATCCTAAATGATGCAAAATAGAATGCAAAAGAAAGAAAACAACACCTCAACACCTCAAGATTAGGCTAAGTTGAACTTAAACAAAGAAAGATAAAACAACTATCTATACCTTGTCTAAGTTCAACTTCTTAGTTGGCCCTTTTATGTAGCTTGAATGATATGTTTGTTCCTTGATGGAAAACGATCTAAAATGACATGCAAAATTATGCAAATTTGATGTGGAATGCAATGAAGGATGTGGGTAGTTGGATTGATGTATGAAAGTGTATGCAATATGAGCTTCAAGAGTGCAACAATGGTGATTGTGAAGGAAAAATGCAAGTGTGAGAGCTTGAACTTGAAAATGAGAATGCAAGTTATGAAAATGTGATGATTGAATGAGAGAAAATATTCCATTTTAATGGAAGAATCTCTAGAGAATTGGATGGTCGATATCTTGCCAACATGGGCAAGATGAAGGGTTGTGGTTATTTGAGGACTCACAAGCCCTCACATCTTTCCATGTGGAGGATGACATTTCACAAGGACAAATGAGTTGTAAAGAGGACATGTGATGTGGAGGTACATGCAAGTACCTTGGGATTAGGGTAGATTTCCTCAAAAAGGAAGTTCTTGTCCCCATATGAGGGTGATGGTGACAAGTGAAGAATTTTAGAAAGTGCTCTCTTATCATCATGGGGATGAGAGAAGTTGTTGGGGGAATAAATGTGAATTTAAAATTCACATGAGTGGGAGTTTCCTAGAGGATAAAACAAGGCCCTCATAAAGGAGGTCCTTGTCCCATGTGAGTGATGTGACACATGAGACCCACATAGGGAAGAGGAGAGCCTTGGATGAATAAATGTGAATTTTTAGTTCACATGGGGAAGAGGTCAAGGCTAAATAAAGAAAGCACCCATGAAAGGTTGACTTGGAGGACATGCCAAAGATGGCATATGATTAGATTAAGGTTGTGCAAACAAGTGATTAAGAAGATTAATGAGGGATTAGGGGCAAGTGGAAAAATATGGAGGATGTGACATTAATCTTGATTAAAGGTGTGCACATCCTAATCATGGATTAATTAAAATAATCCAAATTAGAAGAGGGTTATGGAGGATGGACAAGGAGAGAGAAAAAGGGGAATTTAAAATTGATTTAAATTCAAAAAGGTTAAATTACTAAATTAAATAAATGGATATATTTATTTAATTCAGAGAGGAAAGGATGAAAGGTAAAGTGTTTAATTATTAAATTACATACTTTAAGAATCTTATGCAAATAGTGAAATATTAATTAAATAAAACATTTAATTAATATTGATGGAATAGACTAGTAAAGGATACAAATTTGATCATGTGGGAGTGGTCAAATTTGGATGTCTACATTTTTCCCCTATTTGAGATGGTGCTATGAAGTAGCATCATTTGAAAGAATATTAAAAGATAAGACCAAGAAAAAGATGGTTAGATTGGAAAAGATGCCCCAACCATCAAAGGAGTGACTAGGAAGAAAGATGATGGGGGTGAAGATGAAGATTAGGGATTGAGGATGCCCCTTTGAGAGGACATGTGGGTTCAAGATAACACAGGTATGCTCTTGAAATGGAAGTAACGATGAAAGGGGAGATGAGGAAGATGATGTAAATTGATGGGTAAGAGAGGATGATAAGTGATAGGATATTATGAAGCTCAAATGGATGTAAGGACAAAGGTGATGTTTCCCCAGTCAAGCTATAAGAAAAAATTGGTTGATGATGGATGGAGTGTTGTCAATGAGGGAATGATATATCCTGAAACAACATGAGGATAAGGAAGAATACATTCAGATGATGATGATGATGAAAGTGTTGTTGATGAGGGAAGGATACATCCCAAAACAACACCTAAGGATAGGGAACGATGCATCCCGATCATGATGATGAAAGTGTTGTTGATGAGGGAAGGATACATCCCAAAACAACACCAAAGGATAGGGAAGGATACATCCCAATTATGGTGACAATGAGGATGATTGGATCAAGGCTTGTAGCAAGGCAGGGAACAAGACCAAGTATGTGATTAGATGATTTGTGCTAGACTGAATTGATGAGGATTATATTGAGATGTGAGATGGATGAAAGGAATAAAAATGATGGGCGACAAGATTCTTAGAATAACCAATCTATATTATTCTAAGAATATTGAAGAGATGAGGATAATCTTGAGAAGAAAGGGAGATGGGGGGATGAATGTTTGCACAACCAAAATCATAGGTCATGGGTTGGCTAGAGAAGGGATGGAGGATACATGCAATGCAATGGAATGGAAAATTAAATGCAATCCTAATGCAATTTTCCATTTTTGGAGCACAAATTTATGCTATAGCATAAGATACAAGATGCTATGGTATGAATAACTAAGGCCAATTCATGGATAATGCATAAAACAAACACAAAAAACAAGAAGGCTACCCCAACACCCCAAAGTAGTGATGAGTTTGGTCAACCTAGGCATTGGGATAAACACAAGCACAAAAGGATGCCCCAGCATATCAAAAGACCTAAAGAGTCTTGGTGGGTACTATGTGGGGCAACTAAGAAGAAAACAAGCAAAGAAAAAAGATCAAGATATGGCCCTATGTTAACCAATCAAAACACACTGTAATATGATAGATCATGGCAGCCTTGACAAGTTGTAATAGGGAGTTCAAATGATCAAAAAAAAGCCAAAAGTATCAAAATATGGCAATCAATTTCAAATTTTCCTTTGCCACAGGATCTAGAGGATGGATGGGATTGATGAGGTCTATTAGGAAGGATGCATCCTATTAAAAGAAAAGATGGATACTAAACTAAAAGATGGAAATGACACATGATATTCAAAACCGATTGGATGTCATGATATAAGTGGATCTCATTTATGAAAAACTACCTAGATAAGGACATACTTGATGACATGACGCAAGACACGAAATTGATACACCCTAAATACCTAGGAGCTTGGGGGCTGATCAAAGATTATCCTTTCCTATGTGAAAGCACATAGCCCTTGTAGTTCAATAAAAGGCCATGGATAAAAGTGGAAAGAGGACAATGGAGATGATGATAGATGACAAAGATAGGATGGATAAAAGGAGCCCTAGGGGTGGATCAAATCACTGACCTTTCCTATGTGAAAGTGTAGGGGAAATGTATTTCAACAAAAGAATAAAGAAAAATGATGGATAAAGGATGATGAGATGACCATGATAAGTGGATAAAAATATTGAACTGATATGACGAGACAAGACTGGCTTGATGGTGATTACATAAAGCTCAGGGATGGGATAGTTATCCAGATCAGAAAAAGATGAATTGGGATGATGATATGATAGAGAGATGAGTGATGAGAAGTGATAGGAGATTGGAAGATGTGTGAAAGAAGTGGGAGTGATGATAGTGAGATGAATGAAAATGAATTGGATTTAAAGTAGTTGATAGTCAGATATCAATGAAAAGGGATGATGAGATGGGATGAGGATAAAGATGAAGGGATGGATAAAAAGATAAGGATGGGGGATGGAAGGGATTGTTTGGATGGATGAATAGGAAGATAAGGGTGGGGAGATGAAATAGGTGCTATGATGGATGGGAAGATAATAGCGATATCAATGCCTAGGGATGATGATATAAGATGAGGATAAAGGTGAGGGATGGAAGGGATTGTTTGGATGGATGAATAGAGGTATGAGGATTCAGACGAGGAAAAGGTTATTGGATAGTTAGATTGATAGATAAAGATGGGGAGATGGAGGGGATGACACGATGGATGAATGATGTCTCTAAGGACTTATGTCACAAAGGAAGATAGGTGCCCCCACTCTAGATATGTCATGCGTGATAAGGAAAGAGGGATGAAAGATGAGGGGATGGGAAGATAAAGGAGATAACTAGAGGAGGATAGGATGGGTGGCTAAGGGAGTTTGATGGATGAAGGTAGGATGTCGGGAGAAGGAAGGGAGACTAATGGTAGCATGATAGGTGGACAAAGAAAGTAGATGACTGTGGATAAGGAATAGGGTAGTGTATGGACGAAGGGAATTTGTACCAAGAGGTGTCCAAAGCATGCATAGATAGGTTCCCTTGTCTGTATCAAGATCACAAGGAGGATGGCGGGGTTGGAGATAAATGGGATATGATGGTAGGATGTGGAAGATAGGTGGGATGGAGGAAACAGATGAAGGGGATGAAGCTGCCCCCAAGTGTGGAAGTAACTAGATGGAGGATTTACACATAATTCCTATTTTCTAGGTTTTCATCATGGTACTCATCCAAGGCACTTTTTTTCCAAGTTTTCACGATTGGACGAATTTTTCTCTGTACCTTTTTTTTTCTCTTTTTTTAGATTTTTTGGGATTTTTGGGATTTTTGGATAGAATGTGGATGGAGATGGATAAATATAGGGATGTGGATAAGTGGATTTAGAAGGCATGTGATAAGGAGATGGATGAAGGACTCAAGCATTAAGTTCCATACAAGGTATTAAAAGCCCATGTGTGAAATGACTATTGGATGGTTGTACAACTTATTAGGATAAATGGATTATGCAAGAGAATGGATTAAAGGGATTTGATGAGGGAGATATGTGGGATTATCTATGGGATGTTAGAAAGTGTATGGATGGAATGATGGGGTAGGTGCATGATGGGGTAATTTTCTTAGGATCAACATTGGCACATATGGTGGTAGATGTGAAAGGATACGAGGATTAATGGATGGATAATGGAGGAGATGGGATTGTGAATTTTGGGTCATAAGGACCCAAAATATATTTAGGAGATGGAGGATGTGTATGATTAGCTTTTGGATTAGCAACTTTGGATGTTGTTACAAATTTTTCATTTGAAGGAATTGCATCTTTTTTATTTGGGATCCACATGGTTTGATATTTTCTTTGGTGGGCCTTGGTGGCCTATGGGTTTGATTTGGATTTTGGACTTGATGTTGGATTGGATTTTTCTTTTTGTCAACATGTCTTTTGAAGTAGACATGAGGGGATTTAGATTCATGTGGATGTTTAGATTTATGCATTTTTACTTTGGTATCCAAAGTGCTTTTAATAGCAATAGGATGGGTGCAAGGAGATGGATGATGTGGAGGATGCATGAATGGAGTAATGGAGGTAGGATTTTGGGGATGACATGTAGGTGCATGCCTTTGTTGATCCTGATTATGTAAGATGAGAGTGGGATGTTTATGATGGGTGATACAGGTAGGTGATGGATGGATAGAAGGATTAATAAGATGAGAGGGAGGAGGTGATTTTGGGATATAATGACCCAAAATGGACATAGTAGCTAGAGGATGTGTGATGGTGGATGGAGGGACATAAGGACCCAAAATGGATGAGGTAGATGAGGGATGGGAGATGGTGGATGGAGGGACATAAGGACCCAAATGGATTTAGAAGATGAAGGAGGAATATGGATGGTAGAAAATGGTTTAGTGGAGTGACAAGAAGATCCTATTATTCTTTTGGAGGAGGCTCGCTTAAGATGTATAGAGGTTGCACCAACATTTTTTGATTGAGTCTTGAGAGATATATCCAAGACCTTGTGTACACATATTTTCTTTGACATGGATGGGCTCTAAAATACCTTGCTCATGAGGCCTAAACCTTTTCCTTGATAGTTCATGCTTTTTAGCATTTGATCTATAGTAGGATTCTTGTTATTTTGGAAGAATGATGCAAGGCCATTATTAGGTGGAGGAGGATAGGTGGTGTATATGCTCGGTTTGTCATCTACAAGGAAACCACCACGGATGAATGTGATAGTACCGAGGGAATATAAAAATGGTGTGGGGATAGTGGGGTTAGGTGACAATGGAGGATCATGAGATGGAGATTGTAACATCATGAAAAAAGGAAAGGTTAAAAGAAAAAAAATGCCTATAAACTCTAATGCAATCTAAATTCAAACAACAAATAACAAAGGAAATAGCTAAAACATAAAACAATCTCACCAAAGATCGATGTAATTCCATAGATAACCTCTATTTTCCTTCTTCATTTTATCATGTTGGTATTCTTGCCCTCAGATTTTTTAGTATGTGTGCAAGTATAGCCCTGATAGATGTGATTATAGAAAAATATCAAAGATTAAACAAGTGATTTCTCAAAAATTCATATGATTTTGGGAGGAGTTGAAATGATGAAAGACAAATCAATTTATAGAAAATTGATCATTCAAATGAGAGGGTGAGATTGAAAGATAGATGGATGATTTATATTAAAAGATTCAACATGCATTAAGATAATTGTTAGTACTGACATGAGTGAGAAAACCTAAGAATAGAGATAAAGATTAAATAATGATTTAATCTCAGGTTGAGAGTATTTGAAAATAGAAGAATAATGTTTGCATGAAAAAGATAAAGATAGAATAATGGACACAATATGTTCAAACGTACACATAACATTAATTAATTAAATAAAGATATTTAATTAATAAATATGTCCATGCATATGAATTAAAACTAGATAACTGACTGGTTATGATAGAGAGTTTATTCGCAAGAGACACTCAAACATTAAATTAGGAGATAACTGACTGATTCAAATAGATCTCAAGTAAAGTAGGAATGAATATTTAGATAACTTAAACATTTATCTAAATATAGAGGAATGTGTTAAAAATAGACTTTTATGAATTAAATGATTATTTAATTCAAGATTCGACATTTAGGGATAAATTAAATAAATAAGATTTATTTAATTGAGTGAAGAAAAGATTAATGAATAATTAAATAATTAAAGTATTTATTTAATTATAGTCAAAAATATGATAAAGATAAATTAAATAAGAATTTATTTAATTTAAGGAATATAAAGTTAATTAGTGATGTAATTAAATAAAGAACATTTATTTAACTAATCAGGACTGAATAAAGATAACATGAATTAATTAAATAATTAAGTTTATTTAATTAATAGAGGAATTAATGTTAAAGTGAATTAATTAAATAATTAAAAGTTATTTAATTAATAGATGGACAAGGAATTTATAAAGTAATTAAATAATTAACATTATTTAATCATGACTATGAAAATACGAATTATGAAGAAATTGAAGTCACGGGCTTAGACCAAGTCACGGGCTTAGACCAAATTTTAGTGTCTACAAAGAGGATGGGATAGCAGCATCTTGATCAGGAGGAGTAATTGGTAAGGGATTAAGGGAGGGATTAGGTGATATGATAGGATTTTGATTTATGGTAGTGGGTAATAAGGGCTCATGTGATGGAATGATCGGATCTTGAGTGTCAAGGGGATCATGGGATGGAATGGATTGGGGATTGTGATCTTGAGGTGGACTAGATAAGATGGCATGATCTCGATTGAGAGAAGAGGATGTGTTGGTATGATTTGGATCAATCTCTTTGCATGACTCATTGTGTATAGTTGGCATGATGATGGAGTGTTGAAGAGACTCCTCAAGTGGGGGAGATGGAAGGATAAGGGATTCATGAAGTTCATGGGAATGGATTTCGATGATACTAGGAGTGGGAGAAGTTGATTGGATTTGGGTGTCTTTGCTAGATTGGGTGGATTTAGGAGTAGAATATGGTAATGGGGTTTGGTTATGTTTGATGGGTTCGACAACTCTTGGAGTAGGAGATGGGGGTTCAATGGATTCGGTGGGAGTGATGGTTTCAACGGTTTGAGTGGTGCTAGGGGTGGTAACATCAATGATAGGTGTGGTACGGGGAAGGGTCTCATCACTAGTGACTGTGGATGATGGATTGGGATGGCATGGTCCCATGACTTCAAGGTGTGGAGTTGGGGATGTCTTCTTTGTCATAAGCCCTTGGAGAACTGTTGCAATGAGAATTGTGCATATCCTAGGTTTAGCTGGAGTGGTGGGAATAGATGAAGGATTAGGTATCAGTGGAGGACTAGGATTATGGATTGGTGGACTAGGATTAGATTGAGGAATGAGGTTGAATGGAGGAATAAGAGTATATAGAGGATTAGGATTGGAGGGGGGATCAGGATTAGATGGAGGGTTAAGGTAAGGATATTGTGATAGCAGACTAGAATAGGAATACATGGATAATGGATTGATGTTGGAGGAAGTAGATGAGGAATTAAGATAAGAATATTGGGATGATGGATTAGGACAAGAGGATATGGGTGATGGTTTGTAATAAAGTTATTGGGATGGTGGATTTAGATAGGAGGACATGGATGATGGATTAGGATAGGGAGATGATGTCAGATTAGGATAGGTTGATGGGGATGTAGGATTAAGATAAGAAGGTGTGAATGTTCGATTAGGATGGGCAAATTGGTAAGGAGGATTGGGATAGGGGGTACATGGATTGAAGATTGTACTAGGAGTATTGGGATGGTGGATTAGGATGGGAAGATTGGTATGGTAGATTGAGATAAGAGGATATGGGTGTTCGATAAGAGAAAGATGTAGATGAAGGATATGATGAATATGCGAATGAGGAAGATAATGGATATCCTTTGTTAGAAGTAGCATAAGGAGTGTTATTAGTCATGGATGAAGACATAATAGGATGGATTAGAGGAGTGATTTAGTTTTGGAAAGTGGTTGGGGAAATATTACTAGAAATGATAGCATTAAGTGGATCTATGTCATATACGTCTTAATCAACAAGACTCTCATTATCATCATCAACGTCATTAGGATTCCCCTTGACTACTATTTTTGGTTGCATTGATGGAGGATAAGGATTCATGATGTTGGATGGGATGGATACGGATTGAAAAAATGGGAACGAACATTTAGAAGGAAAGAAGAGATAATGAAAGGATAAATAGGATAGATTGGAAGAAGATGGAGGAATGGACCCTAAAATTTGTTTCGATATCAGGAGATCTTGGATGGTAATGGAGTAAAGATCAAATAGGGATTTAGGTAAAGCTAAGATTAGGATGATTGGAGGATGTGTTTTGATTGATTCTACACCAAGTTTAGGTTTTTGACTAGAGGATGTAAGGTGTTGATAATTAGATTTTTCCAAATTTGGTAGTTTAAAAAAATTATCAAATTTTGCCATTTTAGAAAATTTCACAGGCATACCTTTGAGAGTCCAATTTTTTCCCAAAAAATTCCTAAAAATAAGGTAGGATGAATTTCCAACTAACATCCTAAATCTAAGACATGCATTCCAAGTTATTAATGAAAATGATTTTTCAAAAACTAAAAAAAAAACACTAAATTGTGATTTTGAGGGTCAAGATGAAAGTTTGAAGCCCCAAAAATGTGCCAAAATGGGGGACAACCGACTAAAAGTGGTTGGAAATACACATGGCACCTCATAACACAACCACCTGTAAAATTTCAGCCCAAACAGACACCCGAGTCAAAAGTTATGGCCTCTGGAATTTTTTGCATCAAAATCAAAACTCCTAAAACAAAGTCTAGGTGATTGGGATGGATGATTTGATGATGGATATGGAATCTAATTATTTTCTAAGATGCACCTATATGATTTGGTCGATGAAATGATAACTTTTAGAAAATTTTGATGAACTAAAACAACGATGATGGGAAGACGGATGAAGGTTTGCTTTTGGGAAAATTTGTCTATCTAGGGTGTAAGGTCGCCTATCTATTGGGCAAGGTCGCCTATCTATGGGTCAAGGTCTCCTATCTTTGTGACAAGGTCACCTATTCAATGGTCAAGGTCACTTATCTACTAGTCAAGGTCACCTATCTGGTGGGCAACGTTGCCTATCTTGTGGGAAAGGTCACTTGTTTGGAGGGAAAGGTCGCCTATCTACTGGGCAAGGTCACCTATCTCTGGGGAAAGGTCTCCTATCTATTGGGCAAGGTCGCCTATCTCAAGATCAAGGTCAAGGTCACCGAAGTCAAGGTCAAGGTCACCCAAGTTAACTTTTGGACTTGTCTAAATAAAAAAAGGGGTCAAATGGACGCTCGAAATAGGAAAATGGATGCTCAAAATGAGGAAATAGATGCTCAGACAGAGGAAATAGACACTCAAAATGGGGAGATAGATGCTTGGAATGAGAAATAAATGCTCCTAATAGGGAAATAGATGCTCAGAATGGGGAAATAGATGTTCAGAATGAGAAAACGGGTGGTCAGAACAGGCAAACGGGTACTCAGAACGAGGAAAACAGATGCTCAGAATGGGAAAATGGGTGGTCGAAATAGGAAAACGGGTACTTAGAATGACAAAATGGAAGGAAAAAATCGCTATTCAAGTCACAAAATTGGTCAACTTGGGGCAGGGTTGCCCAACTTAAGGTCAGGGTCACCCATGTTGAGGGCAAGGTCACCTGTTCAATGAAAGACAATTCTAATAGAAATAGACTAAGAAATGATTGAGACAAAAGGAAAGGTCGCCCCTATGGAGGGAAAGGTCACCCCTGTTAAGGGAAAGGTCACCCTTGTTGAGGGAAAGGTTGCCTCTATAGTTAGACTTGGACTTAACTTGGATGAAAATAGCTATGGAAAAGGACCCAAAACGCAACAAACAACAAGCAAAAAGTAAGGGCTAACTTGACTAAAAAAAAATGCACTAGTTCTGCACAGAAAAGACAATTCAATCAGCACAATCCTAATATTAGTGATATGGGTATGGCCAATATGGTCCTCTAACTAGGCTAAACAAGGAAAACTAGTGAGTCCTCAATATACACATGGTATGTGAGGCACAACTGTGAACACTAGCCCATCTATAAGCATGAGTTAGGAACCCCAGTGAGATACTGGAAGCTCAAACCAACTCTTCACGTCTTATCTAGGTATCACCCTAGCTTTGATGCTCCACTAGACATGACGTGACTGGATTTGGGTACAAATTTGGCTCTCCCCCCTTTATATACCCCGTTAGTACATGTGATTGGGATCATCCCTTGGGGTGATGAAATCCTCGAGCAGGTCTCGCTAAAAAAAGAGAACACTAAACATCTTCGGCTACTCCCCAGACTCACACGAAGTGCAAGGGGAAAGCTTGAACATTGTAGTGACCCTTGGGTAACAAAAAGGACTAAGTAAGCTACGATTTCTTGTCACCTAGGATCACTAGATGGTGGAAGGGGATTGGATACGTCAATAGCTTACTTTACAAACACACCACACAATATATTTGACCTCCCCTAGTTAAAGTATGTGCTTAAGTAGTATGTGATGCAATGTTATTTACCTATCCTAAATGATGCAAAATAGAATGCAAAAGAAAGAAAACAACACTTCAACACCTCAAGATTGGGTAGCTTGAATGATATGTGTGCTTCTTGATGGTAAATGATCTAAAATGGCATGCAAAATGATGCAAATTTGATGTGGAATGCAATGAAGGATGTGGGTAGTTGGATTGATGTATGAAAGTGTATGCAATATGAGCTTCAAGAGTGGAACAATGGTGATTCCAAAGTAAAAATGCAAGTGTGAGAGCTTGAACTTGAAAATGAGAATGCAAGTTATGAAAATGTGATGATTGAATGAGAGAAAATCTTCCATTTTAAGGGAAGAATCTCTAGAGAATTGGACGGTCCAGATCTTGCCAACATGGGCAAGATGAAGGGTTGTGGTGAGTTGAGGACTCACAAGCCCTCACATCTTTCCATGTGGAGGATGAGATGTCACAAGTACCCTGGGATTAGGGGAGATTTCCTCAAAAAGGAAGTTATTGTCCCCATATGAGGGTGATGGTGACAAATAAAGAATTTTAGAAAGTTCTCTCTTATCATCATGGGGATGAGAGAAGTTGGTGGGGGAATAAATGTGAATTCAAAATTCACATGAGTGGGAGTTTCCTAGAGGATAAAACAAGGTCCTCATAAAGGAGGTCCTTTTCCCATGTGAGTGATGTGACACATGAGACCCACATAGGGAAGAGGAGAACCTTGGATGAATAAATGTGAATTTTTAATTCACATGGGGAAGAGGTCAAGCCTAAATAAAGAAATAAATCATGAAAGGTTGACTTGCAAAACATGCCAAAGATGGCATGTGATTAGATTAAGGTTTTGCAAACAAGTGATTAAGAAGATTAATGAGGGATTAGAGGCAAGTGGACAAATATGGAGGATGTGACATTAATCCTGATTAAAGGTGTGCACATCCTAATCATGGATTAATTAAACTAATCCATATTAGAAGAGGGTTATGGAGGATGTATCAAGGAGAGAAAAAGGGGAATTTAAAATTGATTTAAATTCAAAAAGCTTAAATGACTAAATTAAATAAATGGATATATTTATTTAATTTAGAGAGGAAAGGATGAAAGGTAAAGTGTTTAATTATTAAATTAAATACTTTATTAACCTTATGCAAATAGTGAAATATT
Source organism: Sequoia sempervirens (assembly GCA_007258455.2). Taxonomy (NCBI): domain Eukaryota; kingdom Viridiplantae; phylum Streptophyta; class Pinopsida; order Cupressales; family Cupressaceae; genus Sequoia; species Sequoia sempervirens. The sequence goes on along the minus strand of VDFB02075321.1, from coordinate 130,759,187 downwards.
AATTAAATAAATCATTTAATTAATATTGGTGGAATGGATGAGTAAAGGATAAAAATTTGACCATGTGGAAGTGGTCAAATTTGGATGTGTGTGTGCTTGTAAAGTTTTATCAAGTATGGCCTTATGCGTAGGAGAAATGCATAAGAGCTCAAGTATAGAGATCTGAGCAAGTGTTTTGCCTAGTTGGTTGATAAGGTTAAACTGTCCCTTAGGTTGTGACTGCTTGGTGGATGGACCTGTTTGTGACTGCTTAGCGGATGGACCAGGTATTGTGATTTTTTGGCTGCCTAGGAGGGGGAGGACCAGCTATGGTGACTTTTCCACCACAGGTAGTGACATTACATGCAGGTGCTTTTTTGACAGTAATGGTATTGACATATTCGTCAGCTGCTTGAACATGATTTATAGTGGTTCCACTAGAATAGTCGAAGGTCGTATGAGTATAGTTGGTATGGTTATTATTTGTCTTAGGACCTAATGTTGAGGGGTTATTTGAACCATGGTCTTGTAGTGGGTTCTTGTGAATAGTATGTTCTATGTTTGACACAAATTGTGGTCCACCCAATTCAATTGTGCGATTCTCAATGAGGTCTTGTACCAAATTTCTTAGTTATTGACAAGAGGATGCCTTATGACAATGTCTAGTTTCAGGAAGAACACATCTTGTATAAGACATAAATTGGTTGTTTTGATAGTTTGACTATTTAACTATTTTGAAAATTTGTTTGGTTTGATTGAGTGACCTTATTGACCTATTGTCTTGTTGATGTGTGACTTGTCTAATGTTTTGATGACTATTTGTGTCTATGTTCACAATTTCTGATTTATTTGACTGACATGATGAAACCTAATCGACTGACCTAGGTGGCTTCGGGGAACATTGACAGATGGCCCTTCCTACATTTAGTCGTAGATGCAACATAGTTCAACAATGACATGGACTGACCGACATGATTGACTTTGATTCTATTTTTTGGGATTTTGAAGGTTATTTAGATGTTTTTGTGTTTTTGATATATTTTGATTTTTTTGGATTTTGAGGTTTTATGATTTATTTTTCTTTTTGATAATATTTCATTTTTTTGTCTTTTGATAGTTTTAAGATTTCTTTTTCCTTTTTGAGAATATTTAATTTTTTTTGTGTTTTTTGAATGTTTTATATTTTTTTTGTCTTTTATTATGGATGATATGGGGAAGTGTGTATTCTATTATGGATGATACACTATAAGGACCATGAAAAATGCATATGAATGATGCTTACAAGCAAGCAAGCAAGCAAGCAAGCACACACAAGAATCCAAGGACAACCATGATCTTGCTCCTAGTCAAGCTGAAAACCAATTGACAAATGATGAGGATGATGACGATGTTGTTTGACATGGGAAGGACACATCCCAAAACAATGTGAGGATGATGATAATGTGACTAAAGGATCAAGGTTTGTAGCTAGGCTAGAAACAAAACCAAGGAATGTTTTGGATGATGTGTTAGAATGCACAACAAGAATGTATGGATTAGGCTTATTGCATTTGGAATGACTGGATGGGATTATGGAGGGAACTTGGATAATTGGATCAAAATACTTAAACTAATGACAAGGGAAAACCAAACCCAATAATAGGCATGGAAGGATATGGATTTATTTTGGTAAAGGAGATATGAGGATTATTAGCATATGATCTCCAAGGACTATGTCACATAGGAATAATTTGTTTTCTTCATGGTATGGGTATGGATAATGTTATGAAGGCTATGATATTTCATGAATAGTGTATAACCAAAGGATAGACATATCAAAAAAAATTCCAAAGCATGATTTATGTTTGTAACTTAGTCCTTATCAAGATCAAAGTAGGTGGGAAAATGGATGGGTATGATAGGGCTTAGATGGATAGATGGAAATGTCATAGGAAATGTCATGTGAAGTGCATGGGGGATGAGACAACTTTCCCCCAAGTGTAATGGTCCACATAGATAATTTCTCTTACACATGATTCTTGTTTGCCAAGTTTTCATCATGGTACTTATCTAGGGTGCATGTTTACCATATTTTCACCATTGGACGAAATTTTTCTCTCTAATTTTTTTTTTTTTTTTTTTGTATTTTTCTAGATGATCACTTTGATGGTACTGATGTAGATGCCAGTGCCATGATATGCCAATAGTAACATTTATGGAGTAATTGTCTTGTCAGGATCATAACACTTGTATATAACTAATCAATGTTACTGTGATCCTTTCTAGTATTTGGGTTAGCCTTAACGAAATACACCCATCATGATAGAGTTCCACGAGAGTCCTTGTAATATAGAGTTGAGGCCAAGATGCAATGAGTTTGTGATGTGGGATTTTTAGACTCTAGGTAAGATATAGGATTATGACTTTTGATGGTAGACATGGTAGGATTGTTTGGACGTTTGGACGAATCACTTTTTATTTTCCAAACTGGGATTTTAGATAATGGGGTTTAGAATTTCAATTGGGATGGTGTTTGGAACCAACACTTTTATACGCCTTGCTTGATAACCATTTTGGAGGTGGTGGAAATTTATTATATGTGGGAATCCTCTTTTCTTGTGGCTTCACATTTTGATTGACTAGTGGATTTGACATAATTTCTTTGCTTGATCCATTTTTCTTTGGGACCCATTTTAACTTAATTTGTCCACTTGTCTTGTTGTTTGAATCAATGGCCTTTGACATTTGATTTTGGACTTTTGATTTGTAAGGATTTTGTTTTTTTTGGTTCCAAATGGAAGGTTTAAGATTTTTGGAAGGACGGTTTATGGTGTGGATGGTAGGAGTGTTGGAAACAACCTTATGAAAAGGATTACTCATGGACTTCATTTTGATGTTTGTATTAGATAAAGTTGCCCCCAATATCGAGGAGGTACCACTAACACCATTTCATTTGATAACTGAGGAATAACCAAGACCTTGATGTCTATAATTTTCTTGAAGTTGTATTGGTTCTCGAATGCCTTGCTCGTGTATGCCTATTCCTTTGCCTTCATATTGCATGCTTTGACATATTCTCTTTACGATGGGGTATTTGACATTATGGAAGAAAGATGCAAATTCATCATTGTGTGTGTGGAAACTGTTACTTGGAATATTCTCATCTATGAGAAAGCCTACTCTGACAAAAGTAGATGATCCTAATTGATAGGATTTCTTAGCTTTGTTTACATGTTGGACATCTTTGGTCTAACTTTGTGAGATGTTAGATTTAGATGATTCTATTGGTGCTTCCAAGTTGATGTCAAAACCATATTTATGGTTATTGTCATAGAGTCTAGTGTCTCATTTTAGGAAATGGATGTGCTCAGAGTTTGGATAGGGTTGTCTTGAAGTGTCTAGTCATGAATGGCATAAAGGTAAAGGAGTGGGTCATTTTGGATTTCTTGGTCAATGGTAGTGTCTTGGTCAAAGATGGGGTTGTCTTAGATGACATGATTGGGAATGGAGTCTTTGTCAAGGATAGGTGTATTTTGGATGCCATTGTTATTTCAGAGGACTTCTTGAATGGACTTAAGGATGGGGTCATGGGATGGAATACCTTGATCTTGACATGAAGGTGAAGCTATGACGTCATCCTTTGGACTTTTTTTTTGACATGTATCCTCAAGTTTAGGCATTGGGATGTGATTTTGGAGACCATGACTAGATGTATTTTCATGACTAGATGTAGCTTGAGATGGAATGGATTGGAATGAATTAGTGGATGATGGACTAGGATATGACGTGAAGGCTTGGAAAGGATTAGTGGAAGGTTGGTTTCCCTTGTCAAGGTTAGGATAAGGGTGATAAGTGGACACTTGTTGTGGATTAATGGTATGGCTTGTGTTAAGTGACTCTTGATAGTGAGGGTAGATTGATGAATGACTAGGGCTTATGGATTGTTGGTAAGAAGGGTATGTGGGTAGTTGAACATGCGTTGAGCTTGATTGGTATTTGGATTGGATGAATTGTCTTTTTAAGTCTATGGCTTGTTGGTATTGACCATTGCAGAGTAATTGGTATTCAACTTGACTAGCAAGCATATCAAGGTAAATTGTAGACATGGTAGTGAGGTCTAAATGACAATGCAAAGGCTAGGATGAAAATGAGGATTAGAAGTTTTACTTGGAGATAATGTGGATAACTTGACTTGGAGGACACCTAGATTTGTTTTTTTTTTAAATGTTTCTAATGTTTTTGGATTATATATATATATATTTACTTTTTATTTTTATTTTGATTTTTCTCACTTGATTAAGATTTCAATATTGAATACACATTCACACACGCAAGACAATATTTGATGCAATATGTAATACAAATGATTATGATAAGAAGACACTTCCAAGCACAAGAAAAATACTAGCAATTATTCAAGTGGGAAGATTGGCCAATGGTCTTAAGCTAGGATGCACATGGTTAACTAGGGATGATTTGAAAGAAAAATCCTGCCACACAGCTGGGAGAAAGGGGTAACCCACCCTTCACCTTCACTTCCCAAAGGTATAAAGTTCTTTGGGGCTTAGCCAAGAGTGATAAGATTTCAACTCCCAAAGAAGCATGTCTTTGGATTCACACTCGATTGAGGTTGTCCCTTAAAGGGGTGTGTGCTCCAAGTAGGCCTCTTAAGAAGGGTATGACAAAAGCGAACAAAGTGAGGTGTTTTGGAGGACACACACTTGATTCACACTCACAGTTATTAATTGACCCTTAGAAATGAAATGTGCGTAAGAAAACAATGGAAGAAATTTTTATTTTTAACCCAAAACCAAAATGTTTGATGGAAGACAATGGTTCTTTTTAAGCCCAATTTCAAAGTGTGATTGCAAACAAGATGTTCATTTTAAAGCCCCAAATTGAAGTGTGTTGACAAGCAACAATTAGAGATGAAAGATAGAATGTGTGTACCTAGACTTTCTTTAGCTCCAATTTTTTTGTCCACTTGATCCAATTTATCTTTTGAAGTGTTTATTTTTCTACACATTCACAAAACCAACAACAAAGCCAAAACCCTAACAAGATAATTGATCACTAATATTATAGGGCTAGCTAGTCAAGAAAAACTTGGTTTTTGGATTTTTTTTGCATTAAAAATAAAAACACAGAGAATAGACCCTTACTGAAATTTCTAAAGCTTTCTAAAAATGTAAAGAAATCCAAAAAAAATGCTATTTTGCACCCAACATTAATTTTTTATTAAAAATCATAAACAAATTATAAAAAATTCAAAATAGGTCTAAAAATTCTGATTTTTTTACTAAAGATGCCTGAAATTATCCCAAATCTGTAGATTTTTTTTTTTCGGAAAATACCTACAATCTTTTGTGGGATATGAACAAATCTTTGTAAAACCCTAATTTTTAAAGATCAATTTTTTGTCTAACTATTTTTCATCCAAATTAAAAACTTAATGAACAAACCCCTATTAAAATTTAGAGATATTTCTAGAAATATAAAGAAATCCAAAAAATTCTCTAATTTTCTCTCAAAATTGATTTTTCATGAAAAATAACACAAAAATTATAAAAAATTAAAAACGGGTCCAAAAAATATGATTTTTGGACTAAAATCTCTTTATATTGTTCCTAACTTGTAGAAAAATGTTTGTCAAAAAATAAACATCTGTTTGAAAGTTATGGTTGAATCTTTGAAAACTAAGGTTTTGTCCCAAAATGATGCAAAACCTACAACAAAAAGGATCCAACTCCATAATTCCTCAAATTTTGTCAAAATTTGTTAGGTTCACCAATGTAATTAGGTAAAAAATATTATGGTTAATGCAATAAAGCATATAAATCAAACCCTAATAAACAATGAAGCACAAATGAGCATAAAGACATAAAGCATAAAACAATATTACCAAATCTTCATGCCACCATTGATTCACCTCCATTGCACTTCTCCATTTTGGTTGAATATGATAATAGACCTTAGATTTGAGTGTGCAATAATAAGCCTATGACAAGTGACTAGCAAAATATTGAAGATTGTTATCTCACACTAGCAACATGTACTTGCATAATATGTGTAGATAATGAAAATGACAAGGGTGAGGTCTTTTATAGAAAAGAAAAATTTGAATGAATGGTTGAGATTTGATGCCAACAAAATGTCTTAATCAATGGCCAAGATTGAAAGTTATAGTATGAAATAGGGTTAGGGAAAAATTAAGGAAAATGATAAAGATGAAGGGTTGAAATTGAATTGAGATAATTCAATCAAGGGCTAGGATTAAATGAGATGTCAAGAGATAAGATTTGATGTGGAAGATAATATTGGCATGGATAAAGATGTGATAGGAGAAATTAAATAATAAAAATTAATTAATTTAGGTGGTCAATGAATAATTAAATAATTAAAATAATTATTTAATTATAGTGGAAAGTGGACAAAAATTAAATAAATAAGAATTTATTTAATTTTAGAAAGGAGAGGACTTAATTAGTGACGTAATTAAATCAATGAAATTTATTTAATTAATCAGGAAGAAATAAAGATGGAATTGAATTAAATAAATAATTAAAATTATTTAGTTAATAGAAGACTCATGACATTAGAAAATAATTAAATAATTAAAATTATTTAATTATGAAGAATGAAAGGGGAAATAACAAAGAAAATATGAGTCATAGGCCTTAGGACAATTTTTAGTGTTTACAATCCTCATTCATTGTCTTAGACTCTATATTTCTTTAGCAACTCCAATTCATAGTCAACATGAATGAATTGTTCCTTCAATTCCCACCATTTTGTCCCATTTGGAAATTTTATCTTTTCCTTGTCTACCTCTTTTGAGCTGGACCTCTTTTCACCATATACTTGCATGAACTTTTAACATGGTCTTTGAAAACTTCATTTTGTGAGGATCTTCAATCTCCTCAAATTTGAAAAATTCTTCCATATCATTGATCCAATTGATTAATTCTTCTAGGTTCAGGATCCTGCTAAAAGTTGAAACTTCCATCTTTGGTTTCTTTCCCAAACTAGATATCGCTCTTAGAAATCACAGCTCTCTAGAATCTATTTGATCCTATTCTCCCTCTTTTGTCTCCTCTTTGGTCTCATCTTCACTACCATCTCTTTCCTGATGTGCTATGCTTCCTCTTTAGAGTTCTTCTTGCAAGTCTTGCATCTGCCTTCTGAGGGCTCTGATTTCATCTCTAGGAGGATCTCTTCCTCCAACACCTTTGCCCCTACCTATACTATAGTCAGGAACTCTTGGAGGCATTCTATTCGTATTCCACACTCACAAGTCCTTTTGCAATTTCCTCACGTTCGACACTCTATTACAAACTCAGGAACTCATGCTTTGATACCACTTGATGAAGGGTACTCCCATTACCTATGAAATCTAAATCACTCTCATAGAGAAAGAACAAGTAGATAAAAGAAGAGAAAATATTTCCTTTTATTACTAGAAGAGATTAAAAATGGCATGCCATCTTATGCGCTTCTTACATGGATCTGTAAATTATAAATATGAACTCCCACTTTGTTCTACATTGTATGTTCTTCTAAAAGTCCCATCCATCCCATGCATGGGAATTACATCCTTGTTTATATCTCAATAAAACTCTCTAGGTTGGCCTTACTCCTTGTGTTGTAGTTTCCATCATTGATTAATCAATAGTTGAAGTCTCCAAATCCTTGCATCATAATCAGGAGTCCCCACAAACTGGCCAATGAGATTGTATTTCACAACAAAGATGTGAAATATCTAATGTCACTCTACCACATGTCGTGATCTAACTCACCATCCACCACCATTTACTAATTTTGTGCATCTACCATCATCAAACTATCACCCAGACTCCAACTTCTCTTCCACCAAAACCATCATGTTACACCAATATCACTCATCGCTCCATCAGTGAGACCACAAGCCACCTCCCACCAATACAAGGATCACCAAAGTCACTGCTCACTTTGAAGAATTTTATCAGTCTATTGGCGAGACTCAAGGTAGAGTCTCACCAACGATGCTCACTTACGTCGATAATACACATACTACCACTCACCAAGGATATTGCGTCATCATTGAAACATTGGACACTATCCTACCGATAGGTAATCTTCATGATGATGCACACCATCCTTTCTAACACTGTCAATATGTCACTAGGATGTGGGGGAAAGTCACACCAACAAAGCAATGTATCACCGATGAAATGCTATAAACTACACAATCACTATTGTCATTAGTAAATTGTTGGGACATGTAGGAAAGTCACACTGATATGTCAAGGTTCTACCAATATAACATGATCAATCCCTTATTAAAAAAAGAAGAAGGATGATGCAGGATTTCTCTTTGCCTTGGATGCTCGTGCATCATAAATTCATTACTGAAAATAACCATAGGACCAAATTCATAAATTCATCACTAAAAATATCCACCCAACCAAATTCATAAATTCATCACTAAAAATATCCATCCAACCAAGTTCATAAATTCAGAAATATAAGATCATTGTCTTAATTTATAAAGTGTTGCAGCTCTCTACTACATCTCTTCATTTCTTTGCATTTTCCTTTTCAAAATTGGACTTTCTCCTCTCCTCTAGCCATCTTCAATACTCATCTAAGACAACATCCATAGACCTACCAACATCAACAACTTTTTTCATCTTAGATTCAAAACACCTCAAAGGTGGTGTGATACATTCTTCATTATGAATACCATTGATTTGATCCTGAATGGATCTAACATTGGCATTGATTTGTGCTTGCAAGTGAGCACCACTAGATTCAGGTGGTGGAGGTGGGGGGTTATGAGGTGGAGTGGGTGGAGGTGGTGGTGAAGGTGGTGGAGATGGAGGGCATGGAGGTGGATTATGGATATCATAATTAATGAATTGATTCACGATCTCTAAGATATAAGTGAACCTACGTTAGATTTGTAATTTCAAAATGTAAGATACATGTTTAGGAAATACCCTTAAACCATTCAATAAAAATTGCCTAATTGAATAGAAATGATAAAATGTGTAAGCCTCATTTATGTCTAAGGCATGTTAGTTGAATGAAATTTTTTTACTATTAATATATAATGGCTTAAGGGGATCTATGAATTAAGGTCCTAGGACAAAATGATGGATTTAGGGTTTAGGGTAATAGGATGACTTAAGGGGATCTATGTAGTATGGTCCTAGGACAAAATTACATGGCTTAAAGGAATAAAATTTTGTGAAGTTTCCCAAGGAAACCAAATTTCATTAAGGTCCTAGGAAAAAATGAATGCTTTAGGGTATAGGGTAATAAGATGGCTTAAGGGGATCTATGTAGTAAGGTCCTAGGAAAAAATGGCACGGCTTAAGTGAATAAAATTTGGTGAAGTTTCCCAAGGCAACCAAATTTCATTAACATCCTAGGAAAAAATGAATGCTTTAGGGTTTAATGTTTAAAGTTTAGGGTATAGGGGTTAGGGTAATATGATGGCTTAACAAGATTTATGTATTAAGATCCTAGGAAAAAATGATGGATTTAGGGTTTAGGGTAATAGGATGGCTTAAGGGGTTCTATGTAGTAAGGTCCTATGACAAAATGGCATGGCTTAAGTGAATAAAGTTTGGTGAAGTTTCCCAAGGAAATAAAATTTCATTAAGGTCCTAGTACAAAATGAATTCTTTAGGGTTTAGGGTAATAGGATGGCTTAAGGGGATCTATGAATTAAGGTCCTAGGATAAAATTATGGATTTATGGTTTATGGTAATAGGATGGCTAAAGGGGGTATATGAATTAAGTTTCAAGGATAAAATGATGGATTTAGGGTTAAGGGAAATAGGATGGTGTAATGGGATCTATGCAGTAAGGTCCTAGGGAAAAATGACATGGCTTAAGGGAATAAAATTTGGTGAAGTTTCCCAAGGAAACCAAATTTCATTAAGGTCCTAGGAAAAAATGAATGCTTTAGGGTTTAGGGTTTAGAGTTTAGAGTTTAGGGTAATAGGATGGCTTAAGGGGATCTATTTAGTAAGGTTCTAGGAAAAAATGACATGGATTAAGTGAATAAAATTTGGTGAAGTTTCCCAGGGCAACCAAATTTCATTAAGGTCCTAGGACAAAATGAATGCTTTAGGGTTTAGAGTTTAAGGTTTATGGTTTAGGGTAATAGGATGGCTTAAGGGGATCTATGAAGTAAGGTACTATAAATAAACCATAAATAAAGAACTATCTTTCTCGACTCTATGTTCTATAAAAAATTTATTGGTTGAGCTACTCATGGTATAAATATAATATTAGTTACATTTTAAAACATAAAAGGCTTCCAAAATGAGTTCCTTCCAAATAATGGACTTGATAGAACCTAAAAAAGTTGAAGGCTCTAGGCTATAACTTAAACACTAAATATTGAATGTATATTATTGTTTTAAATTTGGTTGCCTTGGGCAACCTCACCAAATTTTGAGAACTTCTTTGATCCCTCTAAGAAATTTCATATTAGGACCCCTAAAGAAATTAGTTTAAGGTTTAGAGTAATAGGATGGAAAGTAACCTAGGGTTAATATTTTTGATTCATCACATATGCAAGAACATTAGTTTATGAATATTTTGAATTTATGAATATAATGACTATTTCCTTATATTACTTCTATGATTGAGGAGTTAAGCACACATATAAATTAACACACTTTTGACAATTTAGGATAGTCTCTATGGTCTACCCTTGAATTTATAGAAATGTGTATATTTAGAGAAAATCAAAATGTGTCTTGACAAGTTGTTGGAGCTAGATCTTAAAATTTGATTATCAAATCCTTGATGAGTATTGGTAATTTCTATTCTTGCCCTAATAATCTTTGAAGTCTATGAATAAAAGGAGTGAAAATATAACCTATGACCATATAGTTGGATTGATTTTCTATCTATATTGAAAGACAATCATCCATAGTAAATTTGAGGATTGTTAAGCATTCAAGTGTACAGGGAAAAATAATTCATTGATCCTAAACTAGCTACATTATTCTTGGGAACAAGGTCAAAAAAACCCTTAAGATGTCATAACCCAATTCTATTAAATATTTATCATAATATGGAAAATTGAATTATTGAAGAAATTCAATTAAATGTTAAATGGAGATTCTAGAATATTCAAAAATTGAATGAAAGGTGTTGACTGATGTTGACTTTGTGAATTTTTAAAAATTATTTTGTATGTCAACAAGAATGTAGCATTACTAATCAATTTGCAAGTGCAAGTGTGTGTAGTTGTAGGGTGACAGGTCGAAGGACAAGAATACGGTTGAAGTAGGATTGTTTAGCTGGATCAAATAGTAAGCCAGTTGGAATCTAGGTGCACACACCACAATGGCATGATGAATTTCATTTGAACTAATTTTCACATATAAGAGAATGTAATTTCTTGACTTGAACTATTTCAATGTTTGAAAATGAATGGTTTGTAGATTAAATTGTCTATTCAAACTTTGTGATTTGAAGGAAATGGAAATGAACATATGTAAGGAGAATTATTTCCTTAATGTAAGAAACATAAAAATGTAAGGATGCTCTATTGTTCCTATGACACACACGACCCATCTGAAACGGGGACCCCCTCTCCTTTCACCTTCACAGGGTCAATTTTTTCCTTTGCCTCATTTTGCGTGCCCCTAATTTCAAGCTTAAATTAGTCAGGATCCCTAAAGTCATCATTCTCCAATTGACCAGAGTTCCTCACCCCAAAAAGTTTTAAGTCTTTGGCTATGATAGGATTCCCTTGTAGGTTTCCCTTGGTTCATTGCTCTGACATCCTTCAAGCCCCATGGGTCCATAGTTGTTGGTTTCCCTCTGCATGATGCTGCCATCTTTTCACCGATCAATCTGTAACCTACCCGAGACATCTTCCCACATGGCAGGTCCTACAACATTCTTTGTCATCATCTCCTAGCTATTAGTTAGCGATGAAGCCTCCAGGTCATCCTGCATTGCGAGTTCCATTTTTCACTTTGTTGTTTCATCATTTCATGCACTCTAACCACTCCACTAGTCATCGTACCTTCCATTTAATGTTGGTCATTAATAATATTTTTTCCTATAAATAGGCACTGGAACTTGTCATTTTCACACTTGACAGTCAAATTTTCAAAGAGAAGAACAAAAATTGAAGCCCATATGCCCACATAAGCTCCTAGAGGATCAACAACTTGATCATCATCAAAATACCATATCATCTCTAGGTAAGTTTGCCTCCAACCTCTTAGAATGCATCTTTTTCTATAGCTAGGGCATGTAAAACAATGATTAAAACCTCAAAAGGGATGATTAAACATTTGATGACCTTCCTAACAGCCCGTCCAATACAAACTCACTTGAAATTTCTTCAAAAAAATATTCAAATGCGCCTCAATAGTCTTGCGGAACTTTGCTTCATCATCCTCATTCGTTGCAAGGAATCAATCCCTCTGAGGCCCACATCATCCTCATCATCATCCTAGTAGAAGAAAAAATTGTCATACTTTAAATGAAAACTCAAATATTTACACCCTTGCAAGTTCATTCATGCGAGCCGATGCTTGCGGGTAGCCATGTCCTTGACGCCCTTGGAAAATAGCCATCCCTCGCATCATGGGCTCTACCAAAACCACCTCCATTGAATGCCAAAATGTTAAATTCATACCACGCGAGCCATCTGTGGCTCACCATCACCTGAAGATCATTTTATAGCAACAAAGCTACTCCATCTACCCACATTGTAGATCTTGCTATCTTGTTGGCCGCTCTGAGTTTACATGAGAAAAACACTAAGTTGAAACCTTCCTTGCAGGCTAGTCTTTGTGGGGGTCCATCTGTAGACTACCCCACCCCTATCACTACTATTTAGTGCTTGAGCTGCTTCGTTCACCCTTTGTGGGCCCTACTGAAATCATCTCCACCAGTTGCTAAAATGACCGAGTTTAGTGGCCATGTAGATCATTCCTTATAGGTTGTCATCTGTAGTCTACCATTACTTGGTTGTCATTGGTTAACAGTGGTTTCATGCCTTCCACTTGCAGTGTGGATTCTACATTTTTTGCCACCATTTGAGCTCCTCTAAACAAAATAGCCAAGTTTAAGTGTTTTACGGCTCTGTCTGTGTGGATCGCTATATGCAAACCATTGTGTCACCACCCCTATTCCTAAAGGCCATCACACAATGGTTTTCTATCGATTCTTCAATATTCCTTCCAAGTTGATCTAACCTTACAATGACAAGTCAAATGTCTGAAGACCCTATGCATCTTGCACCATAGGATTGTCGTTACTTAATAGGGAAGTCCCAAACATCCTTTGGCCCTCTGTCCTCCATATACCTTGAGCCCACATAAGTATAATGACCAATCAAGTGACTCTAAACACCTTATAACTAATTTCCCCACATGCCAAGTTGTCTCCTGGAGACTTTAACTACCAAATTCTCACTACAGAGCTTTGGCTGCAGGCAGCTGTCTATAGGTTGTCGTGACCCTAGTGTCATCCTACTCTTGATCACTCCTAATAGCCTCCATCCGAGGGAAACCCACATCCCTAGGCTCACATTCCTTTATTTCACCCCAAATGAGCTTTGAATGATGAATACTGATGAATTTTATGATCTCCTAGTGATGAACTACTTTATCTAACCCTCATTTTGTAGGATTTGACTAACATTTCCTTGATTTCTATATGAATGCACTTACTACGTCCTTGCATGTAGGATTTATGGAATCTATAGTGGGTCCATTAGGGAAGTCTTCTGAGAAAGAAAAGGGAAAGAAACTTGCATTCCTATTGAGAGGGAAGGAGGAGAAGGATCAGATGAGGTATCAATTTCATGGGGTGGAGTGCACCTCCAAGATTAGTTCCACCTAGGATTCTGTATCAAACACAAATCTTGGGAATGTTGACATAGATGAATTTAGGAAAAGGGTGATGATCCACCCTACAACTAAGAACACATGAAATATTAGAGTGAGTGGTCTTGCTAAGGCAACCAAATTCCCTCTTGCACTCATTTCCCTAGAGCTAGTTATGGTTTGTCAAGAATGCTACCAAAATAATAGAAAAATCATTGACCATGAAAGTAGGGTGCTAGCAGATTTGTCTACCAAATCTATAAGAAAGACGTTCCATATCCTCACATTTAACGTAATGGAGGAAACCAAGAAGGGATGTGTTGATAATATGTGGAAAGAAGACCCTCTAACATGCAAGAGACTAATCAACCAACATTGGGGTATGTGCAGGATCATGATGGGCCAAAAAGTGGCAATATGATGGGTATGTGGCCAACGACTTTTTTTTACCCAAAATTGATGAAACAAAAAGGGTTTTTAAAGGAGATTCTCAGCTTTCCACCAATATGAATTATGCTTTAATTTTAATTTAATAAATAATTATTATTCATTTTCTATTCAAATTACAACCAAAGTCCTATTTGATAGACTAATTGAAAAACATCTATAACTTTCAAACTGTATCACATTTTTTGAATCCAAAACATGCATCACATTCTATACTTCACATACTATAGGACTAAAAAAAGAAAAAATTAAATTTCATGAATTTTTAACCAAGTTAAGGTGGTCTGACATACGAGTTTTTATATTTTTTAAAAGTTGTAATACAAAATTCATAATTAATTATTTACTTGGAAAAAAATTACAAAAAATTATGCATCACATCGAGACATGAGTCCTCTACTTATATCTAAAATATTATAATAAAATATTATCATTTTATTAAGGTTAGGGTGGTCAGACAAAAACCTACTTATTTTTTCCCTAAAATTTAAGTACTACTACATTGAAATTTCAAATTTTCACCAAATAGATTTTTTTTCATGAACAAACCTAGAAGTTTAGAAACTAGATTCAATTTTCTATAGATTCATTCTTACATATTTTTGAAATAATATAGATAACTTATTCAAATTTTTACGTCAAGTTTCCTAACTCCGATTTTTCTGATTTTTTTGCCACTTAAGGGCTTGTTTTTCCATGATGATCCTACACATACCCATTGGTTGAAAGAAAAGAGGGTAAGTTCTACTAAGGTGCCTCAAGAGTTATTTAGAAGTGATTTCAATGAACATTACCATGACTTGGTCACCCTACTAAGTAGGGTAATGGGTCTCTCTACCGTTGCCTCTTTGAAGAGTGGATGTTTTACTTCATCGAGGAGATCATTCGGGGTGAGAAAAAATTCCACTGATCCAAGATCATCAGTGACAACATGCATAACCAACTTATGGTTGTGAAGGAAACATCCAAATTCTATATGACCTCCTACCTAGTGTACCTCTTGTAGACACTTGAAATTGACATCATGCATATTTAACTAATCATATTCGCTCATCAATTAAATAAACCAAGTTTAATTGATTAATCTCCTAAGGTCATCCATTTAAATTGAATAAATTAACTTTATTTAATTTAGGCCCAACAACATCCTCTTTGATTTAATAAATCAAATATTTATTTAATCAAATCTGAAATCACCTTTCATCCCCCTTTGATTTAATTTAAATCCCTAAATCTAAGTCAAATGGGTCAAAGCACCTAATCATCATCTTAACTAATCTAATCCTAATTAATCTAATCTAATCACCTATCACATCCTCTAGCTTTTCCCACTTGCACAAATAAATCAATTTATTGATTTATTAATTCATCATTTTCTTTCAACATGTCATCTTTTTGAGAATATTCTCCAAGTTTGAATATGAAGAAAAGTTGACTTGTCCCTTCCAACATGGCAATAACTTCTCTCTTACATGTCCCCCACTTGGCATTTAACTCTCAACTTCAAATTTGAATCTACCCCTCTTTGGCACATTGACCAAAATGTGCTCATTCCTCAATCTATCACAAGTTGACTAGTGGCTTCATCTCATTGGCTAAATCTTTGTCCCACATTCATCCATTTGGCTATTTCTCTCATCAAAGTATTCTATAAATGGAAGGCTTATTCTTCATCAAAAGCATCCACAACCCTCATGTAAAGTCACTCTCTTCAATTGAGAATTGATTTTGTCCATCAACATATGTCATCAACATATCATCAACATATCATGGAGCTTAGCCAAGGATTGGGAAAGGGCTTCTTTCCATAGAAGCACAAATACACTATGAGATAAAGTTTTGATTATGTTTTTATATGCTTACAATTAGCTATTTTTTTATTTATTTAGTTTTGCATATTTTAGCATGGTTAAGTATTTCATAGGGATGTTTAATCTAATGTGTTTCAAATGACTAGCATGATGATATTATGTTAAGATTTAAACATGTTGCAAATTTAGCATCCACACCTCCTATCAGAACAGTTCCCATACAAGGGTCTCTTTGTTGCAAATAACCCAACACTAAGGAAAGGAGACCTCAAGGTATAGGACTGCTATCCTTAGTTGCAATACAAAAACATAAAAAGGGAATATCAGAGGGTAAATGATTCCTTCATTGGGCACATCATCAGGCTCCTTGGAGGAGACTTTGAAAGAACAATGTCACATAGCGTCAAAGCCTTCATCCTACAATTTAGGTATCTGTTCATACAGTTCCCAAATTTTACATATATCAGAACAAAGGGGTTCTCTGATAGGCCCTACAAGTTACCACACTATCCCAATGACCACATGTTCTTGTTGGAAGTCTCTAAAAAATTACAAAATTCCCACACCCTATTGAGTGAAAAACACAAAGCAGGGATCCCATATCCCCTGACCTTTAGGCAAGGAATGTATGCCTGTCCTGCTACCCAATGCATGAAGTATTCAGAGAAGGAATTGGCGGAATACAATCTAGATCTCCACACAAGCTTAGGTGGAATGGACCTATATGGGAAATTGAAGAAATGGGTCAGAAGACAGTATGCTCATCAACTTCATGTCGAAGACTTCTAGAAAAATAACCAAGATGATAAGGAAGTGTGGATGAGGCATTGCATGAGAATGACGACTCAATTTGTGAGGCTAATGAATCTATTCCCTATGCTTGACCAGGTGGTAGAAGAAGATGATAATATTGTTGATGATAGGTTTAATGTTATGGCCAACTTGCCCCTACTTGTCATATATGGGAATGAAGATGAGTTCATTAACCTTGACATTTTAACATGACCAGTTGAAAATAGGACTAGACAATGGATAGACGGTCAAATTTCCCAACTCAAGATACAGGGTGTTCTGTTAACTTATTGTGAGCTCAAGGATGAGCTCAAGAGAAAAATAGATAGTGGACCAGCTGCTACCCCAATAGAGGAAGCACCCAGATCCCCTCCAACAACAAGTTTGAAGAAAAGGAAGGATGCACCTGAGCACAATCCCAAGCACAAAGTGTACACACGGAAGACTATAGAGGGAGAATCTTCCAGGAAAGAAAAAAGAATAGGAAGATTTGTAAGTGAGATGTCTAGAATAGAGGAGAACCCCCTACATGAAGGAGAAGAATAAACTAAGTGGTCGTGATCACCACCTACCACCTCCACTCATGCTATTGCTACTACCATTGCCACTCCTTTGCCTACTACCTCTCAGGAACTGCCTGTTTCATCACCACCCACCATGGACATCTCAATCCACCTCGCTTCCACCTCACTAATGGCCCCAATAATGGTATTGGATTCCTCCTAATCCAATACATTTCTACCTTCATCCTCCTTGCTTCCTCCTCCACTACCCACTCTCTCTGCCCCAATGCTTGCAGTAGCCACTATTACTATGTTGTCTCTTACTCTACCACATGATTTCGTGGCATATATGCAAGGCATACTTACTGATATTTCTAGAGTAATCATGAATCCTATAGTTCATGCCTTGATGGCCTAGATTTCCACTAGCTTTCCTCTTTCTTTGCCACCTACAGAGCCACCATGAAAATTTTCAAAGAGATGGAGAAGTTCCAAAGGGAGGCTATGAAAGGTATAGTTGAAGAGCCCAAGGACCCTTTCCAAGATGATTATTTTGAGCACCCAGAGGGTGGGTTGAACATAAACTTAGACAAGGTGGCATGTAATGAAGAAAATTCACACTCTTCAGAGGAAGATATTGAGGCCCTCAATGAAAAATATATAATAGAAACCTCAGATAAAGAGTTGGAAGAGAAGTTGTCCTAGCAACTCAAGGATTAAGGTGGGAAGGCTAGTTTTGAAGGGTAGTCCTCTGAAGAAAAGGTTGACACTGATGTAAATGTGGAGATACTCGAAGAGCCTATGATAATAGGCCAAGATAAGGGCCCCATATAAGATGAAGAAGTGCCTCTTGAAAAGGAGGAGGAAGAGAAATAAGAACATAAAGAAGAAGAAGATGCACCGAGGAAGAGCCCTGAGCTTGAGCATGCAGAAGGGGAGGTACCCCAGAAAGATGATGTTACTAAAGAAAAAATAGCCTTTTCTAAGCTAGACAAGGAAAAGGCTATATAGATTGAGGACTCAAATGAAGAAGAAAGAATAAACTAAGATGCTCCTAGCCATGAAGAAGAACAACCTTGAGATGAACAAAGAGAGGAGGGTGATCATGAATCACCCAAAGGGGAAACCAAGGTGCCTGAATAGTTGGAGCAACAGCTAAAAAAGAAGACTCCAATGGATGTTGATATAAAGGTTAGGCTTAAAGCAATACTGGCTAGAGTTGAGACAAAGACAAGAAAGGAGAAAAAGCCCAAAGTTAACTCTCATATCATGATTAATGCCTCTAGATCAAGAACAATACATATTGCTACCCCTGTGATGGATAAGAATGCAGGAATTGGTTACAGTATCTCGACCATTAACTTTGGCCTAGAAGATTGATGAATTCCAAGGGTCGATGGTGACAATCATGCAACAAATGAATAAGGATCAAACCTCCAAAGAGGAACTAAAAGTACAAGTGGAAGATATTACCACCTACATCCAACAATAGACATCCTTAGAGGAAGAGGCTTTGAAAATATCATCTGTGCACCCTCTTCTCTCCCAAGAAGAGTTAAATCGAATGGAAAATATGAAGAATTGGACCAAGGCCACAATAGATTGGTTCCAACGGGTGATTTACAATGGCGACATGGGCATCCGTCATGTTGCCTGAATGTTCAAAAAAATCTGGGATTTGCAAAAGCTATTAGAGGCCCTGAGAATACATTTCATAGATTCACTGAGCTATATAGGATCACATATTCTAAGCTCGAAAGCATTCTCAACCTTCCCAAGAAGACATGGGAAAAGGAATTAGGATTAGTAAAAGATGATCACCGGCTTGTGGAGACCTGAAAGATGGGCTTGGATCATAGAAAGAAGGTCTTGGAGAGAGTCTTTCATGAAGTTGAGCTCAACCTTGAATTGGTTATGGAGCACAAGACTAATAGTGAGGACTACCTCAAAATGATGATAGACTATGACATGCCCGCCCTGGAGTTAGATTCAAAAAACATCAAGCCATTCTTCCACAAGAAGATGGAGCAAGGGGCTACAGATGCACTAACACTAGATTTCATGGAATTCACTGTGAGGGAATTTACACAGTATGAGTAGGTTATCAAGGTTAGGCCAAAATGCACCAAGCATTAGGAGCAGATCACTGGAAGATTCAAGAAGTTGACCTTTCAGATCCTCCAATTTGACATCACGGAATGGGACAAGCTCTAGGATTTGATTGGAAAATTTGTGGAATATGCCACCCTTTAGAAGAATACAGGGAAGCCAATCATTTATGATGAATATCTAATAGTATAGCTAAAAAGAGAAGGCAATCACTAGAAGACAAAATTGCTACAGTGTCAAAGCCACTAGAGAACAAAATAGTGAAAAGACAAAGATTTATTTTATAATGTTATATT
Source organism: Sequoia sempervirens (assembly GCA_007258455.2). NCBI lineage: Eukaryota > Viridiplantae > Streptophyta > Pinopsida > Cupressales > Cupressaceae > Sequoia > Sequoia sempervirens. Next base: position 130,739,418 of record VDFB02075321.1, on the reverse strand, counting down.
TTGGGGGTAGGTGAAACCCTAATGTAAAATGAATCTTGGCCACACAATGAAAGTAAATCATAGCCATTCATTTCACTTTTGGAAAATTATAAATAAGGGTCTCCTCTCATTTTAAAAGAGAGAGTTGAGTTGTTGTGTAAAGACATGTTGTAGAAATTTAATGAGAATTGCATTTTTTTAGTGGATTCTTGCGTTTCTTCACATATGTGCATGATTATTCTCCTCAAATTTAGATTTTAGCTTTGTTTTTCTAAGTTTTAAGTTGCTTTTAATTTTTAGTTCATGCTACACTTAATGGTGAAGAATGCTATGGTGCTGATTCCTTGTTCATACTCTTTGTTGTTTGTTGATGATGAACAACAGTGTAAAGTCAGTCTAAACATTCCTTGATTTTTGCACTTAAAATTATTCTATTATTCATGCTTCATGGTGAATGGATAGTTGAAAATTTCTAGACCTTAGAAGATTACACTGGTTTCATGAGACTGTAAGCTATTTTGGTTAAGTGGAATTTAGTTTTAGGAAGGCTATCCATTGTAGCATCCTCCATTGTTACTATTCAACATTAATTGCAGGTATAGGAACCCTTCTATCCCTTTTCCCTTTTTACCTTTCTTTAAAAATTGAAGCTAATGAAAAGTTCTAGCATCATTGTAGAGCCAAATCTGATGATAAACATGGAGTTTTAGACTGTTATTTTGAACTTACAACCATTGCACCTCATTCCAAAATCTCACAAAACTCCATTTGAAGATCCAAGTCCTTCCAAACTTAGTGAACCATAAATTCCCTTTATGATTACTAGAAAATCACATCAACCAATTGAACTATTCCAAGCATTGTCACGACTTGACACCTGAGAGACCTTGGAGTGATTGTCTAAAATTTAGTTGTACATTTTCACCTTTATAGAGAGGCATTGCACTTGTGCATTGTCTGTGTTGAGAAGTGTAAAAATACCCATCAACATGCTCAAAATGAAAATTCAAGTTCTTTACTTTAAATGATAGTGTGTGGAACCTATGAGCCATTCCAAACTAGCAACTTGTATATGAATGCTTACATAAACATATATATATATATATATATATATATATATATACATATATCTATATATATGTATGTGTATGTAAATCAAACACACACACACATATCTATACACACATATATATATACATAAAAATATCTATATATATATATATATATATATATATATTATATATATATATACATACATATACATACGTACATATATATTCAAAATTCATATTGAATTTAAATGGATAACAAATATGTTATGAATTGGACTATAGAAATAAATGAATATTACAAGGAAAGATCACAATGAATGTGCCATGTTGAATCATTAAGATAATGTTCAAAATTAGAGGGTTGCAACTATGGTAGGGAAAAGCCATAATGTTAGCACCCAACCTCATCCAAGAAGAGGGAGGTTACCATTTTGAAAGAAAGTGGTGAAAGAAAAGCAAGGGTTTGATTAGGAAGAAACTTGACAAGCAATAAAAAGTAGAGAAGATAAAGTAGTGATTGAAAAAAACTGAGGAAAGCTTCAATCAAAAAGCTCGACCATTGAGGTAATTCTATTTCTTGAAATAATATCAATTTCAATATCTTATATTTTCATTTTAGCTAGTGTCCATCATTGCATTCGATGGTAGAATCGATAGCACAGTAGCATCAATTTTTTTGGTCTATGTGTCTCAGCTTGAGCCGAAGGTTTAGATTTGGAAATCATCGTCTGGGGAATCGCATGGCTTACAGCCTGCTCTTGTTTTAGTATCTAGAATGGATCCATTTGATAATTTTTCTATGCTACATCAAGGCATTGAACCCCAAGAAGAGACTGTTAAATAAGTTCGCTCAATAGTATAAGCCATATTATGGCCAATAGAAATCATATTCTAATTTAATGTGTACCATTTGATATTGTTTTCCTTTGAAGGTTTTCCTAGTGAAGCTATGAAAAGAGGACAAAACCCTCTATGTTGCCTTGATATGCATTGGTAGTGTTGTATTTTTAAAGCATGTTGCCTTCCATTATTGGCTAGGATGATAATGATAAGGGGAGAAATCATTTATTAATGCAAGAATGTGGAAAACATATTCTATAAAGAGTAAACCCTCAATTTAAAGAATAGATGGGGTGTATGAGGGGTTTCATTGTAAGTTTGTAAGGATTGATCCTCTTGATTGATAGATTATTTTATTTTATTTAGTATCAGATTTGAGTCTACATGAAGTATAGAGCAGCATGCATAAAGAAATAAGTCAAAATTCCCATAAGGGTAATTTCGAATGAAACCTAAGGTTAAAACATGAAGTACTTGACCATAGAAAATGGGTTGAACCTAGAGAAAACTTGGTTTTTTTGTTGTAGCCTTAATAGGAAAAAGTAATGTTGAACCTGAAACTTCTTTGCATTATTAACTGAATTATTTACTTAAGAACTTCACTTACAAGCATGTGAAATTTGGTTTTTTTATATTATTAAAGTTTCTCATTGTAATTCTAGTGATGAAAGTGTTTAAGATTTGGATAATAGACTTTCTATTCTTGAGATTGAAATGGGGCTATTTGATTTGTTTATTTTCTGTTCATAATGGAAAACCCGTTCAGTAGTAAACAAAGAACATTTACTTGTAAGTGATCATTTAGCATAAAAATAACTTGAGACTAGCATACAACATTATTTTTCTTTTAATATAATCTATTTAGTTTGAAACATAAATGTATTGATAAACAAAAGTTATTCTTTTGCAAACAACTCTATTCTGTTGAAAATTTCTCATTATAGCTAGAAACAACCTTGCTCTATAAATTGTTTAGCATGCAAATAGCTTTCTTTTTAACCGTTTAGTGGGAAACAATACTTATTTTGTATAAACAATGAATGCACATGTGTGAATAGCTTGCATTATAATTGTTTAGTAGGAAAAAATACTTACTTTGTTCAAACAATGAATTTACATGTGTGGAAAGCTTGCATTACAACTGTTTAGTATGAAATAGTACTTGATTTGTTTAAACAATGAATGTTCATATGTAAATAGCTTGTTTTATGATTGTTTAGTAGGAAACAATACTTGTTATATTTAAATCATGAATATTCTTATGAAAACAACAATGATTGAGTATCACAGTTGTGAAAATGCACTAATAGTATGTGAGAAACTATTAGCATGAACTCATTCATAATATTTATTTTTACAAGGGAATACTATTTTAAGATTGCAAATATAAATTTTATAATTATTTCAAAATGTATGCACAAACTTAAACATTAGTAGGCACATATATGTGTATGCACATAGAATTCATCTATGTAGATACACATACGTGTGACATACCTTCTTTTGTTTTTAGTAATTTTTTAAAAGGAAAATGTTTAAGATGATAATTAGAAAGATAGTCATAAGAATGATATAGTTGATTGTTGTTTTACTCAGAGTCATAAATTTGATTCCAGTTTGGAGTATAATTCAATATTTTGTTTCTTCTCCTAAAGATATTTGTGAAAGAATGTTTTCAAACTTGAACAAAACAGTGATACCTTAGTTGACTAGAGCACCTATGGGTAGATGCTGCTAGAGGGTAGATAGCTATTATAGTAGAAAGTTACCTTCCATGATGGGTGCTGAAATGGAGTTTAGAGAATATAGGTTTTCTTTACCATAACCTATCATTTTTTTTTGTTACAACACACTTATTATGCTTGGCCAAGCAATATTGTTCATTATGTATGTATGAATGAACTCTATGATTTCACTCTCTACCATTCCTAGGATAGATCTTGCACTTTATTTTCTAAATTGTAGATAGAAATTGCATGTTGATGTTTTGGAACACAACAGATTCCACCTTGCATATTATTCTCTTGCTAAAATTTCTGTGTAGGGTCAAGAATTCTTCAAGTCAAAAGAATACCGTGGAAGCGTAAGCTTCATGGTTGGGTGGTAAAGCACTTC
>VDFB02075321.1:130652951-130735332 GCA_007258455.2 Sequoia sempervirens | reverse complement strand
ACAGATGCACTAACACTAGATTTCATGGAATTCACTGTGAGGGAATTTACACAGTATGAGTAGGTTATCAAGGTTAGGCCAAAATGCACCAAGCATTAGGAGCAGATCACTGGAAGATTCAAGAAGTTGACCTTTCAGATCCTCCAATTTGACATCACGGAATGGGACAAGCTCTAGGATTTGATTGGAAAATTTGTGGAATATGCCACCCTTTAGAAGAATACAGGGAAGCCAATCATTTATGATGAATATCTAATAGTATAGCTAAAAAGAGAAGGCAATCACTAGAAGACAAAATTGCTACAGTGTCAAAGCCACTAGAGAACAAAATAGTGAAAAGACAAAGATTTATTTTATAATGTTATATTTTGGGGGTAGGTGAAACCCTAATGTAAAATGAATCTTGGCCACACAATGAAAGTAAATCATAGCCATTCATTTCACTTTTGGAAAATTATAAATAAGGGTCTCCTCTCATTTTAAAAGAGAGAGTTGAGTTGTTGTGTAAAGACATGTTGTAGAAATTTAATGAGAATTGCATTTTTTTAGTGGATTCTTGCGTTTCTTCACATATGTGCATGATTATTCTCCTCAAATTTAGATTTTAGCTTTGTTTTTCTAAGTTTTAAGTTGCTTTTAATTTTTAGTTCATGCTACACTTAATGGTGAAGAATGCTATGGTGCTGATTCCTTGTTCATACTCTTTGTTGTTTGTTGATGATGAACAACAGTGTAAAGTCAGTCTAAACATTCCTTGATTTTTGCACTTAAAATTATTCTATTATTCATGCTTCATGGTGAATGGATAGTTGAAAATTTCTAGACCTTAGAAGATTACACTGGTTTCATGAGACTGTAAGCTATTTTGGTTAAGTGGAATTTAGTTTTAGGAAGGCTATCCATTGTAGCATCCTCTATTGTTACTATTCAACATTAATTGCAGGTATAGGAACCCTTCTATCCCTTTTCCCTTTTTACCTTTCTTTAAAAATTGAAGCTAATGAAAAGTTCTAGCATCATTGTAGAGCCAAATCTGATGATAAACATGGAGTTTTAGACTGTTATTTTGAACTTACAACCATTGCACCTCATTCCAAAATCTCACAAAACTCCATTTGAAGATCCAAGTCCTTCCAAACTTAGTGAACCATAAATTCCCTTTATGATTACTAGAAAATCACATCAACCAATTGAACTATTCCAAGCATTGTCACGACTTGACACCTGAGAGACCTTGGAGTGATTGTCTAAAATTTAGTTGTACATTTTCACCTTTATAGAGAGGCATTGCACTTGTGCATTGTCTGTGTTGAGAAGTGTAAAAATACCCATCAACATGCTCAAAATGAAAATTCAAGTTCTTTACTTTAAATGATAGTGTGTGGAACCTATGAGCCATTCCAAACTAGCAACTTGTATATGAATGCTTACATAAACATATATATATATATATATATATATATATATATATATATATATATATATATATATATATATATATATATATATATATATATATATATATCTATATATATGTATGTGTATGTAAATCAAACACACACACACATATCTATACACATATATATATACATAAAAATATCTATATATATGTATATATATATATATATTACATATATATATACATACATATACATACGTACATATATATTCAAAATTCATATTGAATTTAAATGGATAACAAATATGTTATGAATTGGACTATAGAAATAAATGAATATTACAAGGAAAGATCACAATGAATGTGCCATGTTGAATCATTAAGATAATGTTCAAAATTAGAGGGTTGCAACTATGGTAGGGAAAAGCCATAATGTTAGCACCCAACCTCATCCAAGAAGAGGGAGGTTACCATTTTGAAAGAAAGTGGTGAAAGAAAAGCAAGGGTTTGATTAGGAAGAAACTTGACAAGCAATAAAAAGTAGAGAAGATAAAGTAGTGATTGAAAAAAACTGAGGAAAGCTTCAATCAAAAAGCTCGACCATTGAGGTAATTCTATTTCTTGAAATAATATCAATTTCAATATCTTATATTTTCATTTTAGCTAGTGTCCATCATTGCATTCGATGGTAGAATCGATAGCACAGTAGCATCAATTTTTTTGGTCTATGTGTCTCAGCTTGAGCCGAAGGTTTAGATTTGGAAATCATCGTCTGGGGAATCGCATGGCTTACAGCCTGCTCTTGTTTTAGTATCTAGAATGGATCCATTTGATAATTTTTCTATGCTACATCAAGGCATTGAACCCCAAGAAGAGACTGTTAAATAAGTTCGCTCAATAGTATAAGCCATATTATGGCCATTAGAAATCATATTCTAATTTAATGTGTACCATTTGATATTGTTTTCCTTTGAAGTTTTTCCTAGTGAAGCTATGAAAAGAGGACATAACCCTCTGTGTTGCCTTGATATGCATTGACATTGTTGTATTTTTAAAGCATGTCGCCTTCCATTATTGGCTAGGATGATAATGATAAGGGGAGAAATCACTTATTAATTCAAGAATGTGGAAAACGTAGTCTATAAAGAGAAAACCCTCAATTTAAAGAATAGATGGGGTGTATGAGGGGTTTCATTGTAAGTTTGTAAGGATTGATCCTTTTGATTGATAGATTATTTTATTTTATTTAGTATCAGATTTGAGTCTACATGAAGTATAGAGCAGCATGCATTAAGAGATAAGTCAAAATTCCCATAAGGGTAATTCTAAATGAAACCTGAGGTTAAAACAGGAAGTACCTGACCATAGAAAATGGGTTGAACCTAGAGAAAATTTGGTCTTTTTGTTGTATCCTTAATAGGAAAAAGTAATGTTGAACCTGAAACTTCTTTGCATTATTAATTGAATTATTTACTTAAGAACTTCACTTACAAGCATGTGAAATTTGGTTTTTTTATATTATTAAAGTTTCTCATAGTAATTCTAGTGATGAAAGTGTTTAAGATTTGGATAATAGACTTTCTATTCTTGAGATTGAAATGGGGCTATTTGATTTGTTTGTTTTCTGTTCATAATGGAAAACCCGTTCAGTAGTAAACAAAGAACATTTACTTGTAAGTGATCATTTAGCATAAAAATAACTTGAGACCAACATACGACATTATTTTTCTTTTAATATAATCTATTTAGTTTGAAACATAAATGTATTGATAAACAATAGTTATTTTTTTGCAAACAACTCTATTATGTTGAAAATTTCTCATTATAGCTAGAAACAACCTTGCTCTATAAATTGTTTAGCATGCAAATAGATTTCTTTTTAACTATTTAGTGGGAAACAATACTTATTTTGTATAAACAATGAATGTACATGTGTGAATAGCTTGCCTTATAACTGTTTAGTAGGAAACAATACTTACTTTGTTCAAACAATGAATTTACATGTGTGGAAAGCTTGTATTACAACTGTTTAGTACGAAATAGTACTTGATTTGTTTAAACAATGAATGTTCATATGTAAATAGATTGTTTTATGATTGTTTAGTAGGAAACAATACTTGTTATATTTAAATCATGAATTTCTTATGAAAACAACAATGATTGAGTATCACAATTGTGAAAATGCACTAACAGTATGTGAGAAACTATTAGCATGAACTCATTCAAAATATTTATTTTTACAAGGGAATACTATTTTAAGATTGCAAATATAAATTTTATAATTATTTCAAAATGTATGCACAAACTTAAACATTAGTAGGCACATATATATATGCACATAGAATTCATCTATGTACATACAAATACATCTGACATACCTTCTTTTGTTTTTAGTACATTTTTAAAAGGAAAATGTATAAGATGATAATTAGAAAGACAGTCATAAGAATGATATAGTTGATTGTTGTTTTAATCTGAGTCATAAATCTGATTCCAGTTTGGAGTATAATTCAATATTTTGTTTCTTCTTCTAAAGATATTTGTGAAAGAATATTTTAAAACTTGAACAAAACAGTGATACCTTAGTTAACTAGAGCACCTATGGGTAGATGCTACTAGAGGGCAGATAGCTATTATAGTAGAAAGTTACCTTCCAGGATGGGTGCTAAAATGGAGTTTAGAGAGTATAGGTTTTCTTTACCAAAACCTATCATTTGTTTTTGTTGCAACACACTTATTATGCTTGGACAAGCAATATTGTTCATTATGTATGTATGAAGGAACTCTATGATTTCACTCTCTACCATTCCTAGGATAGATCTTGCACTTTCTTTTCTAAATTGTAGATAGAAATTGCATGTTGATGTTTGCGAACACAATAGATTCCACCTTGCATATTATTCTCTTGCTAAACTTTCCGTGTAGGGTCAAGAATTTTTCAAGTAAAAAGAATACCGTGGAAGCGTAAGCTTCATGGTTGGGTGGTAAAGCACTTCAGCCATGTTCTCATCCACTAGTGAAGGAGATCATTGAAGAATAACCTTAGTTTTACACCAAAATATTATAGTCTATGATGTAGCTTGATGTAGTTCATTCATGTACTTGATGGAAAATGTACTATGTAATAACATTGTGGCCTTAGGAGCCAAATAAAACTTGATATTGTAATTTGACTTTTGAAGTGAATATAAGAATCTTTGACTCATTTTAAATTGACATGTGTATCTATGATTGACTTTAGCCACTAGTTATGTCTTTTTAATTTGGAGTATATTCATGTGTCATTTATAATAATATTAATTAAGTAATAATTTTGAATGGGTTATTACATTTGGTATCAAAGCTTAGGTATTAGATCTAGGCCTTTTGAGTCTGCCATAGTTGACTATGGTAGTTGACCCTTGAACCAAAATTTAGATGTCTTGAGAATGGACCAAATATAAATTGAATGCAGGAATGGGAAGGTTAAAGGAAAAATGAAGAAAAGAGAAAACTGTTAGACCCCAACATAAGAATGATGTAAAGGAAGGAAACTCCAAGGTGAAGGCTCCATAAAAAATTCTTGATGATGAAACTCTAGCTCAAGCTCTTACATGACTCAAGCTAGAGAGAGGCTTGAAGATTGAGGACAAGCAAACACCTGACATCAAAAAGCTTTCCAAAATCTAGGATTGGCCTCTAGGGTGTGGACCCAATACGCCCTTGTTGTCCAAAGAGGAAAAGGAGAGCCTGCACACTCAACCATCCTCTTCTGTTAAGTTTGAAGTAAACTCAAATGATGATGTAGAGGAATGTCCTATTTCTAATATTGAGAAATTAGGATGATGTATCAAAGAAGCCTATTGTAAATAAGGGTCTATTGAATCACCTTAAATATAAATAAAATCAAAAGATAGGCTTTTGGTGTGCTTTATGAGAGGCTAAAAAATGTGTATATCTTGTATGAATGTGTATTTCTTCTATGTTGATGGATGTATGCATATGAAAATTATGAGATGTAGCATAAGAATGTTTATTCATAGAACCTTGTCTTGAGATGTGATGAACATGGCTATTTTGTAGGATAAGTGTGACAACATGGTGACCACGAGGAAAGATGGAGGTGGTAGTGGTTCCAATAATAGACCAAACAAGAGACTGGAGAAAATTCTAGAGCTTTTAAATTAGAAAGAGTTTTGCATGGATCTTATAGAGAAATAAGTCTAAGTGGAACGTGGGGACTGGGACCACAAGAATGTAGAAGGAAATAAAGGAGATGGTCATCTAGGGGAAATTCCATGAGGGAGAATTTAGGAAGAGCTTGGGAAAAACCTCAAAAGAGTAGCACCACCCAAGTTCAATGGAAAGGCTATCGAAATAGGTGTTGAGGCTTTGATTATAGAAATGGAAAAAAACTTTAGGCTTTGCAACCTTTTTGAATAGACTAAGGAGGCATGGGCTATTTATCATCTCTATGGTGAAGTAATGACTTGGTGGGATAATGAGAAGTTAGAATGAAACCTACAACCCATTGAGATCACTTGGGAACTCTTCCTCCAATATTTCAAGAAGAGATGACTGCCTCAACTTTTCTTTGACAAGAAAGTGATGAAATTTTAGAACTTAACCTAGGAAAATTTCACTAACCTATTGAAGTATGTGCCTCAATATTAGGGGGATGATCGATTCCATATCCAAAAATTTATAATGGGAACTAGACCCCACATAGGAGCTGAAGTGGATATGCATGAACCACAAACCATGAATGGAGTTTTTCAAAAAGCCACCAAATAGGAATAGAAGCTACAACAGTTATCCAATCTTCCTAGTGATTCAAGTTCTAAGTATCATTATGGGAAGAAGAAATTTCATAAGGGAGACAACAACCATCAGATCCAAAAATATCAAGAGGGGAAGTGAATCATAGGAGAAGGGTGAAGATGGTAATGGTGGAAAGAACAAGAAATCAAACAAGGGTAAGTGAAAGGATGACCATATGCAGAAGGGATTTAGAGAGGTAGGAGGTTGCAAAGGGTATTGATATGGGTGTTATAATTGTGGAGGAAACCATTATGCCTCAAGTTTTCCTTAGTGGTCAAAGTCACGAAAGGAAGCTATCAACAGAATCATCAAATCCACGTTGTAGTGGATAATAGACAAGAAGAATATCATGCTTCACCAATTCAGCTAACGGGTAAGCTCTATAGGAAATATATCTCTATACTAATTGATACTATAGCTACTAAATTATCTATAGATCCTAGAATAATAACTAAGATGCCCATTATACCTAGATACATGGAAAATTCATGGATAGAACAATATGGTAATCGAGTAGAGTGAGGGTAGATACTTGTCTCAATTATAGTTAGAGATTCTAACCTTTCAAACTCAAGTCAACCTGTATGTGGCACCCTTAGGCTCTTATGATGTAATTTTGGGAATAAATTGGTTGAATAAGTATAAGTATTTAGTGAGCTATGAGGATAAGGTGGTCAACTATCTGGACGATTATGGAAACCTAGTTGAGGTATTTGGAATGTAGAGACCCTTAGAGCTTAGACAAATTTCTATGATGCAACTAAAGAAGGCTCATCAAAAGGGGTGTGCAATTTATGCAAAGAATGTAACTAGTAATCATGACATCAAGGAGTTGTATTTAGATTACTATCCTATTCTCAAGGAGTTCCAAGACGTATTCCCTAAAGAACTTATAGAGTTGCATCCGAAGTTGGGATTCAATTTTTCTATCGACCTAGCTCTAGGAGCTAAGCCTCAATCCAATTCACCTTATTGGATGGACACTACAAAAATTTATGAGTTGAAGGCATAGAAAATGGAATTGTTGGATAAGGGACTCATAAGACCCAGTGTGTCTCATTGGAGAGCATCGATTATTTTTTGTGAAAAAGAAGGATGGAACTTTGTGTCTATGTATAGATTATTAGATGTTGAAAAAGGTTACCATCAAGATCCAATATCTACTATAAAGGATTGATGAATTGCTTGATCAAATGAAGGGAGTGACAATATTCTCCAAGATGGATATCAGGTCAAGGAACCATCAATTGAGGATTAAGGAATAATATATTCTGAAGACTACATTTAGAACTCAATATGGACATTATGAGTTCACAATGATACCTTTTGGTTTAACTAATGCACCAATAAACTTCATGAACCTCACGAATAGTGTATTTAGAGACTACTTGCATGAATTTTTCCTAATATTTATTGATGACATTCTAGTGTACTCAAAGATTATCAAAGAGCATGATAGATAGTTGAGGATAGTTTTTTAGCGATAAAGAGAAAGGAAACTCTTTGGAAAAATAATCAAGTGTTCATTCTATCAGGATAGAGTGCACTATTTGGGCCACATCATTTTAGCTGAAGGAGTCTCCATGGACTCCAAGAAGATCAAGGCGATTGTTGAATGGCCAGTGTCTTAGAATGTGTCAGTGATGTAGAGAATCATAACCAAAATCATTAACACCATCATTTCTTCAAGGGATTTCAATCCCAAATAGAATCAAGAGAAGATCAAATTACCAATTCATCCAATAATCACTCATTCTTTCAACATTAATGTCACAAGAAACTCACCATAGCAACATCTACAAATTCTCTCATCCTTTCATAAGGCAACCATTAGTAACTTAACACAAGAAGACTATATGAATACAAATCTGATCAAAAACCATTTATTCCATACCTTCATTCTTCAAGAACTTTGTTACCAAGGAAAAAGTAAAACCAATCAATCATAATTACCATGACAATCTTCATTTCCAATTGCCTCTTTTAAGGAAAAATAACCAAAATCTATTCTCAAACCTGAAAACATCTCAAGTATCACCAATTTGACACAATCAAATCAAAATCCTGATTAAGTTCACCAAAACAACCCATTCTTCCATGATTCACAAAGGCACCCTTGAATGTAACTTACTTCTCATAGAAAAATAACATCAATCAGGAATATTCTTTTCCTCAAACCCCCAAGACTCTATCATCATCATATTTTGACTGAAACAAAACAGTGCATTCACTTACCAATGTTATCCCATCAAATCAAGACACCATTCCTACAAAAGGTTCTCATTGTTCATTTCATAAAATTCAAAAAACTAGTCCCCTAAACTGTTACCGAAACTTTAAGCATCTTTATCAACATTGTTCTATCAGACACAACACAAAACCACTTACTTTTATCTTAGTTTCTCAGACTTACATTTGCTTGCAAACATGGAGGATAACCCAAGTAGCACTATCATATGGCAAAAGTGGATGTATCAAAAAATATACACTCAACCCCTTCCAATCAAGAAAATCCTTAGGGACCCATTTTAAATCCATGTAACATATCAAATCATAGAGTACTATTGTTTTGAGAAGAACATTAGAGATAAATGACTATTCACTGGTAAAAGCCTCCAACTATCCCATTTTATCAAAGAAAGTAATATTTAAACATCACCCAAATACCAATTCACTTAAAACAGTCTTTGTACAAGTTTCAAAATCATAGAATCTTCAACTCTCATGGATTAAAAGGCCCATTAATCAACCAAACTACCAAACCCTTTTTTGTAGGATTTTGAAGCACAAATGAGTGATGGTTTCTTAAATTACCATACTACTTACCATATTCCTCTTAGAAATTGACTCCAACATGTTTGTTTAGGTCTGTACATGCTCTTGGAACATTTATAAGATCTCTGCAAATATTATTTCTTCCTGCTCATGACTGTAGCAACAATTTTTGCTTGGAAAACCCTGCAAATGCCTTGTAACAACACTTCTTCAATGTATTCTTGTTTCCCTGCACTCACAATCATCAAAACATATAAAAAATCCTATCCTTAACCTACTCCACCAATCTACTTGATCTACATTGGTGGAGTAGTGGTGAAATACGCTATTAGACTCTCGAAACCCAACATGTAGGGTTTCAAGTGAGATTTTATGAAATGGTTCAAAAACAGACCCTCAACTCACGATAACTTCTTAAAATAAACTTAATTTAAATGCTCACATATTTCTCTATGGAACCAAAACAAGTTGGTAACCTAAGAACTACTAGGCAGTCCGTACAGGACTGAGAAATAAGGAAAAACTCTAAAATTTTCAAGAATAGGGAACTTTATTTCCAAAGTTTGATTTAAGAATACAAAAACTTGTCCTTTCCTCACCAATAGCATGCTTTTTATAAAATTTCCAACTGATAACTGACTTTTCTAACTTCTCATCTAGTTGAAACTACCTCTTATCTCTTAATATGTCAGTTTATGCCTTTTTGTTTACATAATCACATTTTAACAACTCTTCCTACCTTTTTGATAAAATGTGACCACCTAGTGATTATTTTATGACTTTATTACATTCAAAATAGCTTCTTAATGAACTTGACACACAATTTTAGACTTGAACATATAAATTGGACAAATTATCCTTTTAAAGGAATTACAAGATCTAGGTGCTCCTACACCAGTCATAAGTCTATAGCTTCATGGTCCTTGTAGGATACTATAGGAAGTTTGTGCAGGGGTTCTCCTAGATTGCATATCCTATTGCCTCACTCCAAAGGAAGGGAACATAGATTGAATGGAATGAGAAATGTCAGTAGGAATTCCAACTAGTAAAGGAGAGGCTCATGAAAATACCGGTGTTGACTATCCTTGATCCTAATGGGAGATTCACAATAATCACATATGCTTCAGGAGAGGGATTGGGAGAATTATTAATGCAATATGGACAAGTAGTAGCATATGAATCAAGGAAGCTCAAGCAACATGAAGTGAAATATGTACCTCATGATTTGGAATTGGTGGGCATAGTTCATGTCTTACAAATGTGGAGGAATTATCTTTTGGGAAAGCCATTTGAAATAAAAACAAACAACTTAGGGTTGAGATACATATTTACTGAACCAAACCTTAATGTGTGACAGAGAAGGTGGCTAGAATTCCTTAGCAAGTACAAATTTGGAATTGAATACATAAAAGGGAAAGATAACATAGTGGATGATGCTCTTAGTAGTTGAAGACATATGAAATCCATGATCTCAACAAGGTCTAACCTAAGATAGTAGGTAGTTCAAAATCTTCCAAGGGATGAGCACTATGAGAGAGTGAAGAGCACCCTAGCAGAAAATCCTTCGAATCATCAATTTGATTGGCATGAGATCGAATCAGATGGTATTTTGAGATACAAAAGAAGAATGTGTATTCCTAACTCTAGAGAGCTGAGAAAGTTGGTTTTATAAGAAGTTCACAATGAAAATTATTTAGGACACCCCAGTGTATCCAAGATGATCGCGAAGTTGAAGACTCTATATTTTTGGCCTAAAATCAAGAAGGATGTAGTGGAGTATGTAGCCAGATGTTTGGAGTGCCAATGAGTCAAGGTTGAGCATGCACACCCAACTGAGTTATTGTATCCTCATGAAATATCTGAGTATAAATGGTAGGTGATCATTATGGATTTTGTACAGGGGTTGTTGTTGAGCAAGAATAAGCATGATTTCATCTTGGTTGTGATTGATAAGTTGACTAGGGTTGCACACTTCATTCTGGGAAACCTTAAGGATAGATCGTTGGCCATGGCTAAGAAGTTTTGTTCAAGAGATCTTTCATTTACATGGAGTGCTAGAGACTATCATTTTTTATAGGGACACACAGATGACCTCAAGGTTTTGGGCAACCTTGAATGTGGCATTGGGGACTACATTGAATTTTAGCTCATCTTATCATCCTCAGACTAATGGGAAAACCAAGAGGGTGAATCAGGTAGTCAAAGACCTCCTCCAAATGTATTGTATGGACCAATAGTATAGGTGGGAAGAATATTTTCCTTTGGTAGAGTTTGCTTACAACTGTAGACACAAAAAATGTACCGATTGATCCTATACACCTAATACTGATTTTACTAACACTAGTTCATCCTAAATCATCCCCTTTTGCTAATAATTTAATTAAATAATCTCTATTTGATTAAATTCATCACATTTCATCTGTTAATCAAATAAATCAATTTTTATCTGATTAAGTCATCTTCTTCTATTAATTAAATAAATCAATTTTATTTAATTGGCTTCTATAGTCTCTCTTTCTTTTTAATTAAATAATTCACTTTATTTAATTAATCTCTAAAGTCATTCTATTAAATTTAATGAATTAATCCTTATTTGATTTAATCTAACACCATATTCTTTAATTAAATAAATCAAATCTTTTAAGTCTAAATCATTTTCCTCTCATTTTGATTTATTTCAATCCAAAAATCTAAGTCAAATTGGTCAAATCAACTAATCTCCTTTTAAATTAATCAAATCTTAATTAATGCTAATCTTAATCCATCAAGTCCACTAGCTTTTGCAATTTGCTCATGAAAATCATTTTAATTGATTTATTAAATCTTTATTTACTTTCAACAAGGCATCAAAAAGGGAATATTCTCCAAGTTTGAATTCTTCCCCCAAAAGGACTTGTCCTCCAAAATGGAATTTATATCTCTTACAAATCCTTTTTATTGAGCCAAGTGGCATTAACTCCATCTTTCATCTCATCTTTCAAGCCATCTTTTGAATTTCAAATTTCCCCCTCTTTGCACATTGTCCAAAATGTGCTCCTCCTCTCTTTAATAGCATGTTGACAAGTGGCACTTTGTTATTGGATCATCTTTGTCCCACATCCTTCATGTTTTTCTTTCCTACATCCTTCTTTCCTATAAATGGAGAGCTCTTCTATTGATTTTTGGAGAGAGAACTGGAGGCAAAGTCATTATCTACATATTTGAAGAAAATTTCATCCATTCTCATCCAAGTTTTCATAGCTTTCATCCATCTTAGCTAGGTTATGGTCAAATTTCATCAAGGAAGCATCAAATCTTCATCAAATCATCATTCAAACTTACAAGGGATTGGGAAAGGGCCATTTTCCACATCAAAATGGTGCCAATTCCCCCATGGCATTGAGAGTTTGTTTGCATTAAATAGGATTTGAAAGCTTTTATTTGTGTTCTTCATTCTATTTCTTGTTTTGTGTATTTCAAATGAATTCTATAGGGAATGATGTTTCTAACCTGCATTTGGGACTAATCTTGTGTTTGTACAGGTCTAGGATCACCAATCACATTTTGGCACTAGAAGGAGGGTGAATATTTCAAAATTAACACATTTTTTGGTCAAATTCTGATGTTTTTATGTTTTTTGTCTTTCCAGGTCAAACAACACCATTGGAGGAAATTGCGCCACATTTGCGATCTCTATTTTTCCAAAAAACACTATTAGTTTCACCAGAGTGCCACTCAAATCCTCAAACAATGTCGCTTTTGTTCAAGCATCACTGTTTGGACTCAAACAATGCCGCTACCTTTGTGTTTGAAATGGCGCCACCTTTTCTTTCTTTCTTTTTCACTCAATCTTAAAATGGCCATATCTTGGTCATATTTTGGTCTTTTTCAAAGATTTTTTTTTGAAATGGGGTAGAATTTCATAAGATATCCAATGGTGTAGGTGTTTCTTAACTTTGATAGAGTTAAAATTTTCAAATTTTTACCTAATTTCAAATCATAATAAAACTTGGTCTAAATTTTAGGGTTTTATGCTTAATCATTTATCTAACCCTCATATCTTCTTGTTTCTTGATTTCATCTAACATTTGGAGCTTGGATTGTAGGTTTTAAAGGATCATGGAGCATGGAAGTGAAAGAAAATGCATTATCACATTATTGTAACAAGTGTTTTTAAACACTTTGGGAGAAATTATAATCCCATTCTTAAGGCTTTGTTATCTTCAAGTTTTAGGACTCAATAATTTTCATTTGGGATTAAAAAGAACAATCAAAGGGATTAAAAAGAACCTTAGGGAACTTACTACATTTTGTTTTTAGCTTAACAATTGAACAAACAAACTTCACATTTCAATCTTAGTGCTTAAAAAGAATCCATTCTTGCTTTGAAGGTTAAAATGAACATGTTTCCTTTATGTTTTGTAATATTTTACACAAATTAATCTCATCTAAAAGGGTGTATGCACTTCTCTCATGCTTCACGGTGATCTTGAGAATCAAATTTCCTTTTGGTGACATTAATTTGTATAAAATATTTCCTCCATATTTCATTTTGGATTCTTAAAATTGAACAAAGCTTGTTAGTGTGAGTGGAGTATATCGCATGTATTCTCCCTTTGTTCACATAAAAAAAGATTGATCAAAATATAGATGTGCTTGCTCACTTTT
Source organism: Sequoia sempervirens (assembly GCA_007258455.2). NCBI lineage: Eukaryota > Viridiplantae > Streptophyta > Pinopsida > Cupressales > Cupressaceae > Sequoia > Sequoia sempervirens. The sequence continues at coordinate 130,721,711 of VDFB02075321.1, read as the reverse complement.
GTTTACCCTTAGAGGGCCTGTCTGGTGGGAAAAAGTAATCACCCTAGGGAATGACCCAACTGGGAACACACTAAAGCCAAGCGACTTCCACATGGTATATAAGTGTGGGTACATGAGGAAAGTTCAAGTATCACGAGGATTGTTCTGACAAGAAGGGAAACAATGGTCTCTTGCCATATGGATGACCCCCCATGAATGGAATTCCTATACTAGAACCTTTTGTTTAGAAGCCCAAATCCTTATCTATTTGTTTGTGCAAGAACGGTCGTTCTAAAGCTGCCCCACATTTTTTTCGGTTCTTGGTAGAGAAGAGAAGTATGCCATGGTAGTTTCATGGGTACTAAACCTTGAATAACCTACAAAAGTGAGTACCATGGAGGGGAGCCATTGTAGTCAAGATTTTAATCATCCACCAAGAATAAGTGAAACTGGATTTATCTAAGTGGGGATTCAACAAATATTGCCTTTTGACTATCCATAGGATTGTGCATTCTCTTGGAATCAAAACAATTTTCTTGGATCTTAAACATTGGAAAACAAACATTCAAACATGATCATCAAATTTCAAACCCTTTAGAGGAAGCAAATACCTTTGAAAAAATTCAAGTGTTATTGCTTTCCCTAGGGATTCTATCCTTAGAGGCTTCTAAGTATTTGAATATATATCTCAATTTTCTCTCACTAAAGTCAACATTAGAGAACTATTGCCTTAATTTTCTTGATTTCCACATAATAGACTTTGTGGGATGAGAAGAAATTAGGAAATTAGGCATTTATTTTGAAAAGCTAATCAAGAAATGGATGTGGTTAAAGAAAAAGTAATTAACCAAGATAAAATAAATTGAACCCCACACATGTGCTTGTTTATCCTTTGTCTTATGGTATTTTGAGCAAACATTGATCTTTTGGTTTGAAGTACTCTTATGGAAAATCATGTTCTTCAAAACCTTGGTCATGTAAATAAGTCTCTCTTAGGTTCATTTAGGATCAAAAAAACCAATCATTCCATCCATCTCAAACATCAATCAAATCCTATCTCACAAACAACTTTTAAACCATTGGAAAAATCATTCAAATCAACATCAAAATCATCTTGTTTGGCTAAGTGTGTGTGGATGAACCTTTCCTCATACATCTAGTTAAATTATCATCCTTGTGGAAAATTTTATTCCAAGATAACATCCAACATCTTGGGGTTTATAAGTCCATTATCCAAATCAAAAAATTCAAAGAATCCTAAAGTATAGTATTCCTCCAAGTGTCTTAAAAGTTCAACACCCATATCATTCACCCCTTTCATCCTTCATCTCATCATTGGTCCTAAATCCCTTAGAGGTTAGCAAGGTCAAAATAGAAGAAAAACATGGAATATAAACTTGATTCATACAACATGAGTGGTCTAAATCAACCAAACTATCAAAACCTTACAATACCAATTGATTATCAAAACTCACATTTATACAATCCATACATGGGATCATTATCTCCTACAAACCTTAATGGTATAAAAAATGTGAGTATGCCCAATCTAAATTTTGGAATACCTTTCCCTATGGTAGATTTAAATCAAAGTCCAAACCTACAAATCTATCAACCAAACAATCAATGAATGAGTCTTCAACAAAACAACATTATCCCACCAAATCCATACATGCCAAATGTTAATATAGCAAGTACAAATTTACCAAACATAAACATTTTGAATCCACACTTGGTAAAATTTGGGATAGATATGTTTGTGAATCATACAAATGTTGTTCAAAGTCAAACAAAAAGTTAATGACTCTATGTATTGATCCAAGTTAAGGTAACACCATGAAAAATAACAGTTACCTAAATAAAGGGAATGTGATTCCCGACCACAACAATGTTTGATTTCAACCTATCATGAAAAATATAAACATCATCCCAAATAAAAAACATTGTCCAAAATCAATTTTTCCATGATCCCATGCAAACACCACAAGTATGCATTCCAAATCTGCTTGATCAAAAACCAAATCAACTATATCAAGGGTTTCAAGATCAAAATCAAGATCAAATTTTACAAGATCAAATTGCTTCACTTGCCAAAATAATTGACTCATTGCACCAAGAGACATCACCCCAATATCAATACACTCTTCCATTGGTTAAAGTATGTCATCAAAGCACTGCTTTGTGTCCACAACCACATCAAGAACATTATCTCAAAAGTCAAGAAGTTGGATATCAAGATCAACAACATCAACAGCAAACCCAATCACCACATCTCAAAGATCAATCATCACATCTCCAAAATCAATCACCACAAGTTCAATTTAAAGTAAAAATATCACAAGGTAACAAATAAAAATACACAACACTTGGGGAACCAATTGAATCAGTCATGCAACAATTGGTACAAGAAAATCTCATCAAAATCCCCATTTATGAAAATTATCAAGAGCCTCAAGTTAAACCACCAGGGTATAATGAGAAGCACCTTTGTGATTTTCACAAAATAAAGGGACACACAACATCAAATTGTATTTGACTCAAAAATATCATCCAAGACCTTATTGATCAAAAAATAATAACTATTGGGGACAATGATTAGGATTCAACCACTAGCGATAGCATTGACAATCTCTCCACCACAATTTTTGAAAATAATTATCAAGATCTATCCATCAATGAGAATCTTGAAGATGTTTCTACCTCATCTAAAGATCAACTCAACATACATCAAGAGTCACTTTTTGATCATGATAAAAACTCCTCAACAATATCCGATAATGATATATTTCAAGGAGTGTTAGAATCATTTGATCCTATTGAAATAATCCAAGATCCATCCACCAATGATCATTTTGACAATACCTCTACGTCATCCAATGAGTTAGAGGACATATCTCAAGAATTCATTCCAAAGTATGATCAACATCTTTCACCAAAGTCTAGCAATGGTCCTTTCCAATACATATTGACATCCTTTGACCTCATTTTTGCAGATATTGAAAGGATCTTCAACTCAACACTTGATCCAAATTCACTCAAAGATCAAGAGGATATTGAGCCACTTACCATGCCTAATGAAGATATACAAAAACCCTTTATAATCAATCCATTCTTTGAAATTTACCCATGTCAAGAACTTGATCCAAAGAATGTCAAAAGCAATTCCAAAATTAATCAAGATCAAGAATTCATATCTCCAAGATACTACAATGATCTAATGGAAACTCTCCTATCTATACAAGATGTCTCAAATGATGATCACATCCACATAGAACATACTCCTCCATCTAACCATGATATGCTTACTGCTAATGGACATTTTGATGATCTTCATTCAAAACAAGAGTCTCATACTCTTACCATGGAACAAGAGTCTCCTACTACTTTAAAAATTGTACACATGATCAAGATATGGTAAAATATAGATACATATTAGAAATGGGTCATGAAGAAGGATTCTATAGAAATTGTGAATCAGAAACATCCTGTGAAGGAATATAAAAAATGAACCATGAGGGATACTTCTAGATGGACAGTGGATCATCAACACCTCTTGAAGAAGCATTAAAATATGATAATCCACAAGATCAAGCAAATGATATGAATCAGAAAGTTATCCCACTTATGGAGGGTCCTCTCATTTATAAACTTGGATCACTTGCCTTTTTTAGGGAAAGCTATCTTACAAATAAAGAAGCTATCACCTTTGAAGATCCACAATAGAGCAGAGAAGGAGTAGCACCTTGTTTCCAAGGTAAACCATATCCAATTTCAAATAAAATGTTTCAACATATGAATTATCAAGGTGGAGGATTAGGCCTACATGAACAGGGTATCCTAGAACCAGTGTAGATTATTGGTAATCCTAAGCATCAAGGTCTTTGTTATTTGACAATTAATGGATCTAAAAATATCAGTGATACCTCTATAATACTAGGTGCAATTTTGTCTATTGCAAGAATCAACATAGGGAGCATGAAGAGTTCTTATGGTGAAACCAATGTCAATACTACAAATAGACACATCATGAATCTCCATCCACCCATCACCCTATCCATGAATTGGGACCAACATCAAAAGAAGGATGTGAATCAAAGCAAGAAGAACATCATCAAAGAAAAAGATGAAAATAATGAAGGACAAATCAAATACAAGTGGATACCAAAAAATACAAAGAAAGATTATCCCTATCAAAATCCATTAGTCAAAGAAACTATGGGGAAAAATAAAAAAGGGAAAATTATCCATCAAAGATGTCCAAAAAGGAAAAAACAGGCTTCTCAAGCAACGTACAAAGTATATCAAGTAGTCGGTCCTAATTCCACGCAAACCTTCATATCCACCCATCATTTCTCATCTTCCCAAGTTTGGAGAGTCAAAGGTTCCAAATTATCAACCAATCCATATTTTATTCCTAAACACACTCCATCCACGCCTCCATGCATGATATCCAATTCTCACATTGACCATGTATTGCCATCCACCCTTCATCATAAGGATTAAGAAGGCACTCTATCATCATGTGTGCACAAAGACAAAGTTAACTTTGGTATTATCAAAGCAGACCAGGAATCTCAAAAGTTGTACTCAAGTGCATGTATCTTGGAAAAACAACTTCTTCAAGAAGGATATCGATGGAACAATATGATAGAAGCATCTACATTGACACCACTAGGTGGTTTAGCATGAGCTTAAAATCTTTCACAGAAAAATACAAAAAAATCAAAAAATATGAAAATCCAAAAAAAATCAAAAAGGGATTGAAAACAGTAAAGAGAAAAAAATCATCCTCCAGTGAAAACCACTATGGTGGCACTTTGGATAGGTACCATGATGAAAACTTGGAAAATAGGCATCATGTGTAAGAATTGAGCATCTACGTGCACCACTTTAGGTGAAGGCATCTCATCCCATCCATAATAAATCCAACATTCCATCCATCTTACATCCATAATAAAATTATTCATCCATGAACCATTTATCCAATCCATTTTCATCCATTTGCATCCATCTTCCAAATTATCTTGATCTTGATGAAAGTTTAGTGTACAATTTACACTTGCTTATGGTAAACATATTGACATGAGTCATTTTCATTGATCCTATCCTATCCCAACATTAGCTGAGCCATGAAGCATTATCCAAATAACCATCCTCTATCTGAACTTGTTATCTTATAAAAAGATAATCCTTGGAATCCTTTTCATGCTTACCATATCCATCCATCTACACATCTATCCAAGCATCCACCCTTGACATTTCAAATGTTGCTAGACACTAGGGGTAGATATTTACATATTGCTTCAAGAATAAATATTGATCTATATCTTCCAACTTATGTGGTGACCTAAACATTTGAAAACGTGAAATCAAATTGGTCAAAGCATTTGTGAGAAAGAATCCAAATCACAATCCCATGGCATATTTTGATGAGAAGATGTTCCTTACCAAGCTTTATCTTTCATTGAACATCAATCCAAACAATCAATATCAATTGCATCTAATTGGTACTTCAATGTTGCATCAAATCATCCAACACCAACTTTTGCTCCAAGCTAAGCTTCACCAATCCTGATCAATCAAATCCAATCAATCCATCATCATCCCAATCCTTGTGTTTCTTAACACTATCCTTGAATTTTTGTGTATCCTCAACAATATTATCATCATCAATCCATCGATATGATCAATCAACCTTAGCTTGGTTTTCAACAAAAACTCAAAATAGGTTAAAAAGTCAGAAAAATTCAAAAACATGCTATCTGAACTACATTGTCTCTGAGCTTAAACATAGTTAAGGCTAATATTTGATCAGCCCCCAAGACACAAAATCCAAAAACATTCATAAAATCTCATAAAACACCAAAACATTGGAAATTTTGAAAATCAAAACATTTGCAAAATCTTGAAAATACAAAAAATAGCCTCAAAACATTTCAAAACACCAAAAAATCCAAATATTTGAAAAAATACACCCATCTCATTTCACAATCACCCAAAATAAACATCACTCATAATAAACAATTGTCATCCTCAACCTTTGGTGAAATAGTCAGAAACAATTCTAGCAGTTTAAAAGTGAAAACTCAAAACGTCAAGGTCTCAAGTCTAGGTCGAGAAGTAAACAAGTTGGTCAAATCTTTGTTTCAAAAGCCTATCATCCAATCAATCCAAAATCATCTGATAGCATCATGTCCTAGGATGCATCCTTCATACAATTGACATCAACATCAGGCAACACTATAGTTTAGTCTTGGCTAGCGGTATTAAAGAACATTATCTTGTTTGTTTACTTTATCTTGTCTTTTGGATTATCTTATTGCACTCATTTCAATGACCTCTCGATGATGTCCCCAACAAAGGGATTTAGAGAGAAAGAAATGGGGCAATGATCATTAGATTTTTATCTATTGTGCTAGTTGGATATTCTTGTAATATAACCATAGCCATACGTGCTTTGTTTGGGTGTAGGGAGGGTGTTTTAGGTGTCTTGTTGACCACATACAAAGGATTTCCTCTCTATGTTTTGGTCTAAGATGTTTGGAGCATTTGAACTGCATTTCAAATAAGCTTCCATATGCCAGGTGTGAATAGGAGTACTCCTATCTAATTGTTGAGTCAAAGTCCATCACACTAGGTGCAATGCCATCCTGGTTCTTTATACCTTGATGCATCGTGCCTATGTGTATTATCAAACATAAGGTAAATAGCCCTTTTTAAGGTCCCAATCCCTAGAAAGAAAATCATCATCATCATCATCACCGTCATCATCTTTTGACTTGTTGAATTCTCTTATTTATTCTTGCTTCTCTGCACGCTAACATAGGTACTATGACAATTAATCATGAATCGTCCCTATTGTATCCATCCTACATTCACAAACCATCAGCATAATGCATATCATATTGTAACATATAGGAAACACTGATAATCTCACATGCATTACATTTCATCATTGCATAATATAGATTTGTTATTCTCAGCATCTTAAAACCATCTCATTTGCATCATCATCATAACCATTCATACGTCCATCTTGAACCTCTTTGTTGTGAGATCAACCCTCAAATTGAACTTTTCGCTCGATCTCTCGAGGGGGAAGTATACTGGCATAATTCTTCCATTGGGGCAGTAGTGGGGCATTTGAAAAAATCATTTTTTTTTTAATTTTGATCATGACAAGGGTATTCTTTGAACCAATGCAATAGGTACATTTCTTCCAAGAGGGGGAAAATGTAGACATGAAAAATGTACCGATTGATCCTATACACCTGATCCTGATTTTACTAACACCAGTTCATCCTGAATCATCCCCTTTTTCTAATCCAAAATGGCATTTATATCTCTTACAAGTCCTTTTTCTTGAGCCAAGTGGCATTAACTCCATCTTTCATCTCATCTTTCAAGCCATCTTTTGAATTTCAAATTTCCCCCTCTTTTCACATTGTCCAAAATGTGCTCTTCCTCTCTTCAATAACATGTTGACAAGTGGTGCTTTGTTATTGGATCATCTTTAGTCCCACATCCTTCATGTTTTTCTTTCCTACATCCTTCTTTCCTATAAATGGAGAGCTCTTCTATTGATTTTGGGAGAGAGAATTGGAGGAAAAGTCATTATCTATAGATTTGAAGCAAATTTCGTCAAGGAAGCATCAAATCTTCATCAAATCATCATTCAAGCTTACAAGGGATTGGGAAAGGGCCATTTTCCATACCAAAATTCCACCAATTCCACCATGGGATTGAGTATTTGTTTGCATTAAATAAGATTTGAAAGATTTTATTTGTGTTCTTCATTCTATTTCTTGTTTTGTGTATTTCAAATGAATTTTATGGGGAATGATGCTTCTAACCTTCATTTGGGACTAATCTTGTGCTTGTACTTTATGTTTTTGTAGGTCTAGGATCACCATTCACAACAACAACTCCTATCATAAATCCTTAGGCATGGCACCATTTGAAGCATTGTATGGGAAGAAGTGTTGTACCACCATCAGTTGGGATAAATTAGAGGATAGGATCATAGTAGGACCTGAAATGCTTAAGGAAATGGAAGAGAAAATGAGGTTCATTAAGAGCAGATTGAAAGAGGCGGTAGACCGATGGAAGAGTTATGCGACAAGAACTAAACTCTTAGGTAGTTCACAACAAGGGAAATTTTGTTCTTGAGAGTCAAACCTCATAAAATCTCTATTTCTTTTGGAAAGTATTCCAAGTTTTCTCCAAGATATGTGGGATCATTTGAAGTCTTGGAAGTGATTAACCCAATTGCATATAGACTAGCTCTACCACCTACTCTGGCTCCAATGGGACTAGTACTCAGAGGACAGTGCTACTTGGGAGGATGCAAAAGAAATAGAATGCTCCTATCCACATTTACTTTCTTAAAAAAGAAACTCAATAATTTTGTTTTATTTATTTTTAATTGAGATACTATGATATTTCATGCTTTAAAATTTTGATGTTGAAATAGACATATATTTATGATGTGACGATGAAAAAGACATTTTTGATCTGATGTTGGAAAAGACATATTTTTGATGTGATGTTGAAATAGACATATATTTTTTATCTATTGTTGAAATAGACATATTTTTGATGAGATGTTGAAAAAGACATGAATGTTCAAAATTTGATATGATGTTCTTTTATTCAACTTACTAGTCATCTTGATGTTGTCTCTTCCAAGAGGGGAAGGATGTCATAACCCAATTTTATTAAATATTTATCATAATATGGAAAATTGAATTATTGAATAAATTCAATTAAATGTTAAATGGAGATTCTAGAATATTTGAAAATTAAATGAAAGGAGTTAACTAATGTTGAATTTGTGAATTTTTGAAAATTATCTTATATGTCATAAAGAATTGAACGTTACTGATCAATTTACAAGTGCAAGTTTGTCTAGTTGTAGGGTGACAAGTTGAAGGATGAGAATATGGTTGAAGTAGGATTGTTTAGCTAGATCAAATAGTAAGCCAATTGGAATCTAGGTGCACGTACCACAATGGGATGATGACTTCCATTTGAACTAATTTGCACATATAAGAGAATTCCATTTCCTGACTTGGACTATTTTAGTGTTTGAAAATAAATAGTTTGTAGATTGCATTGTCTATTCAAACTTTGTGACTTGAAGGAAATCGAAACAAACATATGTAAATACAATTCTTTCCTTAGTGTAAGAAATGTAAATATATAAGGATGCTCAAAATAAAAGTTCAAGTTATATACTTTAAATGATAGTGTATAGAAACTATGACCAATTCCAAACCATCAACTTGTATATGAATGCTTATATAAACATATATATGTGTGTGTGTGTGTGTGTGTGTGTGTAAATCAAACACACATACACACACATATATATCTATACATATATATATGTATATACATAAATATAATTATAGATATATACATTATTCAAATACATGGAAGTGTGAATGAAATCATTTAAGTGTTTGCAGGTATACAAATATATAAGTATATATATATATGTATATATAAATATATATTACACACACATATAAATATATACATACATATACATATGCACATATATATTCAAAATTCATATTGAATTTAAATGGATAACCGATATGTTATGAATTGGACTGTGGAAATCAATGAATATTACAAGCCAAGCTCATGATAGACTTGGCCTATTGAATCGTTAAGACAATGTTCAAAATTAGAGGGTGGCGGCTATGGAAGGGATAAGCCATAATGTTAGCACCCAACTACATGCAAGAAGAGGGAGGTTACCATTTTGTGTGAAAGTGGTAGAAGAAAAGCAAGGGATTGATTGGGAAGAAAATTGACAAGCTACAAAAAGAAAAGAAGGAAGTGATTGGGAAAATCTAAGGAAAGCTTCAATCAAAAAGCTTGACCATTGAGGTAATTCTATTTCTTGAAATAATATTGATTTCAATATCTTATCTTTTCATTTTAGCTAGTTTCTATCACTACATTCGATGGTAGAATCAATAGCATAGTAGCATCCAATGTTTTTTTTTGTGTGTCTTAGCATGAGCCGAAGGTTTAGATTTGAAAATCACCCTTTAGGGAATCACATGGCCTACGACCTGCTCTTGTTTTTGTATCTAGAATGGAGCCATTCGGCTAGTTTTTTATGCTACACCGAGGCATTGAACCCAAAGAAGTGACTGTTATGTAAGTTTTCTCAATAGTATAAGCCATATTATGGCCATCAAAAGTCATATTCTGATTTAATGCATAACATTTGATGTTGTTTTTCTATGAAGGCTTGCCTTCCAAACCTATGCAAAGAGGACATGACCCTCAGTGTTTCCTTGATATGTATTAATAGTGTTGTTTTTTAAAAGCATGTCGCCTTCCATTATTGGCTAGGCCAATAATGATAAGGGGAGAAATCATTTATTAATGTAGGAATGTGGAAAACATATTGTATAAAGAGAAAACCCTCAATTTAAAGAATCAATGGGATGTATGAGTTGGGTTTCATTATAAGTTTGTAAGGATCAATCTTCATGATCGATAGATTATTTGATTTGATTTAGCATCATATTTGAGTTTGCATGAAGTATAGATCAGCATGAATTAAGAGATAAGTTAGAATTCCCATAAGGGTAATTTCAAATGAAACCTAAGGTTAAGACAGGAAGTACCCGACCATAGAAAATGTGTTGAACCCAAATAAAACTTGATTTGTTTGTTGTATCTTGAATAGGAAAGAGTAATGTTGAACCTGAAACTTTCTTACATTCTTAATTGAATTATTTACTTAATAACTGTAGACAAATAAATTGTACCGATTGACATTGTGCATCTGATCCTAACCACTAACATCGTTTCATCCTGAATCATCCCTCGGTCTAACCATTTAATCAAATTTTCTTATCTGATTAAATTCATCAATATTCCTCTCTTAATTAAATAAATCAGTTATCTAATTGCGTCACCTCTTCTTGATAATTAAATTAATCATCTGATCTAATTATCCCCATTTAATTAAATAATCAATTTTATTTGATTAAATCTCTAAAGTCTATCTATTAAATTAAATAAATTAAAACCTTATTTAATTTGATCTAACATCATATATTTTAATTAAATAAATCAAAAAAATTATTTAATTAATCTCTTATCACATTCTGCTCATTATTTGATTTAAACAAATCCATAAATCTAAATCAAATAAGTCACATCAACTAATCTCCTATTAAATTAATTGACCCTTGATTAATTTAATCTCTTATCATGTCCCATCCTCTAGCTTTTCCCACTTGCACATGAAAATAGATTTAATTGATTTATTAAATCTCTATTTTCCTTATAAGGCATCTTGTAAGGAATATTCTCTAAATTTGAATCCAAAATCCAAGTTGACATGTACATCCAACAAGGAATTTACTCCATCTTACATGTCCTTTACCTTGAGCCAAGTGGCATTTATTGCATTTTCCCTTCCCTCTTACATGTCATTTCAACAAATTCAAAATTCAAAAAAATGCATTTATTGGCACAATCCTCAAAACTTACACATCCCCCATCCACTCACAGGTTGACAAGTGGCATCTTACCATTGGATGAATGTTAGTCCCACATTGCTATATTTTGGACATTCAATCTCATCTATAAATAAGAGGCTCATATCCTCATTTTATCATCCAAAAATTATGCAAAGTTACCATGCTCAAATATCTATCAAATTCCATCAATCATCATTGAATCTTAGCTAAGTTATGCAGGTTTTTAGCTTGGAGCACTCTCCAATATCAACAAAGTGATCAAATATCTTCATCACATCAATCTTGCATCATAGGAATTGGGAAAAGGCCAATTTTCACATCAAATTGACCAATTCCCCCATGGGATCATGAGTTTGCTAGTTTAATTATGATTCAATCTTTATTTTGTTGTTTTCATTGTGTTCTTCATTGCTTTTTTCCTAATTTGAACTTGGTGAATGGATTCCATGGGGAATCCTTGTTCTTACTTGCATTTGATAATCTAATGTGTTTGTTCTTATTGTTTTGCAGGTATTAGGATTGGGTTTCACACATTTGGTGCTAGAAGGAGGGAAAAATCTCATTTTTTGTCACTTTTCTCACAAAATTCTGCGTTTTTGTTTGTGCACAAGAAAATTCCAACGCTGGAAGCTCAACGTCGCCATAGAGCACCGTTGACTCTCCAGCGTCGCCATATAGCATCATTGACTCTCGAACGTCGCCATACAACACCGCTAGAAAGTCAAACTATGACGCTGAAGTCTTGCCACCCAATAATTTGAATTTCAAACTGCGACGCTTGACCAATCTGATCCGCAAGAATTTTCAAAAAAATCAAATCTAGTGACACTGAGCAAAAGTGTGATGTAGTTGAGCTCACTAGTCTGGACATAGAGCGCTGCTGACTAGTAAGCGGCACTGTACAACACTGCTGAGAAATCAAACTCTGATGCATTCATGAGTTGCACTGCTAGCAGGGAGTAAAAAGTTGAAATTTAATTTTAGCACGTGCATTTTGTCATATGATCAATTTATCTTCTGTTTTCTGCCTTTTGACCTCTGTGTTTTGTAGAATCTGACTAGTTTCCATTCTTGTAGGTTGGATCAATCAAAAAAAAAAGAAGGAGAAGCATGATGATAGTATTTCACAAAATCAAAGTGTTTTTAAACACTTTAGTGTTTGCTTAACACTTTTAAGAAACTGTTATTCCTTTTTGCTGAGACACTAATTTTGTTTGGGCTTTTAAAAAGAATCTTTTCAATTTTTGCAAAGGTTTAAGATGAATATTAGGACTACAACTTACTAGATTTTGTTTTTTGGTTAACAATTGAACAAAACAACTCTCATTTGTCCTTTAGTGCTTTAAAAAGAATTTATAATTTTTTTGTGGCTCTAAAATGAACAAGTACAACTTTGTCTTTGTGAGGGCTTACTTAAACTAACTTCATTGAAAAAGGATGTATGCGCTTCTCTCACGCTTTATAGCAATCTTGAGAATCAAAAGGCCTTTTTTGTGATTTTAGGATGAGATAAAGCAATCACCTCCACACTTCATTTTGGGTTTTAAATTGAACAAAATCTTGTGCGAGTGTGAGTGGAGCATTATTGCGTATATTATCTTTTTTTTTGCTGCAAATAAAGATTGATCGAGTTACGGATATTGTCTTTACTCACTTTTGTTTATCTTAGAGGGCCTACCTTGGGGAAAAAGTACTCACCCAAGGGAATGACTCAACGGGTAACACTATAAAGCCAAGAGTATTTCCAACTAGGATATAAATGTGGGTATAGGAATAAACACCAATATCACATAGTTGGCTCTGACGAGATGGATCTAAAAAAGGCCTCTCGTCGTATGGGTCAATCTCCACGAACGAAAAAGTCCTAATTAAAACCCATGTTTTATAATTTCCAAAATTCTTGATCTATTTGTTGGTGCAAGAACAGTCATTCTGAAGCTACCCCACACTTTTACCATCTTTTAGTAGAAATGGAAAGCATGCCATGGGAGTTTCGTGGGTGTTGATTCTTGGCTGCCTCGAATGACGTTAATGAGCCATGGAGGGGAGCCAGTGGGGTCAAACATCTAACCATTCACTAAAGATAATTGTAGCTGGACTTGTCCAAGTGGGAATCCAACAAATATTGTCTTCCATATCCATAGGGTTGTACTTATTCTTGGTTGAAAAATGATTTGCTTGTTTGAAAACATCTTGGAAACAAACACTTAAACATCATCATCAAAATTTCAAACCTTTTAGGAGACAAATACAATTGACTCAATTCATGTGTTATTGCTTTCCCTTGGGATTCACATCCTTAGAGGTTTCTAAACACTTGGATTACATCTCAATTTGTCTACTAAAGCTAAACAATAGGTAACCCTTGCCTTGAATTCATCAAATTTCCACATAACATACTTTGTGGGATTCGAAGAAATTAAGACATTGGACATCTAGCTTGAAAAACCTAATTAAAGAAAGTGTTTATGGTTAAATAAAGTCACTAAGCAAAGCTAAACAAAATGAACTCTCATATGTGTTGAAACCTCACGATTTCTAAGAAGACAAATCCCAAAAATAAAAGTCATTGGTTCAAAATCCGGAAATGTATGCTCAAATTGAATCAGTTCTTGGTTATAAAGGTCTATAAAAGCATTGCATGTTCTTCAATACCTAGGTCTAGGCAAACAAAGTGTCTTTTTTAGGTTCATCTTAGGATCAAAATAATTCAAAATATTTTTTCATCCATCCTTCAAAACATCAAACCAAAGATCATCTCACCATCACCTTTTGAGAAATCTTGAAATTATCCTTCATGTTAGACCTTTTGGAAAAAATCAAAATCATCAAACTTTTGAGACAAAATCCTTGAAATCTTTATCAAATCATCTTTGGCTAGGTATGTGTAGATGCATCCTTTTTCATATACTTAGTCAAAGTTATCAAACCATCTTGTTTAGCTAGGTATTTGTAGATGCATCCTTCTTCATGTGCTTAGTTAAATTATCATCTTATTTGAATAGGTGTGGGTAGATGCATCCTTCTTCCTACACATATTCAAATTATCATCCTTTGAGAAAATCTACTCCTTAGATAATCATCCAACATCTTAGGGTCCATTTGTTCAAAATCAAAACAAACCAAAATCAATCAATCAAGGAAAAACCCAAAATCAAAAATCAAAATCCAAAAACATATCCAAAAGTCCTAAAAGTCTAGCATTCCCCTCAAGATTTATCAAAATATAAAAATGTCCATATCATCTTTCGATCCTCAAGATATCCTAAAATTTTGTCTTTTTTGTGCATAAAGTAAAGATCAATCCAAATAATTAGAGATTCATCTCCCATATTCTTGAAAATTGATCCTTGTTTTATGGTTCAAACTAGATCTCAATACAAGAAGAAAATGGAAGCCAACAAAGAAACACCTACTTCAAGTGACCTAAGCCAAACACATGTTGAAATGAATCAGGTCAAATCAAACAATCCTTTGACTATATCATCATCACAAAACCCACAAGAGCAAAATCAAGGAGAAGATCTTACCTTTGGGATGTCGCATGAAGAAATAATTGAAATGCTCCAAAATACGAAAAACCATAAGATCATCAACATCATGATGAGGCTTAACCCTTCAATATACATGCTTGAGCTAACAAAGCAAGGGGCCAAATTACCTTCTGATTTCAACGTGAGTACTATAGTGGAGACATCTTTACCTCCAATCTCATCCACCATTCCCATCTCATCTACACCCCCATCCCAAAGCATCACTAAAAAAATTCCGCAAACCACAACATCTTTTGCTCCAACCCAACCCAATGTTAATAAGGGAAATGCATTTCTTAATGCTATTCAAACACACCCCCTTGTTAACAATCAAGACGTGGATGAAAATACCATCTTGGAACAAAAAATACCCCAAAATATATTACATAAGTATGTCCCCCTCACTTTCCATAATGATCCATCATCATCATCCTTCCACACAACACCTCAAAATTCTCTCCTCAAAAATTCACAAGAAGAAGGTGACATGTTCGGACCTGGGGCCATTTTCGACACCACAACATTTTCTCAAGAACTCACACCCCTCACATTTTCACCCCTCCCACCATTACCACCATTACCCACACCTCTACTTGGCTTGGGACTCCCACCTTTACCAAATATCAATCAAACCAACATTCCAAACACCAATCAAAGCATCATGCTTAAATCTCAAAACTTGTCATCGATATCGCAACAATAGATGACAATGACACAAGCAATCACGACATCATCAACCACCCCCCTAACATCTCAAAGCATGGTTTCTCAAGGACCAACCAACAACACAACAACACCATTCACCACTCAAAACACCAACACGACATCACCTCTCACCACCACCACAAATGCCATTCCAAATCCACCATCACCCCCACCACCACCAAATTCCAACATATCAAGCCAAAATGATGAGGGCGCAGCCCGAGACCTAGAAAATAACCCACAAACAAGAGAATAATTTTATTATTCAGAAAATGGAGCTTCTTACATGCAGAGGATCTCAAATCCTCAAATTCTACAACACATGCAAGTTATAGAAAGCTACAGAATAACCCTTTCACAATATGAGAGTTTTGTCCCCAAAAAGTTACCCAAAAATTAGAAACCCGCCCATAAATAGAGCTCCTCATTAGTTTGGAGCCAAAACAACATTCAAATTTGAGTATAGGTGGTTTGGTGCTGAAAATTTACAACATGAAGTTCAAATTTCAAAATAGCACTTGCAATTGTATCTTCTAGAAAGTGCGCCAACTTCCCGGGGCCATAACTTTTGATCTGGGACTCCGATTCACGAACCGTTTGAACCGTTGGAAAGGTCTCAAAGTCAATAATGTGCTCAAAATCTGCTATGCTGATTTTAGAAAGTTTCAGGGCCGTTCTGGGAACTCTAAGTGCCTCAAATCTCATTTGGGAGATTTTCAGGTGCAAATATGGGAAACTAAAACTGCAATATCTTTCAAGCCAGGAATAGAAAATAAAAACCGTAAATTGGGAATTTCATTATGACGAAAAGGGTATCCAAAAATGTAAAAAAATATAAAAACTGAGAAACTTGAAATTTAACTATTTTTGGGTGATGCAAGATTGCCCTTACACCACTGGATACTCCTGCATCAGACACCTAGGGTAATTTGAGAAGTGACCCCATCACGTCTCAAATGGTTGAGGAAAACCCAACTGGTCAACCATTGCCTTAGATAGCTAGGATGAATCTTCCATAGGCCTTCCTCTCCATTTCACCAGATATTCTTCATACTGCCTGTTTCTGGTACTCCTTCCCACACGACTATCCAAGATTGCTTCAATCTCCTCCCTTTCTGAAGTAGGTGCTGGAATGCCATACTTCCCTATTGCTGGTGCTTCCTCCATTCCACCTTCATGATACTCTGTCAAATCTGAAATGTTGAACACAGGGGAAATGTTGAATCCATCTGACAACTCTACCTCATATGCATTCCCTGAATCATGCCTCTTCAAAATTTTACAGGGACCAAACTTCTTCATTTTCAATTTGTTATATGTTCACACTAGAAACATTTCTTTCCTCGAGTGGACCATCACTTCATCACCAATCTGAAACTCCTTATACCTCCTCTTCTGATCTGCCTTAGCCTTATACTGCATATTCATCTTGTTAATATGTTCTCTTACCTTCTCATGTATATCCTTGATATGTTTTGCAAAATCTTCGGCTTCAGCACTTATTTTCTTCTCTTGGTCCATCTTCCTCAATTCTGGAGCTGTTCTGGGGCTACCTCCATACACAATCTAGAATGGTGATCTCAATGTATTCGCTGATAGAATTGTTGTAAGAAAATTCTATCCGGGTAGATCAAGTCCCATCCCTTGGGTTTATCTCCTACCAAACATCTCAGTAGGTTACCCGGACTCCTATTAACAACCTCTGTCGCCCATCTGTTTGTGGATGGTGTGCAGAACGAACTTCAACTCTGTCTTCAGCTTCTTCCACAAGGTCCTCCAAAAGTACCCCACAAATTTGGTGTCACGATCTGAAACAATACTCTTTGGCAGACCATGTAGCCTCACCACCTCTTTGAAGAACAAGTCAACAATGTGGACTACATCATGGGTCTTCTGACATGGAATGAAATGTGCCATCTTCAAAAACTTATCAACCACCACAAAGATTGAATCATTCCCTCGTTGTGTCAGTGGAAAACCAAGAACAAAGTCCATACTTATATCCTCCCATGGCCTCTCTGGTACAGGTAAGGGCTGATAGAAGCCTATATTTTAGCTCACTCCTTTAGCCATTTGACATACTCTACAACTATGTACAAACTTCTTCACATCTTGTGACAACTAAGGCCAATAATAATACTCACTGATAATGGCAATGGTCTTATCTCAACCAAAATGTCCTACCAATCCTCCACTATGCTTCTCCTTTATCAGGTTCTCCCTCATGGAACTCCTCAGGATATACAATTGACTTCCGTTAAATAACATGTCATCCTGGATTATGAAATCCAGCCACCTTGTCTTGTCCACTGTAACAGGTTCCTTGCAAGTTTTCCAAGCCTCTGCAAAATTAGGATCTTCTGCATACAGTGTCTTGAGTTCATTGAACCCAACCACTTCAATCTGCATCTTTATCATCAATGTATGCCTCCTACTTAAGGCATCTACAACCTTATTTGACTTCCCACTCCTATGTTTCAAAACAAAGGTATAACTCTGCAAAAACTCTACCCATTTCATATGCCTTTGATTTAATTTTCCCTGACTATTTATGTACTGCAAGGCCTGATGATCAGTATATAGAGCAAATTCCTTCGGCAACAAATAATGTCTCAATTTCTTTAATGCTTGAACTATCGCATAAAATTCCTGATCATATATAGAATACTTTATCTTGGCATCATTTAACTTTTCACTGAAATAGGCAATGGGCTTACCTTCTTGGCTCAACACCGCTCCAATGGCACAACCATTGGCATCACAATCCACCTGAAACACCTTGTTGAAATCTGGGAGGGCTAGAATAGGTTGCTCTGTCACCTTCTGCTTCAACAGTTCAAAACTTTATGCCGCTCCAGTGCTCCACTTGAATTCTTTTCTATCCCCTCTTATTGTTTCAATTAGGGGTCTACAAATACTACTGAAGTTTCTAATGAACTTCCTATAAAAAATAGCCAAACCATGGAAAGATCTCACCTCGGTAGCAGTTCTTGGGGTAGGCCATTCCAGAATAGCCTTCACCTTCTCTGGGTCCATCTTGAGAAAATTTGCTGAGACAACAAACCCCAAGTACACTAACTCCCTCTTCACAAAACTACACTTCTTCAGATTAATCAACAGTTTCTCTTCTCTTAACTTCTCAAAGGCTCTTTGAATATGCATCAGATGCTCATCCAATGTCTTCATCAAAATCAAAATATCATCTAAATAGACAATAACAAATTTCTCAAATTATTTTAGTACTGCTCATGAGCCGCATGAATGTGCTCTGCATTGGTTAGCCCAAAAGGCATGAATAACCACTTGTACATGCCTTCTTTGGTCTTGAAGACAGTCTTCTATTCATCTCCCTCTCGAATCTAGATCTGATGATATCCAATCTTCAGATCAATCTTTGTAAAGTACTGAGCCCCACTCAAACATTCCATCAGGTCATCCATCCTTGGCGGTGGGAAATCTATACTTGATTGTTATCTTGTTTTATGGCTTGGGGAATCAGACACATCCTCCACTCCCCATCCTTTCTTGGTGCTAAAGTACCATGTGTACTACACATGGACTCAAATTCTCCTATATCAAACCCTCAACAACTCTTGAACTTGTCTATTCAACTCCTCATTTTCTAAGTTAGAGTCATTCCATGAGCTACCCTATTTGGAAAACTGGCTCCATGAATCAAGTCAATCTGATGACTGATCTTCCTTATTTGTGGTAAACCCTCAGGTATATTATCAGAAACGATATTCTAAAACTCATCCAACATTCTAGAAACTTCTCCTAGAACCTTCTCACTATCCTTCTTACTCACTCTAGGAATTAATGCATAACACACACGCTCATGCTTCATACCTTTCTAAAAAAATTCTTCCATCTACATAAGAAATTCTAGCACTATTGCATACCTTTTCTTCGGTCTCCTTCAGGGGTTTCAACTTGTGACGAACCCCATCCTCTGTCAAGGAATAAGTGTTTGTATGGCCATCATGTATAGCTCATTTTATCAAACTAGCTACCATGGCCTCCTCAACAACATGTGACATGCATCCATGGGGATGATATCATAGAGTACCTCATCATGGTAGTTCTCGATCTTGAACTTTACTAGGCACTGCTCATTGACCAAAACTTTGTGGTCTTTCTGCAACCAGGCAATCCGATACAGATGCGGGTGCCTTTCCCTCTTCAGCTTCAACTTTGTGACCATCTCCTCCGACACTAGATTATCGGGGCTCCCACTATCAATAATGACATCACACCATTTTCCTTCACACTTTGCACCTTTGTATGTAGCTTTTCAGATTTCTCGTTTCTAGTTTCTTTTCCTCGCCACCGGTTTCTCCTAATCACTAGGCTTCTCCTTCTTTAGTATCATCTCAATGTTCGATGGCCTCCTTATCGTGATGTACAACTTTTCCATGACCTTTCTCTCACCTTTTTAACCGCCTTAAATATCGCGTTCGATGTCTTCACCACCGGAACATCGCCCTTCTAAAACCACCCTCTTTCCAGACTTTGTCCATATCTCCTCATCCTTCTACCCTTTGATCACCACTGCTTTTGATCACGAGGGCGGTAGAAGTTGTCATTCCTTTGGCTTTGGCTGGTACCCACATCTTCACTTTTCATCATCATTTCGGCTTCCCGAAGGTCTTCCATTGCCCCTTCCACTTTGACCTCCCGTCATTTTTTCTTGCCATCAAATCTTTTGTTCAGCTTCTCTTCCACCTTCGAGCAAACTGATACACATCCTCAATGGTGGTCATTCTGACTAGGTTTAACTCCCTGAATGCTCGGTCGTAACCCATTAAGATATCGGGCTACCTTCTCCTTATTGGCCTCTGTATGACCCGTTCTGATGATTATCTTGTGAAAAGCTTTAGTATATTCTTTCACAGATCTGCTTCCTTGCTTCAACCCTTGCAATTTCTTCAACAGATCTAACTCGTAGTCCACTGGTATGAACTGCTTCTTCAGTTTCTCTACCATGCGATCCCATCTAGTGATATTGCCTTTTCCTCTTCAATTTCTTTCCAACTGGACCTCTTTCCACCAAATACTGGCATGGCCCTTTGCTTCATTTTTGCAAACTTAACCCGATCTGGGTCCTCTATTTCTTCATACTCAAAATATTCTTCTAGCTCGTTGATCTAGTCGATCAACTCTTCCGGGTTTAGACTTCCGGAATAACTAGGGAATTTTGCTCTGGGTCTTTTCCCGATCTTTGAAATGACCCTTATTAGCCACATTTGGTCTTGATCAATTACTTCTTCTTCCTCTCTTTCATCCTCACTTTCCTCCCTCGGGTTTAACCCTCTTCTCAACTGCTCTTGTAACACATCAATCTGTCTCTGGAGGGCTGCTAGTACATCTCTTCCACCAGCATTTTTGCCACCTCGACCACCTCTGGCTGTACCAAACACCATTTTTGGAGGCATCTTTCTTGACCTCGACC
The DNA here is from genome assembly GCA_007258455.2 of Sequoia sempervirens. Lineage (NCBI taxonomy): Eukaryota > Viridiplantae > Streptophyta > Pinopsida > Cupressales > Cupressaceae > Sequoia > Sequoia sempervirens. Next base: position 130,700,526 of record VDFB02075321.1, on the reverse strand, counting down.
CACAACCATGGTCCTGGTGCGAACTGCCTCACGATCGGCAATTTGTCCACACGCTCAAGAAACCCCGCTCTGATACCACTTGATGAGGGCGCAACCCGAGACTTAGAAAATAACCCACAAACAAGAGAATAATTTTATTATTCAGAAAATGGAGCTTCTTACATGCAGAGGATCTCAAATCCCTAAGTTCTACAACACATGCAAGTTACAGAAAGCTACAGAATAACCCTTTCGCAATATGCGAGTTTTGTCCCCAAAAAGTTACCCAGAAATTAGAAACCCGCCCATAAATAGAGCTCCTCATTAGTTTGGAGCAAAAACAACATTCAAATTTGAGTTTAGGCAGTTTGGCACCGAAAATTTACAACATGAAGTTCAAATTTCAAAAGAGCATTTGTAATTGTATCTTCTAGAAAGTGCGCCAACTTCCCGGGGCCATAACTTTTGATCCGGGACTCCGATTCGAGAACCGTTTGAACCGTTGGAAAGGTATCGAAGTCAATAATGTGCTCAAAATCACTACCCTAATTTTGGAAAGTTTTAGGGCCGTTCCAAGAAATCTAAGTGCTTCAAATCTCATTCGGGAGATTTTCAGGTGCAAATCTAGGAAACTAAAACTGCAATATCTATCAACCCAGAAATATAAAATAAAAACCATAAATTGGGAATTTCATTATGAGGAAAAGGGTATCCAAAAATGTAAAAATATCTAAAAATTGAGAAACTTGAAATTTAACTATTTTTGGGTGATGCAAGATTGCCCTTACACAACTGGATGCTCCTGCATCACAAAACCACATGGCATTGCAAGCAACTCAACAAGCTACCTTTCAAAGGGGATTCTTGCAAGTGAAAAAATAAAAAGACGTGCAACTAGCTGCTCAGCAAGCTGCCCAAGCTACGCTAGCTGCTCAGCAAGCCGCACAAGCAGTGCAAAATTCTCAAGCCACCCAAGCCACATTACAAGTGCAACATGCCACACAAGCCCAAGCCTTATTGCAACAAAAAAAACAACAAGCTGCTCAAGCTGTGCAAGCTACACAAGCTGGACAAGCTACTCAAGCAGCCCAAGCCACATTACAAGCACCAAAGGCTGCTCAAGCCCAAATTCTATTACAACAACAACAAGCGGCGCAAGCACAAGCCCAAGCACAAGCAGTGCAAGCACAAGCTCAAGCTTAGGAAAATGCCCCATATCAAGCACAACAAGCACAAGCAGCACAAGCACAAGCTCAAGCTTAGGAAAATTCCCCATATCAAGCACAACAAGCACAAGCACATGCACAACTTCTTGCACAAAAACAAGCAGTGCAACTACAAGAATATCAACAAGCAATAAAGCAATATTGAGCAGCAAGAAGTAGCCCAATTGGCAGCCCAACAACAAGTGTTGTTGGAACAACAACAAGCTCAACAACAAGAAATCCTTGCACAACAACATCAAGCAACACAACAAGCACAACAGCAAGCAATCTTAGCACAACAACAAGTGTTGTTTATACAACAACAAGTGCAAGCATATCTAGCTCGGCAAAATGTGCAAATACCATCAAACAACACACCAACCAACCCACAATTGAAACACCCTAGAACACATTCATCCCACCCCCTGATCCACAAAATGATGTAACAACATAAATTAGGTTGCTCTCGCAACAAGTGCTCGATCTTCAATCAGGGCGAACCATAAAAACACCAAGAAACTTGTGTCCCTATCCTTTTGACATGAGCCTAGTGATGAAACCATTCCCCAAGGGATTTGAGATCCCCAAGTTTGACAAATATCGTGGGATGGGAAACCCTAAAGATCACATCAGGGAATTCCAAGTTCATTGCATGGAAGTCACATACGATGATAGTTATCTGATGCGGCTATTTCCTAGGAGTTTGGCTGGTCATGCAATGGAATGGTTTTCTCGCCTACCTACAGGCATTAGAACATTCCAAGAAATTATAGACGCATTCATTAAAAATTATGCATGCAACATTGCCATGGATGTTAGTCTAGAAGAAATCTCAGCTCTAAAACAAGGAAATAATGAGTCATTCGCTTCATTCCTACAACAATGGCGATCCAAGGCCAATCAGAGCAAGTGGACCATGCCTGAGGAACAACAAGTTTGCACCATCATATCCAACCTTGACGACCTCTTGGCATTTCATCTCAAGATCCAAGGGATTACCACATATGATCAATTGATCTCCAAGGTGCTCAGCATCGAACGAGCCCTCATGACATAACCCACGGGATCAGCTTCATACCCAGAACAACAACATAACCGCCCACCCGCAAATTACAACGATAAACCTCACACATGGGAAAGGAATAAAAATGTTACCAATGATGGTGTCATTGATGCCAAAGTTTTCATTAGTGCTCCTCACCAAAATACCCACACCACAAATCGAAATCCAACACCAAAACAATCAGCACACAATACAACAACCAAACAACAATTCGACAATCAACAATCTCAATGATCAAAGGGGACCACCCCAACGGAACAAAAATTACCCCAAACAAAAATACATTGCTTTGGGGGAACCACTTGAAGTTAGAATGAAGAAGCTGATAAACGAAAAACTCATCAAGGCTCTTACCTTTGAGAATTACCAAGAACTAGATGTGAAACCTCCTTGGTAGAATGAGAATCAACTTTGTGAATTCCATAAAATCAAAGGCCATACCATGAACAAATGCATGAGATTAAAAAATATAGTTCAAGATCTCATCGATCAAAGAATTATAAACGTGGAACAGCCTATAAGAAACCAAGACCTTAAGATATACATGAATCTAATGCCTAACCATGGCAATAAAGGGAATAATAACAACATTGATAAAGGGAAAGGCACTCATACAGATGTGAATCATGTGTACCAAAATTTCATCGCCTCCATAGATGAATACTGCACAGTCATCACCATCAAAGGCTCCCATGCTGATTGTGGAGTCACCACAAGAGGTGACAAAGTTACCATCGCAGGATCATCCCAGCCAAATAGAGTCCTTGCATCTAGATCTGTCCCTAATGGATACAATGTCCTAGATCAACTCAAAAGAATGCCAATGCAAATATCCATCATGGAGTTGCTAAAAATCTCATCTTCCCATAGGAAAATACTTGAGGAAGTGCTAGCTTCATCCACTGTCCCCGCAGATCTTGATGCATAACAATTCCAAGCTATGGTCGGAAATATCATTACACCAAATCTCCTCACATTCTTTGACTAGGATTTCCCCACTCAACCATCTCACAACCAAGTGCTTCACTTAGAAGTCATAGTACATAAGAGCAAAATCAAAAGGTTCTTGGTGGATGGAGGTGCGGGTTTGAATATATGTTCTCTCAACCTCATCAAACAATTAAAAATCTCAGAGGATTCTATTGAAAAAGGAAAGGGTATCACAATAAGAGTAAATGATGATCAAGAAAGAGTGTCCCAAGGCACGATCAAACTCCCTATTCAAGTAGGGCCAACTATCATGGAAACCACTTGTCAAGTCTTGGACCTTGACTTACCATATAACATCCTTCTAGGACGTCCATGGATTCATACAATGAAGGCAGTAGCATCAACTTTCCATCAATGTGTTAAATTCACACATGAGGGACAAGAAGTTACTATCCATGGAGATCCCAAACCCTTCTATTGCAAAATCCTTGAAGCAAAGTACTATAAAATCCCCCAAGTACCAAAATATGATGAGGGTCCATCTACACCATACATCAATCCCGCCATCCTCGCATCCACTTATGCGACAAAGACACCTACCACTCCCGCCATCCCCACCATTTCTGACATTAAGGTCATCATCCAAGATAACGGTTGTGGAAATTACAAGCTCCCTAATAATGCTTTTGTGGTAGGAGAGTTACCACAATCTCCTAGATCACGGGGACGTCCACAAATAAATGAAGCCTCCACATCCCAAACATCTCCTGAGGACTATCCCAACTTCACAAGATGGGAAGATCTTGGCCAAGAATTTATTGACGCAGATCCATCTCATATGCTATATCAAGATGAAAGACCAGTAGCTGATTTACCAATGGATGACAGAAGCAAGGGTCTACAAATGATGCTCGCAATGGGCTATGACAAAAATCAAAGGCTTGGAAAAAACAACAATGGGCTTATAATGCCTATCATTTTGGAGATGCGAGCAATAAAAAATATTGGCCTTCGATGTACCCCTCCAAGTATAACCATACGAGGCCGAAGTCCTTCAGTTAGAAGGGTTAATAATCCTCCTCATCCAACCACAACAGAACTACGTTTACCAGTATCTATAGGTTGTGTCTTAGATAGCTATAGATTTGATATAACCGACGTCTATAGTAGTAGTGGTGATGAGGATACCATGACCAACTTACCTAGGCTATTTGACGATACCACTCTTTGCATTATTAGTACCCTATCTTTTGAATCAGACCACCAAAATCATGAGATCTGCCTAGCATATCCCCAACTCATCGACCATGACCAACGAGGAGCACCAATTCTTGATACATTAAAAAATGATGAGGTGCTCTCAGAATTCATGAGACTACGAGATAAAATTCCATGTGGGGATCACAAAGCAGGGTTCATAATTGAGCTAGATACACATGCCTATTATGGGAAAATGATTGAATCCCTCAGTCGCAAAAGTTAAAAATTAAGAATAATATCTAAGTCTTTGAGTGAAAACCACACTGTGGCACTCTCCAACTAGAAAAAAAAAGTAAAAAGAAAGGACACATCCAACAGTGAAAACCTCTCTGAGGTGCTCGAGGATGGGGGATTCAATCTTCCTTCTAGAGCTATTCATCAAGAAAAATCAGTAGTCCTGGCAGAAAGATGCAATCCAATCAATCTAGGAATAGAGGAAACCCCACACATCACATTCTATGTGGAATCATTACTATCAGAAGAACAAGAGCTCCTAGTAGCCTTCTTAAGAGAAAGACAGATAAAATTTGCATGGAGCTATGCTGACATGCCAAGGCTTGATCCAGAGATTTTGGTTCACCATTTAGCAATATATCGAGAAGCAAAGCCTGTTAAACAAAAGCTTCAAAAAATGCACCCTCAGATTGCCTTATTAGTCAAAATGGAGCTAAAAAAGCTATTAGATGTGGGATTCATCCGACTGATAGATTATCCAGAATGGGTGTCAAACTTGGTACCTGTCTCAAAACCCGATGGGGGCATTAGAATCTGTACAGACTTCAGAGACTTAAATAAAGCATGTCCGAAAGATGATTTCCCATTTCCAAACATTCACATGATAGTAGATATGACAACCAGACATGAGATGCTATTAGTAATGGACAGATTCTTAGGGTACAATCAGATTATGATAGCTAAAGAAGACCAACATAATACGACTTTCACTTGTCCATGGGGGACTTACTATTGGAATATGATGCCATTTGGCTTAAAGAATGTAGGAGCAACATACCAAAGGGCTATGACATTGATATTCCATGACATGATCCATAAGATGGTTGAAGATTATGTGGATGATATTCTAGCCAAATCCAGAAATAGAAAAGATCACATAGCAACCCTTAGTGCCATTTTTGACAGGATTGAGGAGTACAAGGTCAAATTAAACCCAAAGAAGTGCATCTTCGGCATACAATCGAGAAAATTGCTAGGATATATAGTGTCAATGAGGGGTATCAAGGTAGATCTAGCAAAGGTAAAAGAAATCCTTGAAATGGAGGCACCAAAAACATTAAAGCAATTGAGAGGTCTCCAAGGCAGGCTCCAATCCATTCGAAGATTCATAGCATAGTTGGTGGAAAAAAAAAACCCATACTCTCACCTAATCCACAAGAGAGTAGCATATAAATGGGATAACAAGTGTGAAGAAGCATTCAATAAAATCAAAGAATATTTACTTACACCACCATTCTTAATGCCACCAATCCCAAGAAAACCATTGATCCTCTACGTATCAGCAACAGTAGTAGCCCTTGGAGCTCTCCTAGCTCAGAATGATGAAAATGGAATGAAAAGGGCTATCTATTACATCAGCAGAACAATGGTTTGGCATGAGATAAATTATTCATTCATAGAGAAAGCATGTCTAGTGGTAGTGTTTGCATCACAAAAATTCAGACATTACATGTTGGCACACAAAATAAAACTCATTTCCAAAATCGACCCCCTCAAGTACTTATTGTCAAAGGAAATTCTCATAGGAAGAATGGCCAAATTGGTGATGATACTATTAGAATATGACATCAAATATGTGGAGTGGAAAGCAATCAAAGGCCAAGTCATAGCAGATCAACTTGCAGAAGCACCAGTCTATTCAGAGAATCCTCTCATCTCAGAGTTTCCAGATGAATCTATTTTCAATCTCAACATAGCTGACCACTGGAAATTGTACTTTGATGGATCATACACACATCATGGATCAGGAGCTGGTGTCTTCTTTATCACCCCACAAGGGGACTACATACCAAGGTCCTACAAACTGGCATTTCCTTGCATCAATAACATTGCAGAATACGAGGCTTTAACCATAGGTCTCAGAATAGCAGTGTAGTGGAACATTATAGCTCTCAGAGTATACAGAGACTCCCAATTGATAATAAATCAAGTGAAGGATGAATACTAGACAAAGGATGACAAAATCACTCCATACAAGAAATTGGTGGAGACCCTCAAAGAATCCTTCATTGAAATTACATTTGAGCAAATTCCTAGAACCAACAACAAAGCAACAGACACCATAGAAACAATTGGATCCTTACTGGATATCCCCCACAACATTCCAAAATATGAATTCATGATAGAGCATCTTCTAGTGCCTGCATTCGAGGTACCAGAATCAAAATTCGTGTGTGAAATCGTTGGTCCCGGTGATCCTTGGTACCATGAAATTTATACATACCTTCGAATAGGAGTCATACCCACCGACCTACCCTCAAACCTAAAAAGAACCTTTGTAAAAAAGACATCCAAATTCATCATCCTAGGAGATACCCTATACCGTAGGAGCATAGAAGGAACCCTACTACACTGCTCAAATGCTGAGGAGGCATTAACCACTCTAACTGAAGTACATAATGGTATTTGTGGTTCACACTCGAGTGGAATGACCATAGCTAAGAAACTACTGAGGATGGGGTATTATTGGCTCACAATGGAAAGAGAGGCACATTACTATGCCAGAAAGTGTCTACAATGTCAACAGCATGGGGACCTCATCCATGCTCTAGCTCAAGAGCTTCATCCTATTATCACACCATGGCCCTTTTCATAGTGGGGACTCGATCTCATTGGAAAAATCATGCCCACTTCATCTAACGACCACAAAATCATCATAACTGCAACAAAGTACTTTACTAAGTGGGTGGAAGCCATACCCATGACATACATAACTGGGAAGCAGATTTCAAAGTTCATCCTAAACTATCTCATTTGTTGCTATGGTGTCCCACAAGCCATTATCTCAGATAATGGGACACCGTTCAAGAATCAGGAAGTTCACGACTTATGCAAATAATTCAAAATCCAACATTGCTTCTCCACCCCATACTATCCCCAAGGCAATGGCCAGGAAGAAGCTACAAACATGACCATTTTGAAAATCCTCAAGAAAATAGTCAATGACGCAGGTCATGACTAGCATCTGCAGCTTAATCCCACCCTCTGGGCTTACCGAACCAGTATCCGCACACCCACCGGTGCCACCCCTTACTCCCTGGTCTATGAATTAGAAGCAATACTCCCCATTGAGATCGAGATCCCATCACTCAGGATATCACTGCAAAACCTCATCACGAATGAAGAGTATCGAGTAGAAAGATTAAATGAGTTGGAGCTACTGGATGAGCGACGTATGGATGCCTTGAATCATTTGCAAGTCTATCAGAATAGACTCAAAAGGAGCTACAATAAGAAAATTAGAAGCAATACTTTCCAAGTCGAAGAACTAGTATTAAAGGAGAATCAGAAGAATGTCTCAAACCCAAACAACAAAGGAAAGTTTGAACCCAATTGGTTGGGACCATTTGTCATCACAACAAGGTACAAATTAGGGGCATATCAATTATCAACACCTGAAGGGGAACCTCTGCAGGAGCCTATGAATAGCTCCCATCTCAAAAGTTTTATGCCTAAATCTTTCAAGGTATAGAACCAAAAATAAAAAATAAAAAATGTCAAAAAATGGTTACCTTGGAAAACCTAGAAAATAGGTGTCTTGGTGACAACAAAAAAAGTCAAAAAAGCAAAAAATCCAAAAAAAAAATAGAAAAAGGATAAAAAATAGTAAAGAGAAAAATCGTCCTCTAGTGAAAACCACTTCGGTGGCACTTTGGACAAGTACCTTGGTGAAAACCTAGAAAATAGGCGCCTTGCATAAATAAGCACTTTCCATCCACCAGGATCTGTACAGTTTGTTCTGCATCATCAATCCATTACGTTTTCATCATCCATCGTATTTCGGATCTCCATCTATCACTCATCCACCTATATCCGCACCATAGCTTGGTCTTGTGTTTGTATCATGATCCCTCTTAGTACTACTTGGCCCATCCTCAAGGTCAGTTTGTCCTACCTTTATCGGAGTAGTCTATTGCATCACGTTGGGGACATGTTCTCATTGGATCGGATTCGTGTATACTCTTGAAGTCTTAAAATCAGAAAATCCAAAAAAAAAAAAAACCAAAAAAATTAGAAAATCCAAAAACATTAAAACATATCAAAATCCCAAAAATAGGTCAAAAATTCCATCAAAAAGTCAAAAACAAAGTTGTCTTGTCGAACTACAGGTCTCTGAGCCTTGAATGTAGGCAAGGTTGATCTTTGATCATCCCTCGAGACACTTAGGTCAGTCCTTTAGGAGTCTGTCATAATAAACTGACATCTCATAATGTATATCATCATCTTTAAATTGGTCAAGTCATCAATCGAACTACGCGGTCTCTGCGTGTATGACGTAGGAAAGGCTAATCTATTGATCAGCCCCCGAGACCCCTAGGATAGATCCTTAGGTTAGTCTCTTGGTCAAAATCTCAAAAAACCCCAAAACATTTGAAAAATAAAAAATCAAAACATTTGAAAATCTCAAAAAATACCAAAAATAGCCTCAAAACATTGCAAAAACTCCAAAAAAATCCAAATATTTGAAAAAATCCATCCATATCATCTTGCTTGCACCCACAATAACATCATTCATAATAAACGATCGACATCCTCAATCTTTGGTAAGATAATCAGAAACAAGTCTAGCAGGTGAAAAGTGAAAACTCAAAATCGTCAAGTCTTAGGTCTAAGTCAGTACGTAAGCAAGTTGGTCAACTCTTTGTGTCGATAACCTATCATCTAATTGGTCCCATATAAATCATCTTTTAGAATGCTTTGGATAAATGAAATGGCATTCCTCCATCCAATAACATGTCCTAGGATGTATCCTTCCTACAATGGGCATTATCTTTTGGCAATAGTTTCGGTTCTTATCCTTAGAAAACATTTCCGTTTGGTTAGCAGTATTGAAGAACATCAGCTTGTTTGTTTACTTTGTCTTTATCTTTTGACTTATCTTATTGCGCTCATTCCAAGGACTTCTCGATGATATATGAATAGAGGATTTAGAGAAATAGGAATGGGGCAACGATCAATATCTTTTGCTTGCTGTGCTTGTTGGACATTCTTGTAATATAACCTTGGCAAATACTTTCTTTGTTAGGTATGTATGGATGAGGTTTTGGGAAACTTGTTGACTATTGCATTGATAGGTTATACCTTTCCGTGTTTTGGTCTGAGGTGTTTAAAAATTCTAAAGTGCATCCTAGCAAGGTTTCTGTATGTCAGGTGTGAACAAGGATACTCGTATCTATTTGTCAAGTCAAAGTCCATCACACTAGGTACAATGCCATCCTGGTTTTCTATACCTTGATGCATCATACCACGTGTGTTATCAAACATAAGAAAATTGGCGCTTTGAAAATACCAATTCCTCGGCAAGTAATCACCATCATTTGCATATTCATCATCTTATGTCTAGTTCAAATGACTTCTTCTCTTCTTGTTTGTCACGCTAACAAGGTACTATGATAGTTGTTGTTCATCACCATCATCATCGTCATCGATCCTGCATCCACAAAACATTTTCATATTGCATCAACATATCATATAGGAAACACATGCATTGCATTTCCATCATCATATAAACATGTTCTTATAAGCATTCTTCATAGATAAGAACATCCATTTTATTACATTGCATACACTTTTTTGCATCACATTGCATTCATCACATCAATCATCGCATAAAATTCATTTGCATTAACATTTCATAACCATTTCACATTACCACCTACTGCATAACCATACATAATAGGTACATAAGCATTATAGATAATCCATTCCACACATTATGTTTGTTTTTACATTATCATACAATTTTGCATAAAACATTATCATTTCATTGCATATAGTACATCACAGTAAATGCATCATACACATTACATTCTCATTTAACATGTTTAGGATAAAAATATTTGTTATTCTTAGCATCTTAAAAAACCATCTCATTTGCATCACATCATATAAAACACGAACATTGCATCCATTAATCATCCATATCATCTCATAAATAGCATCGCAATCATTTTTCGCATTTCATTACATAAATTATTCCACATCATTATAAACATAAATAAGAACATAAAAATCCATCATATGCAAAGCGTACATCCATCCATAATTATTTCATATATAAGCATGATTCACATATCATTTCACATATACACCATAGATCATTTCCATATCATTCTGCATATTGCATATTACATATCATATCATTTCACATCATTAAGCATCACATAAATACATCTGCATTCACATAAGTCAACAACATAATATAGATCTGTTAGTCATAAGCATTACATAATGCATATATCATCGAAAATAAATGCATCCATAAACACATCATATAATATCATACATCATTGCACAACATATAGAAGTAGAGTCATCCATACATGCATAAATAAATGGTACACATCACATTGCATCAAAATCATCATCGAAATCTCATATATATCATCAATAATATAGTTGTCATAGTACAAAATAATTGGATCACTGTACATGTATGTCAATCAGTACAAAAAGGCCCATCGGGCTATCAAAAAGGAGCCCATAAGGCACAAAAAGTATCATATTGATCAACCCCCCTGTATGCTACCCTCACCCCTATCACCGTGACCCTCTGCTAGTTTGTGACTGGTCTGTTGCGAGTACTCTGGGACCCGTGTTGCTCTGGGTACAGCCTCGTGATAATGCATACGATAGTACTTGGCCTCTCGGACGACCTCCCTGTAAGACCTAACGAACACTATACCCTGAGAGGAGGCTACCATGCTCTCCAACTGCTATCTCCGGCCTAGCTCTGTGGCCGCCTGTAACTCTACAACCTGTCTCTGCTGTATGGCCTGGTCCCTCTCGGCCCTGATTTGATCTCTCTCGACCCGTGCTTGATCTCTCTCCCCTGTTAGAGTCTGCACTTGGGCCTACAGCTGTGCAATCAACATATCTTAGGGATCCACTTGCCCTGTTGGCTGCCCTATTGGCTGTGCTCATGAAGGTTTTACCTGAGGCTGATCCTCGCCCCCAGCCTATGGTGGTACACCTACCAGTGCTTGTAGTTGATCCTACATTTGCACATCTGGCTAAATTGGCTGCACTGAGGACTCGACTGGCTGGTCCTATCATGCACCATCCCTCCGTCCTCGTCCTCCCCCTCTGCCTCTCACCCTCCGTCGATCGGGGTCTGCTCCTAGAATAGTCAAATGAAGGGGAGGCTAGAACCAATCCTTGTATTCCTGTGTAACACCTAGATTTACAGGCCCCTGATCATAAGCCCATGGCCGAGCTACCAATTGTCTGAAACTGTCCACAACCTCTGAGGCAAGAATGTATCGCCCCCATGAAACCTGTGACATGGTGCGGGAAAAGACGGCCACATAATCATCATCAGGCCGATCCTGGGGCTCACCAAACTAACATTGCACACACCCAGGAAAATATCTCTCTATCATGGTATGCTCTTGCCCATGCATGAAGTGGTCCTGGCGGGCATCGAAAAGCTAATCTGCATCATTGGCCCATCTGGGCCGACCAAGGTACGAGCGCCATATAAACACCAGCATCTCATCAAGGACCCTCCTCCAATAGGGGATCCTGTGCTCACCTATGTGTGTGAAGGACACACTGCCTCTGTAGTGCTATACGAGGGGATCATCAACCCCCATCGGTACTGGAACAACCCGTGGCCGAAGGACAATAATGTGCTCCCACACCCATATGTGGAGGAGTGTCATGCCTACTCTGAGTGCTCTTCCATCGAGGTAGACGTACATGTGAAGATCTCTATATAATGATCGTTGCAACAACCAAGCAGAAGGGAGGTACAAATGCCTTGTGTTGCCCGACTTTGATCTACCCCTCACAAATAATGATGTACTTTGTGGCGAGGACTCTGTGGCAGGCGTCCCGCCCCTCATCTATATCAGAAATCACATGTTGACCATGAATCAACAATCATAGGATGCATCAAATGTCCTCTAGAGTGATGGTGGCCTCGCTAGTGGGAAGGTGGAACGAGGATGTCTCGCTGTGCCATCTCTCGGTAAGCACTGAAATCATCCCAAGGTGGGTGTGGATGGGCGATGCATAAGCGATGTACCATAGCCCCATGTCTCGAAGTCGATCCTGATCTCTATCACTCAGGTCCTACAAGTAACCAAACAGATCTCGCGACCTATGCTCTCAGGAGTAGAGCTCCCTCATCGCATCCTGCATCAGGAAGGGTCATCATGTTAAAATATTTGAAAAATTGTTTGCCTGGCATCTAAGAAACCACTCCAGCATCGCAATTCGTGAAGGAATTGTAGTTTAATTTTTAATCCAACTCTGATGCTAAGGCAAAAAATTTCAAAATAGCACCGCCGCGGTGCAATTTCCTTCCAAGCAGCGCACTTTGAATATATAAAGAACTGTCGCGTGGCAGTTTACAAATCACCCCGCTAGCCACGAGCTTAGCGTAGGAGTTTTCAAACTCCAAACTTCACTACCGCAACACAATTTCACACCAATCAGTGCAATTTGATTTCTAAGTGGCGCTATATAGCACCGTTGTAGAAAGACTGACTTTGAAAGCATTAATTAAGCATGAAAAATGAGAAACAGGGCTCAAGTAAGGATCACTTACCAGTGCCCCAGTGTCGGGTGGCCGCTGGTATGTCTAGACTCAGTTGGAAATGTGCATCAGAAGCTGTCACTGCGCCATATCGTCAGGAGGTCAGAGCTCAAATCTCAAGGTTGCTAGATGGCTGTGTGAAAATGAATTGAAAGTGACCCCTCAGAGCCTTTTTAATCTTGAAAATTAGGGTTTTTTCACCCTGATTCACTATCCTGCTAGGGTGTTGGACCCTCAAACCTATTTTTGTCTAGTTGAGGCCTGTTTTACATCATTTTATTATTTTTAGACACATTTTTAGCCTCCTAGAGCCTTTTTGGACTTTTCGGGCACCTTGTCCTCTTTTTTCGTGAGATCACCCAAAAATTGAAATTTTTGTCCAATCTCTTGAGGGGGCAATATAATGGCATGTTTTTTCTCGCCGGGTAGTAGTGGGGCAAGATTTTAAATAACAATTTTTTTGGCTTTGATCGAGATCGTTTATTCTTTGAATCAACACAACAAGTGCATTGCTTCAAAGAGGGGCAAAATGTAGACACGTAAAATGTACCGATTGACATTATGCATCCGATCCTAACCACTAACATCATTTCATCCTGAATCATCCCTCGGTCTAACCATTTAATCAAATTTCCTTATCTGATTAAATTCATCAATATTTCTCTCCTAATTAAATAAATCAGTTATCTAATTAAGTCACCTCTTCTCGATAATTAAATTAATCATTTGATCTAATTATCTCCATTTAATTAAACAATCAATTTTATTTGATTAAATCTCTAAAGTCTATCTATTAAATTAAATAAATTAAAACCTTATTTAATTTGATCTAACGTCATCTCTTTTAGTTAAATAAATCAAAATCTTTATTTAATTAATCTCTTATCACATTCTGCTCATTATTTGATCTAACCAAATCCATAAATCTAAATCAAATAAGTCACATCAACTAATCTCCTATTAAATTAATTGACCCTTGATTAATTTAATCTCTTATCATGTCCCATCCTCTAGCTTTTCCCACTTGCACATGAAAATAGATTTAATTGATTTATTAAATCTCTATTTTCCTCACAAGGCATCTTTTAAGGAATATTCTCTAAATTTGAATTCAAAATCTAAGTTGACATGTACATCCAACAAGGCATTTACTCCATCTTACATGTCCTTTACCTTGAGCCAAGTGGCATTTATTGCATTTTCCCTTCCCTCTTACATGCCATTTCAACAAATTCAAAATTTAAAAATATGCATTTATTGGCACAATCCTCAAAACTTGTACATCCTCCATCCCTCATAGGTTGACAAGTGGCATCTTGCCATTGGATGAATGTTAGTCCCACATTGCTCTATTTTGGACATTCATCCTTCAATCTCATCTATAAATAAGAGGCTCATATCCTCATTTTATCATCCAAAAATTATGTAAAGTTACCATGCTCAAATATCTATCAAATTTCATCCATCATCATTGAATCTTAGCTAGGTTATGCAGGTTTTTAGCTTGGAGCACTCTTCAATATCAACAAAGTGGATCAAATCTCTTCATCACATCAATCTTGCATCATAGGAATTGGGAAATGGTCAATTTTCACATCAAATTGGCACCAATTCCCCATGGGATCATGAGTTTTCTAGTGGGTATGTGCAGGATCATGGTATGCCAAAAAGTGGCAATATTTGTAGGGTATGTGGCTGACGACTTTTTTTTCACCCAAAATTAATGAAATAAAAGGGTTTTTAGAGGAGATTCTCAGCTTTCCAAAATATAAATTATGATTTAATTTGAATTTAATAAATAATTATTATTCATTTTCTATTAGAATTACGACTAAAGTCACGATAATATGATTGAAAAACATCATAACTTCAACGGTATCATATTTTTGATTGATTCAAAACAGCGTACATTCTATGCTTTACATACTATAGAATTAAAAAGAAAAAATTAAATTTCATAGTTTGGCCAAGTTAAGGTGGTTAGGCGACAAGTTTTTTATATTTTCTAAAATTTGTAATTAAAAATTCATAATTAATTATTTACTTGGAAAAAAATTACAAAAATATGCATCATCCGGACATGAGTCCTCTACTTATATATAAAATATTACAAAAAAATATTATCATTTTATTATGGTTAGGGTGGCCTATTGCACACCTACTTCTTATTTTTTCTCTGAAATTTAAGTACTCTTGCATTGAAATTTCAAATTTTCACCAAATAGATTTTTATTTTTTTTAAATAAACCTAGTATTTTAGAAACTACATTCAATTTTCTACAAATTCTATTCTTACATATTTTTGAAATAATATAGATAACTTATTCAAATATTTACGTCAAGTTGCCTAACACTGATTTTTCTGATTTTTTTGCCACTTAAGGGCCTGTTTGGCATACCATGATCCTGCACATGCCCTAGTTTAATTAGGATTCAATCTTTATTTTGTTGTTTTCATTGTGTTCTTCATTGCTTTTTTCCTAATTTGAACTTGGCAAATGGATTTCATTCGGAATCCTTGTTCTTACTTGCATTTGATAATCTAATGTGTTTGTTCTTATTATTTTGTAGGTATTAGGATTGGGGTTCGCATAATAAATTCACTGACAAGCATGTCAAATTTGGTTTCTTTATATTATTAAAGTTGCTCATAGTAATTCCAATGATTAAAGTGTTCGAGATCAGGATAATAGACATTGTATTCTTAAGATTAAAACTGGGCTATTTGATTTGCTTATTTTCTATTCAAAATGGGAAACCCATTCAGTAGTAAACGAAGAACATTTACTTGTAAGTGATAATTTAGCATAAAAATAGCTTGATACCAGCATACTGAGCAAATGAAATTATTTTTCTTTTAATATAATCTATTTAGTTTGAAATAGAAATTTATTGATGTAAATAGTAGTTATTCTTTTTCAAACAACTCTATTTTTTTGAAAAGTTCTCATTATAGCTAGAAATAACCTTGCTCTATAAACTGTTTAGCACATAAATAGCTTTCTTTATAAATTTTTAGTAGGAAATAGTACTTAATTTGTATAAACAATGAATGTATCTATGTGAACAACTTGCCTTATAACTGTTTAGTAGGAAACAATACTTACTCTGTTCAAACAATGAATGTACATGTATGAACAACTTGCATTACAACTATTTAGTAGGAAACAATACTTGATCTATTTAAACAATGAATGTTCTTATTAAAACAACAATGATTGAGTATTATAGTTGTGAAAATGCAGTAACATTATGCGAGAAACTGTTAGCATAAACATGTTCAAAATATTTATTTTGACAAGGGAATACTATTTTAAGATTGCAAATCTGAATTTTATAATTATTTTAGAATGTATGCACAAAATTAAACATTAGTAGGCACATATATACATGTATGCACATAGACTTCATCTATGTACATTCCCATACTTGTGACATACCTTATTTTGTTATTAGTACATTTTTAAAGGGAAAATGCTTAAGATGATAAGTAGAAAAATAGTCATAAGAATGATATGGCTGATTGATTTTACTTTGTGAGTCATCAATATGATTCCAGTTTGGAGTATAATTCAGTATTTCATTTCTTCTTCTAAAGATATTTGTGAAAGAATATTTTAAAACTTGAATATAATAGTGATACCTTAGTTGAATAGAGCACCTATGGGTAGATGCTGCTAGAGGGTAGATAGTTGTTATAGTAGAAAGTTTTAGGACAAATGCCAAAATGGAGTTCAAAGAGTATAGGTTTTCTTTACCAAAACCTATTGTTTGTTGTTGTTGCAACACACTTATTATGCTTGGCCAAGCAATATTTTTCATTATGTATGAATGAATGAACTCTATGATTTCACTCTCTACCATTCCTAGCATAGATCTTCTACTTTAGTTTATAACTTCTAGATAGAAATTGCATGTTGGTGTTTGGGCATGCACCAAATTCACCTTGTATATTTTTCTCTTGATAAACTTTCCATGTAGGGTCGGAAGATTATTGGGGAAGCGTAAGATTCATGGTTGGGTGGTAAAGCACTTCAACCATGTTCTTGTCCACTAGTGGAGATGAGTGTTGAAGAATAACCTTAGTTGTAAACTGGACTATTATATTCTATGATGTAACTTGATGTAATTCATTCATCTACTTGATGGAAAATGTACTATGTAATGACATTGTGGCCTCAGGAGCCAAATAAAACTTGATATTGTAATTTGACTTTTGAAGTGAATATAAGAATCTTTGACTCATTTTAAATGGACATGTGTAGCTATGATTGAATTTAACCACTAATTGTGTCTTTTTAATTTGGAGTATATTCATGTGTCATTTACAATAATATTAATTAAGTAATAATTTCAAATGGGTTATTACATAAGAGGTGATTTAATGTAGAGTTATTTTAAGAGTATTTTCTCGTACAATTATTGAGTAATGATCTTTATATCATGGACCAAGTTTTATAATGCTCTAGCTAGATGCCTTGCAAGCATGGGTTTGAGCCTAGGCTTCACACATGTTTACTCATTGAAGATCCATAAAAATAGAATATATATCACTACCAAATAAGTATATGAGTTATCGTAAAATTATGTTGAGGTCTCTACTCTTCTAGTGAGGAAATTTAACTATTCTAATGATCCACTAGTCCCAAAAGCAAGGTTAACATATTATTTTCTAATCTAATTATATCTATGTTCAAAATATTTAATTGATTGTGTCTCAACATCATGTCTCTAACTTATTGAATACACATTATAATGTAAAATATTTATCAAATCCTATTTGATTATCAATATCAAGGACCCTAATTTACTATGTATAAACCTAAATATATGGAATAATTTCATCCATAGGCATGCCTACATACTTGTCTCCATACAATGAAAATGAAATCTAAAACATAAACCAATGCAAATGAATTCTTTCCATTTTCAAATATTCAAGCATAAAATCAAGGTTTCCAAATCTACAAAAAAAAATTCAATTTCAATTTAGAGTTTTTGAATGATTTCTTTTTTGTTTGAATTCAATTTAGGGTTTCAAGAAGCAATTAGGGTTTTCAATGCAAATTTTTTTATTTGATTTCAATTTAGGGTTTTCAAATGCAATTATTTTTGTTTAATTGAATAATTCAGGGTTTCAAAAGCTTTTTTTTTTCTTAGGTTACGATTTAAGGTTGATTTTTTCATTTCTATTCAATATCATAGGGTTTCATTTCATGTTTTCTTCTTCTTCTACAAAAATCCATTTCTTTTATTATAGGTAAATAAAAATACATAAAACTCCAAACAAATTGAAAAAATACAAACTAAAATCTATCTTTGTGTTAAATATTTTTTAAAAAATTGAAAAATGTAAAAAAAATGGGGTGGGTGCATACCTAGAGGTCATTGTTTGCCATCCCCAATCAAGATCCTGTGCATAGTGAAAATAAGTGTGTTTTGGTTGTTTTTTCAAAAAATAAATACCATTACAAAATGGGATCCTGATTTTTGCAATTTGGGTTCTCGATTTTTAAAAAATAGGATCCCTATCTGTTTTACAAATTAGGATCCCATTTTGTAAAAAGTGGGATCCTGCTTCCCAAAGGCTGATTCAAGACCTGTTAGTAAACGTGATCTCATTTTAAAAATAAAAAGATCCCATTTAGAATTTTGGCTTGGGATCTTGAACCTAAATGAGATACCATTTATTAAAAGTGGGATCCCACTTTCTTCATATCAATTTTGGATTTTTTCCTAAGGAAAAAACTTCCACATTCCATGGACTCATCTTATTTCTTTTTTTTTTATAACTAAAAGAGTTTGTATTGATCTCAAAAAATGAGCTTACATATTTGAGCCCCACACCGAGGATAGGGCATCCATTACAACTACCATTTCACTATTACATATCCCAAAGAAAACCCCATAACAAACCCTCCCAAAATTTCAAAAGGACCACGCAGGGTCAAGACCATTCAACCTCTATTGGAACTATTTTGCCAATACCCATATACTAAAATATTTATCATTAAACAAGAATTTGAACACTAATCTGAGACATAAACCCAACCCAACACCCACCACAAGGACATTTTGACAAAAGAAGAACCTTCAATTTTTTTTGTTGATCACCAAAAATTTCATCTTTAATTTCTCTATTTTGGGGATGTTAATATCTTTTTCTTGCATAGCATTCCATTTATTGCGACCCAAATTGTTTTGTTTTTTCTGAACCTGAATTAGAATGGGAGCGCAGCTACAGACTATTTTGGACATTTGCAGAATTTTTTGTATTCCTTTTCTTTTTCCAAATTGTTTTCCATTCATTTTCTCCTTCCCCATCATATGAATCCTTAAGATCTTGAGGTGGAGAAATATTTTTCTCACTCTTCAAAATTGAAGGACACGCTTCACTGATCTCTTCATTCTTCCTATAGGTGACATTATTTGGAGATCATTCTTGCTTCTTGGGGTCCGAATTTAATGGAGTATTTTGCTTGGGAGAATTTACCACATAATAATGCTTGGGGGAAGAATCCTTCCACCAACAGGCCTTCTGATTTGATTGAAACTTAACTGTTGTGCATTCTGCTACCATATGCCCGGTTTGATAACATCTTCTACACCTAGAAAGTATACATTCATAATCCAAAGATTGTATCCAACTTAGACCATCATCCCTTAAGATAATTTATGCTAGAAGATCCTTAGAGATGTCCAATTCCACCAAGATCCTAGCATAAGTTCTATGGATAATTTTTTTGGAGTTGTCTATGAACACAAAGTTTCCTAGAGAGTTCTCATTTTCTGCAAAACAAGAATCAAACCAAAAGTGAAGAGGGAGATTTTGGAGAAGAACGCAGATTAGTAAAACTAAAAATGATTCGATTAAAGGGTGAAAGTCTAGATGCCCAAGATTTCAACTACGAAAAGCTTCCATTCCACAACCAAACATGATTAAGAATGGAGTTTTTATCCCACTTCAAATAAAAAACCACAGTGAAGAAACCCCTTGCACTAGGATAAATTTCTAGATTTCCATCCATAAGAGGAAGCCAAGATTTCAATATATTGTCATGCAGATCTAGAAGCTAGGGCTAGAGATTGTTGAACCTGCCAATTAGACCATGCTCTATAAAAAAATCTTTATTTTTACGTAACTCCTGTGTGAGAGTAACATCAAAATCCAGAGAGGGGTTTTTTGGAGCATTGAGCAATTCATCTATTGCTCAAGAGAATCTTTGGATTTACCATTGATCCAGGTGGGGATAAAAGTCTAGACTTCGCTACCTCCACAAATGAGGATTTTTTTTTCATCGACCCTTTCCCTAGAGGCAAAACAACCGATGCCTAAGCAAAATCCAATTTAACCTCCTCTGATGTGGAACCCATCCCAATGTGCCTGGCACAGTTGGTAATACATTCACTCTTAGGAAAAGATGTAATGTCTAGAGTAGAAATTGAAGCCAAGTCTCCCAAACCATCAAAAGAAGAAATCTTAGAGGAGGACGGTGTGGCAGGAGTAGCATCCAATTTTTTGGACACATCTAAGCAACCCTGAAAACCCAAACTACAACTATTCTTCATAGAGTAAATGTAGTCCTTGGTAGCTACAAAGGAAACCTAAAAAAATGTCACCTTGGACTGCCCAAAAACCCTAGGGCAAGCATTTGGCAGCGTCGTAGTCTTCAAAATTTTTGGTAGCGAGCAAAACTTTTAAAATCAAGTTATTGGGTATGTGCAGGATCATGATGGGCCAAAAAGTGGCAATATGATGGGTATTTGTAGGGTATGTGGATGATGGTTTTTTTTACCCAAAATTGATGAAACGAAAAATGGTTTTAAAGGATATTCTTAGCTTTCCACCAATATAAATTATGCTTTACTTTGAATTTAATAAATAATTATTATTCATTTTCTATTTGAATTACGACTAAAGTTGATTGATAGGTTGATTGAAAAATATCTATAGCTTTCAAATGGTATCACATTTTTTTAATCCAAAACATGCATCACACTATAAACTTTAAAAAAATAAAAATTGAATTTCATGAAGTTTTGACCAAGTTAAGGTGGTCATACATACAAGTTTTTTATAATTTTTAAAAGTGCAATAAAAAATTCATAATTAATTATTTACTTGGAAAAAAATTACAAAAAAATATGCATCACATCGGGACATGAGTCCTCTACTTATATCTAAAATCTTATTAAAAAATCATCATTTTATTGTGGTTAGGGTGGTTAGACAAACACCTACTTCTTATTTTTTCCCTAAAATTTAACTACTATTGCATTGAAATTTCAAATTTTCACCAAATAGATGTTTTTTAAAAACCTAGTAGTTTAGAAACTACATTCAATTTTCTATAGATTCTATTTGTACATATTTTTGAAATAATATATATAACTTATTCAATTTTTTACGTCAAGTTGCCTAACTCTGATTTTTCTGAATTTTTTGCCACTTAAGAGTCTATTTTTTCCATGATGATCCTGCACATACCCTATCCCATGTCTCTAGATTTGCATTAATTTTTGGTACCCTACTTCTTTTTACTTTTATTTCAGAAATGGTCTCATGGACTCATCTTCTTGCTCTTACCCTCCCTTAACTATATCCTATATTTCCACATATACAAATCCAACTGTTACCACAACAATGCAACCAAGGAACAGTATAACTTCAACTTTAGGTATTTTCATTGGGAATCCTTATTGTTTTTTGAACTCAAATATCATATCTCCAAACCCATCACTCCTCACAAACCTCCAATATAGTAGTCCACCTAACACATATACCCTTCCACTATATTCACCTCATTCCCAAAACACAAAAAGCAAGGATTATATCATAAACCAACTCTACAAAATGCGGCATCCCTTCAACAACAAATATCAACATTGAACCAAACTCAAAATAGACAACCATCACAATATTTCAAAAGAAACCCATTATCACTAGAGATATTGAAAAAAAAATTCCACAAAACATAGAGATGCCTCTCTTTGAGAAATACAATGGTAAAGGAGACCCTAGCAACCATATATTAGCATACACAACCTTATTTAGTGACTTCATTTTTTAAGATAAGATCTTGGCTAAAATTTTTCCTAGTTCATTGAAGAACATAGCCTTGGCATGGTTTTTTTCATTACTGAATAACACAATTCACTCATTTAATGATATTGTTGATTCATTCCTCAACCATTTCCAAGTGCATATTAGTGTTAAGATCAATATAATTGATTTAATGTAATGCAAACAAAGACAGGGTGAAAAGTTACAAATTTTATAAGCCGCTATCAATTGATACTATCATAAGTCAATCTAACTCTTCTTGATGTGAAAATCCAAAAAAAAATTATAATTAACAATTTTCAAAAAATACATAAGAGAAAAAGTCCTATTACAAAACATTCCATCCATTAAAATTTTGTGCATGACACTTCATGATTACTATAATTCAATTAATAAGTATGAAGAGGCATCTTCATCAAAACATACTGAGAAGTCTGAGCCCACACATCACAATAATTATAAACAATTTAAGAATCCAAACAAGAAATTTTTAAAGATAAATCCATCCCAAACAAAACATGTTGAATGTCAAGTTGCTGCCATAAGCTCTATCTCATACAAATTTAGACCTATGGATAGACAATTTACTCCATTACTTGATTCCCTGCATTTCGTCATGTTGCAAATTTTGAGTAAGAGCCTAATTTTCTTACCTCTAGTCAAACCTATGGACACAACCAAACCCTTAACTCTAAATTATAACCCAAATACCTATTCCCAACATCACCAACAAAATGGACATGACATAGAATGATGCATGCATCTTAAAAATCAAGTACATGACCTCATTGATTCCAATCATATCTAGTTGGGAGGTATTTATGACCATGAAAATTCAATTTCCCCACTTAACCAAAATCTTCAAATTTTCACCAACCTAATACCAAACCATTCAACCCACTTTGTGAAATCTAGTGAAGTCAAGAATGTTGTGATGAATGTTGATAAGATCGAGGATATGAATGATGATAATGATGATGATGAGAGTGATAATGAGGATGATCTACATTACATGGTCACTCTCATAGATGTTTGTTACCTAAAATTACTTTCATACATATTGGTGCCTCTATACACGAACCCAATGGTCCTCTATATCACTAGACAAATTAATTTCATAAGACCACATCTAGGATATTTATTGATACCATGTGTGTAGAAAATGTGATCACCAAGGAATTCTTGCTTGTGCATGAATTTTATCAAGAATCTTATTAATAACCAAAATCATCGATAAAAAAACATAATGGTTTTGCTTGCCCTATGATAGGTTCAATCACTATTCTATTAAAATTTAGACCAAAACAACTAGATGTGCCATTCTCCATCATCCTAATGTTAGACCAATTTTTTGTGAAGCTAAGATATCCATGGCTACACTCTATTAATTCCATCCCATTGGTTATTTACAAGTGCATAAAGTTTCCCTTTGAAAATGAGATATTTATAGTGCCCCATAGTTGATTCAATTCTTTACCTTCTTGTGGAAAATTTTCATTGGATTTCTTTTGTCATAAACCTATAAATCCTCGTGAAGATTTCTTTTGCAAGTCATATCAAAATTTCAAGGAAAAGTACATAGTAGAGTTATCTCTTAGCAATATTATTGAGTCTGATAGGTCCATGGTTGTTCCTTCTCCATTGATCGTCATTGATGAACCTATGATTGATCCACAAAATCTTCCAAGTAACCAAGGAAAGTACACCGTAGTTCCTCCACAACTTTCCTACAAAATACTAAGAGACAATAAGATGATCCCTTTTGTACCTCCAAATATAAAAAAATCATATAAAACTAAAGAGATAGTGGTTTCCCAACCCCCGATAGTCCCTTTAGTTCCTCCCTTAAGGAAAGAAAAGAGATCGATGATTGATAAACATGCTCCTACCCCATCACAACTTGAAAAAATTACTAAAAAAAAAAGGTGCTAAAGAGAGTTGTAAAAGATGTCATGCTATTGCTCATGAATTGGAAGAAAAGAATAAACCAACACTTATACACATAACTCAAGAAGAAATCCAACAATCACCAAAGTAAAACATAGAACCAAAACAAGAGGTGAAATAAGAAAATCCAAATGCAAAAATCATAAAACTTGATATTTTGATGAATTTGGATGATGATGATGATGAGACTACTAAAATTGATGAAGAAGTGTATAATGAGTTGAATTTTTTATTTTACACTTCTATAAAGTTATATGGGGAATCCATGACAATCCTCCTGCCACCATGTGTTGAACTTGGTGATGCTCCTAGTACGACACTTCTTATAGTCCTATTGGCTAGTTGTCTATCTTCCTTATATGATGATAAATATTGGGATGCATATGACCTACTCTAGGTCAGCTCATATGTGATGTATAAATTTATGTTTTTTCATGTGTTATTTGTGTTTTATTTCATGTGATGTGATCTCCTATGTTGAGCTTCTTGGTGTGTCTTTATGTTTGTGATTTTTATTTGGATCACCATTGTTGATTTGTTGGCATCGAGAAAGCCATGTGAAAAAGGATTAGTTAAGTAAGGGGGAGAGAGAGAGTAATTAAAAATAAAAATAAAGAGAAAGATTTGGTAATGGAGTAGTATATTAGTGATCATAGTTGTTTCTTGTTAGGTATGTGTAGGATTATGATGGGCCAAAAAGTGGCGATATGATGGGTATGTGTAGGGTATGTGGTTGAAGACTCTTTTTTACCTAAAATAGATGAAACAAAAAAGGTTTCTAAAGGAGATTCTCAGATTTCCACTAATTTCATAAATAATTATTATTCATTTTCTATTTGAATTACGACTAAAGTCCTGATTGATAGGTTGATTGAAAAACATCTATATCTTTCAAATGATATAATAGTTTTTGAATCCAAAACATGCGTCACATTCTATGCTTCACATACTATAGAATTAAAAAAGGAAAAATTGAATTTCATGAAGTTTTGACCAAGTTAAGGTGGCCAGACATATGAGTTTTTATATTTTTTAAAAGTTGTAATAAAAAATTCATAATTAATTATTTACTTGTAAAAAAATTACAAAAAAATATGCATCACATTGGGACATAATTCCTCTACTTATATCTAAAATATTATAAAAAAATATTATCATTTTATTGTGGTTAGGGTGGTCAGACAGACACCTACTTCTTATTTTTTCCCTGAAATTTAAGTACTACTGTATTGAAATTTCAAATTTTCACTAAATAGATTGAAAAAAAAATAAACCTAGTAGTTTAGAAACTATATTCAATTTGCTACAAATTCTATTCTTACATATTTTTGAAATAATATAGATAACTTATTCAAATTTTTACGTTGAGTTGCCTAACTCTAATTTTTCTAAATTTTTTGCCACTTAAGGGCCTATTTTTTCCATGATGATCCTGCACATACCTTGTTGTTGATGGTTTTTCACATCATGGGTTTCCATCAATGACAAAGGGGGAGATTGTTACAAAAATGAGTAGTTGGAATTGTCATTGATGTCAAAAATATTGGGGGAGATTATTGCAAGATTATGTTTGTGTTTTCATTGATGATTGGTGATGGATGAGAAGTTGTGTTGATGCTTTGATTAATTTCATTATGTTTTCATCAGTAAGTGTTGCTGGTGTCAACCTCTAGTGTTTATTTGATAAGATTATATTTGTGGATGTTGTTGGTTTAGTGATGATGAGGAAGTGCTAAAGATGATGTGTATGTGGCTTTGGTGTTTGGTTTCCAATTTCTTTTGAGAAAATTTGAATAAAAGAGGAAAACCTGGTGTGTTACATATGTGTTCTAGTTTTGGTCCATATTTCTTCATGGTTGAAGATCTTCTTGTACGATTTAGATATGTTGGTCAGAGGTGTTTAAAGGCTCTATATCCAAAATTTATTTACCTTTGGGTCATCGTGCAAAAAAGAGTTGTGTCCACTAGTGTGTGAATTGTGTGTTGTAATGGTGTTTGGGAGAAATGATTTTTCTTTGCATTTGTTCACCATTTAGTTTTTGGTCTTACGATTCTAGAAGTGTGTTGATACTGATCATATCTACCTACAATCATTTTTTTTCATGGGTTGGATTTTTGGAAGTTGGTTTCTTGAGTTACAAAGTATGGAAGGTTGTTTGAGTGTACTAGGTGTGTACATTCTTCTGAAAGTGAAAGTTGTTGGACATGAATTTGATGAATTTTAGGGTATTTTTGGAATATTCTATAATTCATTAAATTTTAGTGTGTGGTCTATGATTCATCTTTGGATTTGAGAAAGCATGTACTTAAATGTTAATGTTGTTTACGTTGGTTCGGCTGACCTTGGGTGTTTACACTAATTTTGAGTTTTCTTCGGTGTTTGTGGAAGTGTGGTGTGATGTATATGTTTGATTTGGGTTTGAGTTAATATGTAGTGTGATCTGCTTTTATTCCTTTCCATTGCGAGAATTCTTAGTGATGACCCAATTTGAATTTTCATGGTTGAGGTGTAGAGATGACCTTGGAGAAAATTTTCAAGGTTAAAGATAGTATAAATATGTGTTGAGTTGATAAAAAATTATGCTGTGAAGTGTGAATTTGTGAATTACAGTGTGAGATTAATGATTTAGACTACTAGAAATAGTGAGTAGAAGGTGTCTACAATCTTTAGAGAGGTTGCAAATGTGTTGGTGATGCCATGGTGGATCTTTTCTATTGCATTGCGATGAATTTTTCACTGTGACATATTTCTTTCTTATTTTTTATAATTTGGTAGTGAATATTTGGGAATGAGCCCTCTAGTAGTGATCCCTTTGTATTTGGTGTTGAAATTACTTTATATTGTGAGCTAATCCTCACCATGGTTTTTCCCTTCTTGGGTTTTTCACATAAATCTAGTGTTCTATTGTGCATGGTGTTGTTATGTTTCAGTTTTGTATTATTTTCTTTCATGCTAAATCATTCTAATAGATTAAGGGTTAATTAAGTTGATTTAAATGTTCATGAGGATTTTGAAGTTTTAATTAACAACTAATTCACTCCTCCCCCCTCTCATTTATCTTGAGTGCATTCAACAATCCATTAATATATATTTATTTCATTACATTCATTATATTCCAATATGTGATATCGATCTTGATAATATTCATTCCATCACTATATTCTACCATACTAAATCCCAATCATGCATGTATAATGACACAACAAAAAAATAATAATAATACATCCATAAAATCCATATATCCTGCATGGATACACATGTTAGAAACCATAATACACATTTCATATAATAATCCATCATTTTATTATAAGTACACATATATGTAGATATCATCACATGGATATAGCCTACATCAATTAGGTCAATAACATATAGTTCAGATAGGTCATCATCATCATCATATCATGAAAAATACAAAAATATCATAAAATTTGGTCATGCCAACATCTAGTCTAAAAACATCATCAAAAATCCATCACATCATATATTATTAGTGCATAAATATATCCATCGCATAGAAAATAAAATATAAACCATAAAATCATATCACAACATGCTTAGATGTCAAATCTAAAAATCAATCTCATCTCATATATATTAAAAAATAAATGTGTCATGATACAATAATATGCAATATTTGTACATGGGCTCATCAACCATAAATATAAAGTAAATTCTCTTTTATTGGTTATAACATATGGGAATTGAAATGGGGACATGAATTTTTTTAAGGCCTAACATAGTATCCTATAAAGGAACTAATGTAGATACCACCAAAGTTAGAGATATTATAGAAATTAACCCACCAAATAACTTGAAATATCTTTGTGATCTCCAATGAAAAACCTATGCCATTTGGTGCTTAAGTACAAAACTTGTAGATAATTTCTTGTAATTTTCCCACCTAATCCAAAATGATGTAAATTTCAATGGGATTCCACATGTTAGTGACAATTTAAAAAAATAAAGGATTACCTATTTTCCCCACCAATTCTCATGGATCTGATTATTAGCAACCCACTTATCCAATACACTTTTTCTACATCAATCACAATGGGGAAACTTCTTGCACAACATGATGATGTAGGCTACGAGTGATTCATCTATTAAATATTATTTATACTCTAGTGTTGATGGTGTATTTGCACAACAAAAAGTCAAACAAAAAATAATATCCTATCTCTCTTGAAAGGTAAATCTCTATCAGCAAGCCTCAAGAGATAACCCAAATGTCTCTAATGTCAGGTCTTGACAATGCATAAACAACTCAATGATAATGTGAAAATGTTGGTTATCACAAGGGGCCTTACAGATTAACAATGTTGGAAGTACTTATCATCAGATATATCAATGTGGTGATGCTTTTAGATTCCTAAAACTAACATAGATTTAAAAAAAAGATCACAAAGATAAAGGGTTGAGAGTGATCCTATTCTAACTCCTAAGATCAATCACAATAATGATAAATCCTGCAAATGGATAGTTCCCCAATAAAAACAATCTCTACTTGATCAAGGACAAGATCACAACTACATATAAATGGTGTAATCTTCTAAGGAAACTAAAGATTTTTAGGCTATGGAAATTGATTCACATACCCAATAACTGGTGCAATGTAAATGAACATTCACAACTAAAATTAGCATAAAATGAGGTCTAGACTAACTTTACACAACCAAAAATCAACAAATTGCTAAAGTATGAACTAGAGATCAATCAAACATCATTCACATTTTATCATTATCATGAACAAATTGAAAACTAACATCTAACAACGAGAATCAAGAACAAAAAACCATATAACTATTGAAGCTGAACACAAAGTTTGCCAAATCAATAACCCATTTGCATTGACTTCTCTAGAATTTACATAATAGTCTCTAGCTCCCTCTCCTCTCCTACAACTAACTCTGAAATCTACTTGCCAATTCTAGCTTTCTAACCTAGTCAAATCTTTGACATCTAGAAAACGTTTTACAAATGAGAAGGCCTTGGAATTTTATAGATTTTGAATTTTAGAATGAAAGAACATAATTAAATCAATCCAATGGCTACAATTTCACTTCTAGAAGAATCAAGCTATTACATTAGGATTTTGGCATCCAGATACATCATCATCTAATGAGAAAATTCAGTTACATCTTTGAGAAATGAGAAATAAACAGTCCACCACCTTGTCATCAGCAAAATATTGATCGAGTGAAAGAAACAAGTTCACATGTCCTCTAGAAATCGTCTCTAGTTTGCATAGTTGGTGGCATAGATTCTTATGCAGGTCCATTAGTTTAAAATTGGGTTGCAAGCTAGATGGCGATTTGAAATCTTCTTGGCATCTCAATCAGGCATGTATTCATATGTGGGTGCACTTTGAACATTTTAGAATTTCCTTCCTCTAGACACATTGGGCATGAATCCATATGTTGGTTACCTGAAATGGTTTGAAATATTTTCCACTCCTTGGCACATATCCATAAGTGGGTCTTTTCATATAACACCACTTTTGCAACCTTGGCATGTCTCTGTAGGCTGGTGTCTTTACTTGTTCATTCATCCTCCAAAATCACCACAAGAATCATAAGTATACTTAAAAAAGAATTAATATTAATTTTAATTTATTCTTATTTGTGTTATGCCACCATATCTTCTAGAAATGCCACTTAAACTTCTAATTAAACCTATCATAGCTTCATTCCTTAATCCAACCGCTCTTCTTATGATATTTAGTAAATAATGGGAGCTTCGGGGAATAATAACTAGCATCTCCTTTATAAAATGTATTGTCCAATATCCTCCTCAAGACTCGATTGCATATGCAGATCTGATAATCCATAGCATAGTTTGCTACAATAGTGCTTAGACTTCAATGATCACATAATATAAGAAAGAATAAATTATTCCCATTATGTTGTAATTATCTCAATGTAGTGATCAATGAAGTTCACTATTCCCATTCTATCAACAGTTAATGTCTTCCTCCTGCCATGTTCTTATAGTCTACAGATTAAATCATTGTCATCCCAATTGGCCATGAATTTCCCGAACTGATCAAATTGTTTCTTCATTGTTTTCTACATTACTTTGCATTTACCTTCAAATTTGAACTCCCATGAAAACTATATTCAAGCACATTTACGCATTAGCACTTTAAATTTCCAATCCCACCTGTTAGCTCTCAAAAACGCAAGCGGAATGCCTCAAGAGGCTACCAATCTCTTGATACGTTTTAGGGTAATAGAAAAGGTCAAAAGCTTTCGACCTTCTACTCTTCAGGTGCTGCTAGACCTAGGCGGGTGTACCTATTTGAATTGGGTAGACTTGACTTATGATTATCTTTCTTGCAGTGATTTGTCCACAATGGTAGATGGAAGTGAACAAATGAAATCAAGTTTGGTACAAAATAGCAATAGCAATCTTCTAATCTAAATCCTAATATGCTCAATTAACTGATGTAAAGAAAATAAATGAATCTGAATGATGAAATGCAGAGACCAATGCCTTATTGGGTATGCGGAGTCAAATGAAACAAAAATGGGAAACTTATTTTGGCAGAAACTCAAATTGTTGGCATATGTTTTGTTTATAACTTGTATAAACATGCAAGACTATGACTATTAAGCTCTACTTTAATAATCCAGATGAATCTCCCTAATTACTATGATCAACCAAAAGGATTTAATCTCTTCTTGAGAGAACTAGTTAATTAACCACATAGATACAACAAATGTGCACTTATAAACTGAATATAAACTTGTTACATCAATTTAAACAACTAGAAAGCATCAATCTTGGAGACAACTTAGAAATATTTTTCAATAAACTTAACAGACAATTGACTCCAGAAATATACTGCCACATCAACTGATTTTCATTGAAATCGCCATTTGAAAACATGAATCATAGTCTCTGATCTGAGAATTTTATTCTACTGTATCCATTCCTAATCTACCTACTATTCTGATCTACTATCTACCATCTCCTTATTTACAGTCGAAAAATGGATATTTATACAGTTGTGTCCGAAAGGACACAACACTTCACATTCCACTGTCGATGAGCAACTGTATTGAGCCTTTTGTTAATCATCTCTGAGACATTCACTGAGACATCCTTATAATCATATCAAAGCCCAATGTCATATCAACAGTTATCCCTTTGGTCTTTGTGTTTCACTGTGACCCTTCAAAGTCGGGGAGATGTCCTACAGACAAGTCTTTGTTTTACCAAGAGGTGCTTATGATACATTCCTATCACTGAGACATATTAGTGTTCTCACCGAGATGTAACCTTCTATCTCATGTGGGTCGCCGTGACTTATTGTTATCGTGGAGATGTCATATCAGTTATACCTTTGTCTTAACAAAACACCCCGAGCTCACTTTAGATCACCAAGACAATATCAATCTCACATCGACAAAAACCTTTCATTAGACTTTGTCAGCAAGACTTGACTGGTTCACTGAGACTCTAGTCTGAAGCGCACGAGTCTTACCGAGATGTACATCATTATCAGCAGTTGGCAAGAAAAGGGAAGTTCACCATGATATTACACCGAAGAGAAACTTCTCACCGATGAGCACCCTTTGTCATCAGTTAGTGAGACAATAAGGTCTCTCCAAGACCCTATCCTGAATACCACTTGCCTGGTAGAAGTAAGTCCACATGAGCCAATCGGTAAGACACATTGAGTTCGCTATGACATCATTCCGATAATGATTTCCTTCACCGATATGCCTTTTCTTTTGTCAGTCGGTAAGACAAGAAGTATTCGTTGTGACTCATCCCGATGTAGACCCTCCTGCTGATGGGGAAAACCCTAGTTGCTGAAACAATACAAGTGTCATGCCAATAAGCACCTGTAAGTAAAATTCGATGACTGTGACACCAAAACCATCTTGCCTATAGGCAACATAGACGTATATTAGAAAAAAATGCAAAATGGACTGAGAAACCCTGATTTCTTCATGCCGATATAGATCATGATGTGAATTATTCAAGACTCAATGGAAATTATGGGGCTATATGGGAAAAATGTGAGAAAAATGTTATGAAGAAAAACTCCTGTGCTCATGATGAGGACTCAATTGGAAACTTAGGGGCATGAAAAACATGTAAAATCATCAAAATTTTACAGTTCCAACAGTGGCTCTATCTGGGGATGAATGATAGTAAGATCATTACAAGGATCCATATCTTTGGGTGAGCAGAGCAGACACAAAATGATGAATAGTGAGAAAAAAGGAAATGGACATGTAGCATGATGGAATGAATGCAAAATGGAGATGAACAAAACCCTAAACTACTTTGCATGGAAAATAATTTTAAAGAGGACAAGCAAGAGTTGTCCATGCACTGGCAACCCTTAATCCTCTATGTTTCAACTTCATCAGTTTTGAACTGTTACGGTCAGAGACTCAAACCACAAATGATGGCTCAAGGCCATCCAAAAGAAAATCCCATCCTTTCCTCTGTCAAACACCTGGTTTTTCCTTGAAGATATTCATGCAATCTTCCCTGCCACTAAAAGTTTTTAGAGAATCATTATGCTCAGCTTGGCCCAAATTCCCTTTATCATTCTTTAGTTCAAAATCTTCATCATCATGGGACAAACCCCTATCATTTTCAACATACAAAATGCATGCATATTCAATACAACATTTCTCATTATCCTCTTCACTGTTATGTATTATGAAACATTCTCCCAGCTGTACTAAAAATTTACCATCAGAGTGCTTCTCTTGAGAAACCAAAATTTTTGTCATATCAATGATGTCTGAAACAAACAAATCTGAAACCTTTTGCACCTCTTCCATATCACCACTTGGGGACAACACTGGATTATGACTCACATCCTCAATATCACGCATATATGAACCAATCAATGCTAAACTTCTATCATCCTTGGTATGCAAACAAATGTATTCTCCACATGAGTTAGGAATTTCAAAATCACACACCTCTTCTTGAATGGACACATATTTTTGATCAAATTCAAAGTTTTTTCCATCGTCTCAGGAAATGCAGGAATCATATGAATTATTGCAGAAAGAACTTTCACTGTCAAGACAAATGTAAGCTGGACACAGGACTTCAAAGTCACCTTCATGTGCACATCTCCGGTATTCAAGAGTTAGCAAATCTAAAATTTGCTCACTGTTGAGTGCACATGTTTCTTCTTCCATATCTTCTATTATTTCTCCCTCTTCTTGATCTCCACAAGAGCTGAAAATATCTCCAAGATTCACATGATTGTCCTTAAGCTCTTCCTCACTGTGGCATGATACACAATCCCCTTCCATTTCATTTTCCAATTCATCAACATGGCAATTTTTGAGATCATTATAGTTATTCTCTTCATATGTTGATGCACTCTCCTCTTCATCATCAAATGTATCATGGCTCTCATCTATAGTAGGAAGTGTTGCTTGTTCATTATCAAATGGATCTGCATTCTCCATTGCTTCTTCTTCTTGATTATCACAAAAATTGCAAGAATCACCTTGCTGTAAATCAGAATCCACAAGTCCATCTTCACAATCTGAATACTCATTGGATCCCTCATAACATACACTACTTTCCCCATCACAATTTGTCATGCCAGAGGTATCTCTTGTATCTTCATCTTTCTCATGCAAGCTATCATATGAGCCACTTCGACTTGCACTTGTCTCATCTTCTATTGGCTGCATTGTTTGATCAATTTCTCTATACTCATCAGAAATACAACCATTGGATTCAACATTGATAGTGTTCTCATATCTCAGCCGCTCCATGGAATCAATGAATTTATTCACTTGATCAAAGGTATGCTGCTTCTCTGGCCAATAAACTGATTCAGGCTCCCATGCTCTTACAAACTGTTCAAAAAACATAGCCCTTGTAGGCCTACAATGAGAAGGTATTTGCATACAAATTTTGTCATTATGTTGTATAGAGGGATTATATCTTCTCCTTCATATTTCCTTATGTCAAGAAATGCATCCAAGGGGGAAATTCTACATCCTTATTCTATGATGGAGTCTTGACTTCAAGTACATACATACTTATCCTTTTCTTCTTCAAATTGTTGATCCTGGCATACATATTGTTGCAAGTTATGATTTTTTTAAATCTGTATGAACCTATGGGAAGCCCAGTTTGATGCAAAAAAATTTCCATAGTGCTCGAGAAATTGATCCTGAAATCCTTGAAGAGAATCAATAGAAGCTATCGGTAGGCTATAAAACCAATCCCTAGCTTCATGAATGAGTGACATCATAAATAGCCTCATGTGTAAATCCTCATATGGCACATCCAATTCTTCGATGAAAGCATTGAAACTCCTTAAATGATCTTCAACAGCGATTGCACTACTCCCTGTAAACTTAGGGACAAGGCTTCTCCAGCTGCTATCCAGAGGGTAAGGGTACCGCTAAAACCCTGTTACGTCGAATTTGTTCAATTATTGTTGTATACTGATGAAGAAGGTTAGGTGGGTACTGATACTGATACATTAGATTATTGTGTTGTGTATGATGCTGTGGCATATAATGTTGACCATGAGGTGGTTGTACATTTGTATATTGTGTGGGAATATGAGGTGGATGATTTGGCTATCTGTATTGATTCCCTACTTGATGGTGAGGGACCCTTGGTGGATCAGAAGGCCCTGCACCGTGATTACCCTATGTATGAGGTGGTACATACTTTGGGGGGCAACCAACTATCTGAGTAATATTCTGAGTTTTCTACAATTCAAATTCTCTTATTTCTTGTATCATCTGGGCCTTCTCCTGTTCTTCCCTCTCCTTTTTCTGAGATTCAAACTGTGCTTTTACTTCCTCATAACTCAAAGATTCATAATTTTCTTGAGGTGTTTCATGATCATCCTTGTGTTTCCACTTACTGTTGCCAGGAGGACCTCTAGTATGACCTCCCCTGTATTGAGATCATCTTCCATTGATGTTTGAACAAATGCAATGTTTCTGTTAGAGTCGCCACTCACTTTTTTCAAAAGTGAGAAAGTATTTGACATTTCTTATTCCCAACAGAGCTTGTACAAAGTTCCTGACTCTATGATTAAGGCCTTGATTCTAAATTGATTTGTTCCCCAGCAGAGTCACCAATTTTTTAGCTCTCAAAAATGCAAGTAGAATGCCTCAAGAGGCTGCCAATCTCTTGATACATTTTAGGGTAATAGACAAGGTCAAAAGCTTTTGACCTTCTACTCTTCAGGTGCTGCTAGACCTAGGAGGGTGTACCTATTTGAATTGGGCATAATTGACTTATGATTATCTTTCTTGCAGTGATTTGTCCACAATGGTAGATGGAAGTGAACAAACAAAATCAAGTTTGGTACAAAATAGCAATAGCAATCTTCTAATCTAAATCCTAATATGCTCAATTAACTGATGTAAAGAAAATAAATAAATCTGAATGATGAAATGCAGAGACCAGTGCCTTATTGGGTATGCAGAGTCAAATGAAACAAAAATGGGAAACTTATTATGGGAAAAACTTAAATTGTTGGCATATGTTCTGTTTATAACTTGTATAAACATGCAAGACTATGACTATTAAGCTCTACTTTAATAATCCAGATGAATCTCCCTGATTACTGTGATCAACCAAAAGGATTTAATCTCTTCTTGAGAGAACCAGTTAATTAACCACACAAATACAACAAATGTGCACTTATAAATTGAATATAAACTTGTTACATCAATTTAAACAACTAGAAAGCATCAATCTTGGAGACAACTTAGCAATACTTTTCAATAAACTCAACAGAAAATTGACACCAGAAATAAACTGCCACATCAACTGAATTTCATTGAAATTGCCATTTGAAAAAATGCATCATAGACTCTGATCTAAGAATTTTATTCTAATATATCCATTCCTAATCTACCTACTATTCTGATCTACTATCTACCATCTCCTTATTTACAATAAAAAATGGATATTTATACAGTTGTGTCCGAAAGGAGACAACGCTTCACATTCCATTGTCAGCGAGCAACTGTATCGAGCCTTTTTTTAATCATCTCTGAGACATTCGCTAAGACATCCTTATAGTCATATCGAAGCCCAATGTCATATCGATAGTTATCCCTTTGGTCTTTTTGTTTCACTGTGACCCTTGAAAGTCAGGGAGATGTCCTATAGACAAGTCTTTGTTTTACCGAGAGGTGCTTATGATACATTCCTATCGCTAAGACGTATTAGTGTTCTCACCGAGATATAACCTTCTATCTCATGTGGGTCGCCGTGACTTATTGTTATCGGGGAGATGTCATATCGGTTATACCTTTGTCTTAATGAAACACCCCGAGCTCACTTTAGATCGCCAAGACAATATCAATCTCACACCGATAGAAACCTTTCATTAGAATTTGTTGGCAAGACTTGATGGGTTCGCTGAGGCTCTAGTAAGAAGCGCATGAGTCTTACTGAGATGTACATCATTATCAGCAGTCGGCAAGACAAGGGAAGTTTGCCATGATATTACACTGAAGAAAAACCTCTCACCAATGAGCACCCTTTGTCACCGGTCAGTGAGACAATAAGGTCTCACCAAGACCCTATCCCAAATACGACTTGCCTTGCTGAAGTAAGTCCACATGAGCCAATCGATAAGACACATTGAGTTCGCTATGACATCATTTCGATAATGATTTCCTTCACCGATATGCATTTTCTGTTGTCGATTGGTAAGACAAGAAGTATTCGCTATGACTCATCCTGACATAGACCCTCCTGCCAATGGGGAGAACCCTAGTCACTGAAACAATACAAGTGTCATGCTGATAAGCGCCTATAAGTAAAATTTGATCGCTGTGACGCGAAAAATGTCTTGCCGATAGGCAACACAGACGTATATCAGCAAAAAATGTAAAATGGACCGAGAAACCCTAATTTCTTCATGCCGATATAGACCATGATGTGAATTATTCAAGACTCGATGGAAATTATGGGGCTATATGGGAAAAATGTGAGAAAAATGTTATGAAGACAAACCCCTGTGCTCATGATGAGGACACAATTGGAAACTTAGAGGCATGAAAAACATGTAAAATCATCAGAATTTTATAGTTCCAACACCACCAATGCAATAGTTGTCCTGGTGAATCTCTCTATAAACCATTCTAATGCAAACTTCTAATTAAAGCATATAGATTCTGGACTATGTGTTGAAATAATGAATTACTCCACTACTCCCAAATGACGCACCATGATCCCAAAATAGATCTAAATGATGAGACCGTAAATTGTCTCATTTTTATCAAAGAAAATTATCTATTTCTTCCTAATGCATTAGTGTTAAAGAGGATTTGAGTAATGATTGAAAGTTCTGTAGCATGTTTAAAGTAGAATATAAAGTAAATGTGTGGTTTATTTTTGGTAATCTATGTAAT
Organism: Sequoia sempervirens; assembly: GCA_007258455.2. Classification (NCBI taxonomy): domain Eukaryota; kingdom Viridiplantae; phylum Streptophyta; class Pinopsida; order Cupressales; family Cupressaceae; genus Sequoia; species Sequoia sempervirens. Next base: position 130,662,907 of record VDFB02075321.1, on the reverse strand, counting down.
CGAAATTGTTTCTAATATGTCTCCATGAAGTGTTTAAGATGATATAATGCATATAAATGAGTTATTAAATAACCCATGGTAAGAAGAAGCTACAACCACTTGTAGCTAAGAGCTCCAAACATCAACTCTAGAAAAGGCATTGAAGACATTATGGGAAGATAAAGAAGAATCCTCCAGTATCAAAGCAACTAAGTGTCATTAATGATAGTGGAATGTTATTCAAGATAATCAACAAAGAATTTGTCAAGCAAGCTAAAGAAAAATCCCTTCATTCATGTGGAGAACTAAAGGTTCCCTAAAAACCAAGTACCTAGAAATTGTCAGAAATGCAATCTTAGTTAAACAATGATATCTCCCTTGTTTCTCAACAAAATTGAAAAATTAAAAATGATCTGGAAAGTAGATTGGAAGGGCTAAATAAAATTTTGAGAATTTGGTATGATTTTCATCAAGGAAGGAGGAGTATGTGTTAGAAATCAACTGAGACAAAAGTGGCGTGATGGAGGACAACAACTTCAATTTTTTAGAGTTTTGTAAACGATCCCTCAAAAATAGGTTCTTGGATACACATTCTTAGTGGATTGGTTAGATAGATATAGAATATTAATTCTATATATACAATTTAATCATTTGAGAAAAACAGGGGGACTAGAAATTCTTGTTTTAGCTGAAGGAAATAAGATAGTTTTAGTTTCATTTCCAACAATGTATTTCCAACTTTCTAGAGTAAATTTGAATTCAAGCAAGGTTTTCATTTCCAGAAAGTATGAACTATTTTACCCTTTTCAATTCTTGCAAGTGTTCCTTAGATTAGTTCCCTTTCATGCAACTGTCCTTTCGTGCAAATATGATTTATTTCTGCAAGTAGAATAGACTATCAAGAAATTTTTCTACTTTCTCTCTTGCAAACAACCATGGAAACTGCCTTGGATTGATAAATTAAATGATGAGGTAATGACCCCATAATTTTTGGTGCCATTTTTGGGGATAGGTGTCATTAGGGAATCAGGAAAACTAGTTTGGCACCCTTTTAGATTTAGAAGTTCTTCAAGAAATATTTTTCTTTTAAAACCCCCCCAAAATATAAAATCAAAACCCCAAAATATTAGCTCTAAAGAGAAACCCCCCTATCTATTTCAAAATATCCTTTGTTGGATGACCTCACTCTAAGCCATAGCAAAGGATATTTCTTTAAGGAAAGAATTGATGGATTATTTCTTCCAATCAAGAGATATTATCTTCACTATAAAAGCTTGCAAAAAAGAGACTTATTTGGAGACCTTCAAAATCCAAGAATGGCTGCCCAATAAGATTTTTGAGGTCAAAGGAGGGTTTCCCAATCATAGATTTGAAGAACAAGGAGCTATTTCCACTCATGCATGCAACAGATCAAAAGGAAGGATTGCAAGATCTCTCCAATCAACCCATGTATTTGCTAGAATCAAAAATCATGGAAAAGGTTTCCATTTCAAAGGAAGGTGAATTATTGAGTTTCAAAAGTTTTTCATCTTCTTTTCATTCTCTTCTCTCAAAAAATTCAACGCATGGAAACATACTTTGAGAAAGGGAAGATATTTTTTAGAATCAGTTAATGGTTATGTGTAACCTCTCTACATGATTAAGTAGAGTAGGTTAGGGTAGGTTTGATTTTTTGCAAATAAGTGCTTTGCACATGTTGTTTCCTCTTCTCTAAGGCTATAAGTTTGCAATTTTCTATACAAGTTTCTGCTCTAAAAACTTGTAGTAGATATTTTGGAATTATGGATGATTGGTTAGTGAAGCAAAAATAATGATGAAGCAATCTGAGTTTGTATTCAATGTAAAAGATCAAGTTGCAGCTCTCAAAAATTGAATAAATTCTTTGCATGCAACATAGAGAAAGTGAAATAAAAATGATACATGATGGTTGCATGGAAAACTAAGATAAAATCAAGTATTTACTTTATTATTTTACTCTTATTCAACTTAAAGTTCTTTCATTTTACTCAATCCACTCAAAAAAAGAAGAAAAAGTACCTAAGAACTTATCTTCAGATTTATGGACTATTCAAGAGCTATTTGGAGCTAAGAAAAAACATATAAAAGTAGTTCTAAGATTTAAGGGGAAATTTGAACCTATCTAGAGCTATTTTGGAAGTGTTTAGGAGTTGTCAGGATCTATCAGGAGCAACTACTAAAAAATGAATTTATTGAATTTGAAGTCTCATTATGAGTTGTAGAGGGACCTGCAACATTTTAGGTGTGGGGGAGATGATGAGACCATAAATTTTCTCATATTTTATCAAAGAAAATAATCTATTTATTCCTAATACATTAGTGTTAAAGTGGATTTGAGTAATGATTGAAAGTTCTTTAGCTTGTTTAAAGTAGAATATAAAGTAAGTGTTTGGTTTATTTTTGGTAATATATGTGATCCAAATTGTTCCTAATATGTCTCCATGAAGTGTTTAAGATGATATAGTTTAGATAAATGAGTTATTAAATAACTCATGGTAAGAAGAAGCTACAACCACTTGCAGCTAATAGCTCCAGACATCAACTCCAGACAAGGCTTTGAAGACATTATGGGAAGATAAAGAAGAATCCTTCAATATCAGAGAAATTAAGTGTCATTAATGATAGTGGAATGTTCTTGAAAATAATCAAAAAATATTTTTTCAATAAAACTGAAGAAAAATCCCTTCATTCACGTGGAGAACTGAAGGTTCCCTAAAAATCAGACACCCAAAAATTGTCAAAAATGTAGTCTTAGTAAAACAATGATATCTCCCTCAATTCTCAACAAAATTCAAAAATTCAAAATTATATAGTAAGAATATTGGAATGGCTAAAAATACTTTTGAGAATTTAGCATGATTTACATCAGGGAGGGAGCAATATGTGTCATAAATTGACTGAGACAAAAGTGGCTTGACAAAGGACATCAACTTCAATTTTTTAGAGTTTTGTAAACAACCCCTCAAAAATAGGATCTTGGATCCACATTCTTAGTGGATTGGTTGGATAGATATAAAATATGAATTCTATAAATACAATGCAATCATTTGAGAAAAATGGGGGGACTAGAAAGGATTATTTTAGCTTGAGGAAATAGGATAGTTTTAGTTTCATTTCCAGCAATATATTTCCAACTTTCTAGAGTAAATTTGAATTCAAGAAAACTTTTCATTCACAACAAGCTTTTCATTTCCAACAAGTATGAAGTAGTTTATACTTTTAAATTCTTGCAAGTGTTCCTTAGATTAGTTCCCTTTCATGCAAAATTCCTTTTGTTGGTGATTTTTTAAGAACCAAACTTAATCTCAGTCCTTACCTATGAATTTTCCACAACTCAATCATCAACAAGGTTGAGGATTGGCCAACATTTAATTAAAGTACTTAGTACCTCACTTCTTCTCTTCAAGGTTTGTGAGACCTAAAAGGGTAATCCTATGCATGATCATTATATCTCACATTAGGTCAAGAGAATTTCCTCACATAGATGCATTTCCTCAAGAAAATCACCTCATCAAGGGCTTGGAAGACCTTAGGTGAAAGTATTATTCATTTCAGGGAATGTGTTTATATACTAAAAGTTGGGGAAATATAGTTTAGAGTATATTGTGAAATTTTCATCTTGAATCCTAGGCCAAATTCATTACTAACTTAGTTGGCCATGATATAAACTTATAAAACAATCAATTCCCTATCTGAGGGAGAAACATAGTCGCAACTTGCAATCAATCAGTAATACAATTATGCTTGTACATCAGAAATTAATAGACTATTAGTATGCCACTTTGTAGCATCTAACTCACTATGTTCAAAATATTACTTCCTTATTAAATCCTATATCCCTTCCTATAAACTGATGGCCACATTTTAGAATTTAATCAATTCATTGAACTGAAGCATAAAACAAACTCATCCATTTGGTGCAAATGATAGAAAACAAACAAAATTATTTTCAATAAGTTCATTCATAATTTAGAAGAAAGATACATAGGAGATAAATATTTTAAAAATAACATTCTTTCCATTGTTGCTATTTACTTTGTAAAACCATATCTAAGATCTTCATATAGTATAACTTTCACCCTAGATTAGTTCCTGATATATTTGCTAATGTATCTATTTACATTCTATTTTCTCTATGAGCATAGTACTCATCTTGACCTATTTTGGACTCAAAATCTTTACTCTCTTAAAATTAGTCATGAAATCCCCTTTATAAATAGGGGAGTAACAAGCATCTGGCTAAATTACAATTTCATTTTCATTTCAGTTCATTTAAAAAACCTAATTTCAATTGATTCGTCAAAGAACTCCCTAGGCAGTTTCTTACGCAATCATTTGGGAACAGGGGAGGAAAAAAAGAAAAACACGTGCAGTATACCATTAGTCACTATCATTGCGTTCATTTTTGAAACAAAAAAGATTCCAAATCATATCAGTCGAAGGAATTCCACATCAACATGGAAGAGCAAAAGACAAACCATGGACAAACTATAACAAATACCTCCTATGCAAAGACCATGGTGTCATAAAAAAAAAACAAGGTAGTGACCCTATTCAGAGTCATCGGCATCAAAGAATGCCCGACCACTCCCTGTCCTCGATGAAATTGGAGGGACCATCACTGCATCTTGTCGAAGCTCCCATATGGCACCAGAGAATGGAGGTACCGACCATATCCTGAATAATTATCACCTTCAGTGTCTAAAGGAGTATCAAAAATCAAAATAAGAGAATTGTGTTTTCCTAGGTAGGCCTTATGACTTTTCTCTTTTTTCCTAGCCTTCTTCACTAGCTGAGCTAGTTCCTTTCCTTTAAGCTTGACCATTTCTCCTGGAATGGTCTTATTTCTCAAGCTGTACACACTCTGCATAATTGATTTATTCTTATGACCTCTAGCCCTCCTTTTACCCTTTGAAACCTTAGGAGAAGCTTGGGCTTCGTACTTAGTTATATCCTCATGATACTGAAATAGATTGAGTTGGCTAAACCTTCTAATAGGCTAAATTGTCACACTAGTTTTCCCCATTTCTAGAAACAAGAAGAATTTAACAATTCAAGACAGAGCTATAGGGAGACATACCTACAACCCAAACAATTATAACCAACCTAGGGGTGAAGCCACAATAGTGGTTTACAATCTGATGGAGGAAGGAAAATTGAGAAATAACAACCCCATGGCAAAAAAAATTGTTTTAGGGGTTTGAATGAACCTACAAGTTCGACCGAACGAAAAAGGGGTTCAACTGAACTAGGGTTTGAGCAAACCCATTAATTACTAGGCCCACATTTCCTGCCCAAAAAACAAAAGAAAAATGCATTTTGAAGGGGGTTCGAATGAACTAGGGTTCAAAAGAACCTTGGTTCGAATGAACCCCTATGGGTTTGCTCGAACCCCTAGGGGTTCTTACAAATCCCCCTTATTCCTCATTCTCCCCCTGAAACACTAAATTTTTATACTCCAAAGCTTAAGTTGAGGATGAAAATGGAGGAGTCTTCACAAACCCAACTGGAATCAGGTAGTCCTTGGAATGAGCTATCCAACGAATATAATTTTAATATGTTTTGGTTTTATTTTGTATTTATTTTCTTAGTTTTATTAAACATAGGTTTTTCTTTGAAAATGAAGAGTGTCTTTGTTCTGCACATGTGGAAAAATAGTAGATTATCAAAAAAAATTTGAAAAATATGAGTGCACCAAATATTGAAGTCCTTGATCCAACAAAAAAAATTGAATTTTGATATATACAAAAAATTTGTGTTATACAGTCATGCTATGTCTAAATTGTAATTGGTTTGACTTCAAAACTTTATTAAAGAAAAAATATTCAATAACAAACTATCCAACCAAGTGGAAGCACTAGATATCAAAGTTACAAATCTAAATTTGAAATAATTAGAGTTTTATCCTTCATGGAAAAAAAGTTATGCATTATACAGTGTGCATCACTTTTTAAAAATGTTGTTTTCTAAAAAATAAATAGTTTTCATGGGAGATGGAAAAAGAAGTGAAATATGATTCCAAAATTTTGAAAAAAATATTTTTAGAATCTACAAAAAAAATGTGACGAGACTCTAATTTGCATCATCTTCAAATTCCTCACGGTTTAGCCGCTATAGGTGCCCAAATGTGAAGATTTAATTAAAAATAATAATTTCAGTGTCCAGTTTGGCCAAAAATTATAAACCACTATTGTGGGATCACCCCCAATAGAGACATTCCTAACCAAACAAAAGAACCTAATTTGAAACCAAATTACTCATGACAAGAATATTCAACTTAGGGAAAACAAACAACCTCTCACTCTTCTTCACACTTCATCTTACATTCACTACAGGTTGGAAAGATGGTGAAAATGAACATTGATCAACCTAAATTAAATAGATAATTCGAGCATGTAGAATTAATGATTCAAGAACCCCTCATGCAAGTGAGTTGATAATTTAATTACTTGGCTTTGAATCTAGGCCATTGATCTTAAAACAATTAAAACTTCATCTAAGGTGGCCATAAGCATCATTTTTCAACCATTGGCAACTTGCTCCTAGAAAACAATGATGCTATCTCAAATGCTACCATGTTTTTCTTTAATCTTGATAAATCATATGTGATTTGACAATTAGCATGTATCACCAACCCAATCTGTGATCCTTCATTAATATTGGTGAAGTACATGAGACTAGTGTGGTTTTTGGAGAGAATATATCCTTATATACTTCATCACTCATCGTTGATCTTCCCCAAATTTTAGGGTGTAATCAGTGATGAAATTATTGCTACGATGAAGTTTAGTCCATTGGATCATCTTGTTTTAAAACCACATCAATGGATCTCCAGTCCTCTCACTACTTTCCTTTCTGCTTAATATGAAATCCTCAAGATCCTACCATGTTTGTTCCATGAATAGTTATCGCCTATCATAGATGCATCTCATCCTTCATCGCCCTAATCGGCGATGTAAACATACATGTGATGAAATATCAGCCCTTGGATCTATGGCCTATCTCTGATCATGTTCATCCTTCCATTGTGCATTGCCAATTCAAACTTTAGACTTATTAGAACTATAAAATTTTGAAAATTTCATGGTTGCACATGCCCGTTAGTTCCCAAAAAATGTCCATACCATAAGCACATGAATCTTCTTTGCATAACAAATTTTCCCATATTTTATCATTTGGTCCCATAGAATTCACCAACCCTTGAGTATTTCAATGTGTAAATCATATCAGCATAACATGATGCAGATTTGACTGATCCATAAAGCATTCTATACTAATATATGTCTTTTTGCAATCTATTGGCAAGAAATCGGCAAAGTCTCACCGATGTTATTTCATTTGGTAATACACATTGGCATGATGCAGTTTGCAGTCTCAGCGACATAGGGGTCCTATTAGAAAAAAAAAATGGTCAATGGTGTAAGTCATAAGGAGCTTATTTGTGTCTTACCAATCGTTGTACAATTCTAGTTCATCAAAAAGGAATCTATAATATTCTCAACAAGTTTCCCAGAAAAGTGGATCCTGTCGGTAGTATATTGTCATCGGGGTGAGTTCGACGAAGTCTTGCTGACCCACCATATTGCTATAGAAAAATTACATCGTTAGGGGGACTTAGAGAAATTCATAGTCTCGCCGATAGCGAAATTCATCAGCCAGACTTGAGTCACCAGTGTAATGTCTCGATGCACTCATTTGGTTTCACCGATAAAGCAAGAGAAGATTCCATCATTGTCATCACTATGAAGTCTTGGAGTTCCGCCGACCCCCAGAGTCACAGTGATATGTTTGATTATCAGTGAGATAGACATTGTCAAAGAGAGCTAGGAAGCTCATGCCGAATGAAGTTCCATTGACAGGAAAAGCACTGTGTCTCGGTGATCAGAAAGAAAACTGAAGGAAACATCTCAGAAAGACTTGAGTAGTTGGAGGAATGTTTTTCGACCCCTATAGCCACAACAATACTCAAGATTGAAGGCATGGAGTGTCGGGGAGACTCGTGATGTTGGTATGACTACATGACACCATAGCGAAATATGATCTATTGGCTATCGGTGAGACTCAAAAAATCGATGAGACTATGGGACACAAAAGCGATATGTGATTTGTGGTAATCAAAGTAACATTGAACATCTGCGGAACTACATGTTGTCTTTGTGGGTGAACATTTGGAAAGGCTTGAATACAATAGATCGCCGAGATTGGAATACGAATGGACACAAACTTTCATGTGGCTAATATATAAATACCCATTTTTGACGGCGAAAATAAAGAAAGGGATCGAATAAAGAGAGTAGATCAAAATGTTTATATTTCTGAGACAATGATGCATGTAAAAAACAATGGAGATTTCAATTGAATTCATTTGATTTGGTGGCATTTTTCTAGTTTTAGTTGTTTGTTAATTAAAAGTATTGTTGAAGTTGTCTCCAAGGTTGATGTTTTCTAATTGTTTAAACTGGTATATCAAGGATATTTTTTAGTTTATCCGTGTACACTTGCTGTATATGTATGGTTGGATTAATTGGGTCTTTCAAGGAAAGATTAAATCCTTTAAATCAATCATAGTAATTAGAGAATCTCATTTGGATCATTAAGAAGAACTCAATAGTCACATCCTTGCATGTTTATACACGTTATAAACTCAAACCTATATGCCAAACAATTTGAGTTTCTGCCAGAAAGAATTTATTCATTTTAGATTATCATTTGAACTCTGTATACCCAATAAGGCACTAGTCTCAACCATTCTACCCTTTAGTTTCATTCCTTTTTCCATATGAACACATTAGATTTTAGCCTTGATATTGCTTATACAATTTGTACTAAAATAAAACTCATTTATCCACTCCTATTTTCCATTGTGGGTAAATCACTTTAAAGGAATAAACATTGGTCAAGTTTGCGTCATTGTTATAGGTACACCCGCCTAGGTCTGGCAACACCTGAAGAGTAGAAGGTCTAAATCATTTGGCCTTGTCTATTACCTTGAAACGTATCAAGAGATTGGCAACCTCTTGAGGTATTTTTCCTGCATTTTTGAGAGCTAACAAATTGGAAACTCCACTAGGGATTATTGCAGAATATCCAATTGAAGATCATCAAATAGAGTCATTGAACAAAGATTCATAAATTGAAAAGTTTCAGAAAGAGTGATTTTTCTAGGGATACAATCAAGAATAATTTCATTTTTCTCACTTTTAACAAAGTGAGTGGCGGCTCTGACAAGAATATTGCATCAATTCAACATGAGTGGTAGAAGATCCCAATACAAAGGAGGTCATGCTGGAGGTACTGCTGGCAATAGCAAGTGGACAAATAAGGATGATAAGGGTAAGAAGGTAGCTGATGATATGTGCATAATGAATAAAGACAAAGCATCAAGACCACATTGTGAGACATATGACCGTTATGATACATGGAGAGATAATTCAAGTGCAGAACCTTGTACCCCTGAAGAACAAATAAATCCTTTTTATAATCCTCAGAAATAGGCTGAGTTTGATGCTAAACTCGAAGCTGAATGAATCAAATATCAACAGGAATATGATCAAAGAATGGAGGGTAATCAAGATGAGCCTATTGATCATGTAATCCCTCAAGAAAATTATGAATTCTCAACTCGTGAAGAAATAGAAGCACAGTTCAAGTTTCATAAACAAGAAGTAGAAGGAGCAAAAGTTGAACACAAAAAGATCCAAATGATAAAAGCAATCCAAGACTTGAAATTGTAGGAAGCTCAAATTAAGGCTTAGAAAACTAATCTTCCAAAGTATATACCACCTCATAAGCAAGGAAACAATTATGCAGGGCCTTCATATCAGCCAAAGGTTCCTCAGAATCAAATGGGAAATCAATACAAATAACCAAACCATCCACCGTATATTGCATCACAACATACAAATGCACAACCACCTCATGGTCAACAATATGTGCCATATCTTCATACAAAATACAAT
>VDFB02075321.1:130600573-130652851 GCA_007258455.2 Sequoia sempervirens | reverse complement strand
ATTTGTGAATGAGTCCCACCAGGCTTGAAAATTAGCATTAGTAGCATTCTAGAAGCAATTTCTAGTGTCCATCCATATTCTAGGTTCACACTTTCAATTTTGTCAAGTTTTGTTGCAATTTGCATTCATTTCTAGGTGCTTTTACATTACACAATGTGTTTTCAAACAAGTCACATTTCTTAGGTTTTGCATACTTAATCTATCAATTTCATCATCTAGGTGCATTTAGATCATTACATTTTAGTCTTAACTTCATCATTCATTTCCTAATTTGAATGAACCACCTAGATATTGGGTGTGGGATCTATCTCTTTCCATTAGGTGAAAAACCCTAATTGAGTAAAAGAGACATAACATTCCATCCAACCTTAAAATCTATGGTTCATTCTTTGATTGGGAAAACTTCCTTATTTCTGGGACTTCCTTCTTGATTTGGAGGATGGCTTGGAGTATGACAACCTTCACAAATAGCATTTTCTCTTCAACGACATAGTGATGAACTTCTCCAGTCGACGGTCAATGCATTTGACTTTGGCAGCTCCTATTTTCTTTTGTAACAATCCACAATTTTTTTTGATTGAGTAACTTCTTGTGACTTCTAATGTGTATATTTGGGCAACTATCGTCAAACCAACAACTTGCAGGATGTGTTTATCGATGACATAAACACTTGTGGCTCATTCCTTCATCAATTTATGACTCCATCCCTATATATCTTGAACACATGCATGATTTTCCTGCCAACTATAAACAAATCAATGCCCTTTCTTTCCTCTAGTGGAAGCTAGAACTACAACCTTGCGTGACTTTAATAATCCCCTTGTTCTCATCCAACTTCAAACTAACTCTGTAGAAAAAACAAAACAACGATTCACTAATAACTTCAACTCTTTTTTATTATCAGTAGACTCTTCTCCAAATCGACATCAACAAGATCCTTTAGGACTTCGAATAATATTTGTCTGGTGGTGGCTATCTCTTTCAACAACATCTATCTTCTATAGAAGCTTTTCCCTTGCAGATCCCCTGACTAGTAGCGCCTAAAAGTCTTGTAGACCTTCAATCTCTTTTAGTGCATGGTTGGATGCTTCCATAGCTCCTCTACTGATAGAAACTTTTTTAGACAAATACAAACAATTATCACCTTCTTCATAGTAATGGTTAATCTCTCTAGACAATGATTCCTTCAATCAACAAATAATCTCCTTTGGACTAGAATTCTACAACCTTCAAACCTGATCAACGACCTTTTTGTTTTCTTTTATTTGGATTGGCAATGGAAACAACAATCCCCTACAAGATTTATGTGCCCCTTCTCTTGCAACATCAACAATGGCTCCTTTATGATCTAGACTTCCACAAATATTTGCACTCTTTCCCATGGCTTTCTTCCTTACTGCGACTTCTCCTTGTTTGTTTCTACATCAATATCTTTTCAAATCTATCCAAAATCTTGTACTCCAAATATTTGTCTTCAATGTTGGGATTATTGATGTTGATACGGAGGACATTGACATGAATGGTTCTAGCTAGAGTAGTAAATGAAGTAGTTGAGATTAAGGGGGAGTGTTGGAAAGAGTAATCTCAACAACTTTATAAATTTCTCTAGCTGCATTTGTCTTCTCATATACACTATATCAACCTCCATATCTCAACATTAAAGACAAGGATATGATTCTATCTACTATAGCTACTCCTATTGACTATTAGCTATTGACTATTAGTTGTCTTCTCTAATTGACTGTTAGTTCTCGTAAGTCTATATATTGGTAAAGTTTGTATTGTCGAAAACACTCTTTTAGGAGTCCAGATCTATAGAGCTGCAAAGTGTAAGAAGTCTCCAATGGCGTCTATGTCTATGCATGGATGAGCTGAATCTCTTTGTAATGTTTTTCTTTGGTGATCAATATAAAATATTTTTTGTATTATATTTTATCCTACTTTTCATATCCTACAGTTGGAATGTGCTTTGATGATTGTGTATTGAATTCATTGACTAAATGTCAAACTCCTGCTATACCTTATCATACCACCAACATGTCGCTAAAGTAGACCGTGGTTGTCTATGGACATAATTTATTGTCAAATGTGAAACATGCTTAAACAACGAGTTTTGACTTACATGCAAGAAAGTGTGATCAGGAAACATATATAAGCTTACAATTCATAAGAACTATTGTGTTGTTATATGTCCTCTTAATTGGGTAAATTTCAAGCTCCTCCATATCCATTTGGATTATATACATGTCATTAGAGTTTCACTTCAATTAATCAACTTTAATATGGCATGACATAACTTCCTCATTTCTTTAGTTAGGGATTTTGTGGGCCTTAGTTTGCATATATATGCCCTAATCTTTGGTGTCTCTATTTTAGTCTATCAGTGGGGAAATAAATGTTTACAAAACCAACTTTTTGAGAGCAAAATTCTTTACTTTATTTATTTTTAAGTAATTATTTTTTGTGACAATACTTATTTATCATATATTCTTGGATGGATGTTCATATTATGATCCAAAGCACCCATTTTAGTGTAGGAAGGGAGGAGAATAGTAAAGTTTCATGTGTTTTGGATATACACCTAAAAATGGTACTTCTATGATAGTTTCTAAAGCCCTTGTTTTAACAATGCATTTTGTGCTTATTAACAAGCTTGCAAAAGAAGAAGACAACCAATTTTTCTCAATTCATATTATTAGTTTTTGTATAACCATGCATGATTTCCATATTGGATATTTCCACCCTGTTGTTTGAAATAATAACAATTGTCCAACATTTAATTCAACCACTATAAACTTTCAATTTTGGTCCCCAACATTTTTTCCAAATCTTCTAACATGTTTGAGATTTCTTTCTCTAGTTAATTTAATTTAATCAATATTTTTCAAATTCTAAGTGTAGGATATATTTAAAATGATGAACCAAATGTAAATCTTCCTAGACAAGATTTTCCCAACTATCAAAATCAAATGCAATTAAATGATTTATTTTTCCCTCCTTTTGTTGGGTGATACATAGGTTCTAGAATTGTCTTATTTTTGTTAATAGAAGTTTGTAGTCATTTTTGTAAGTAGAGGGAATGTGAAAAAAATGGTAGAGCAACCAGTTGTTGTAGTAACAACATTTTTTTTAGTATCAGTTACTAGAAGCAGCTGGTTTGATAGTTGTAGCAACAACTAGAACAACCAAAAAACAAGGGAGTTTATTTTTTCATATTTTTTGAGTATATGAGAAAGAGCAGTAGCTCTGTATTTTCTTTATGACATCAAATTTTGTAATCTTAGAAAATATATAAAATAAAAAATCTGTTTGTCCAAAATTCTGTGTTTAAATTTTTTGCACATCATTTCTGCTTCCTCGGTACTCTGTTCTTTTTTCTTGTCCTCTGCCTCTTCCTTCATGTGGAATCAAAGCTGAAGGTTATCAAAAAATATTTTTAAGAAGTCAAGGTTTGTTGAGCACAAATATTTACAGTCATATATGGTAGCTCCAAGTTTGACAAACCCACAAATTCCTCAATTAAATGGGAAAAATTATGATCACTAGGCAATCACAGTGAAAGCACTATATTCTATTCTTAGGACATTTGGGGGCTTGTTGAAAATGGTTACCCAGAACTAGTAGATGCAGCAACATATAACACTCTAACACAAGCAGAGAAATATTTACTAAGGGACAATAAGAAGGATTCTAAAGATCTTTTCTATATTTTTCAAGAAATTCATGAGAGCATCTTTCCTAGAGTTGTAGCAGCATCAAAATCTAAACAAGCCTGGGATATTCTACAAACAACATACCAAGGAATGGAAAAGGTGAAGAAAAAAAAATTGCAAATCTTGAGAAGAGATTTTGAGACCATAGTCATAAAGGAGACTGAATCAATAGACTCATTTTTTTCACAAATTATTAGACTTGTAAATTAAATCAAGTCTCATGGTGAGACACTTGAAGAAAAAAGAGTTGTTGAAAAAGTTCTAAGAAGCCTACTTGCAAGGTTTGAGTCCATTGTTGTGGCCATAGAAGAGACTAAGAATCTCTCTCAATTTTTAGTTGATGAGCTCCATGCATCTCTCATTTCACATGAGAATAGGCTAAGTAGAACAAAAAATTCATCTTTCGAGCATGCTTTCAAGACACAAGCTTCAATCAACTATGGTAGAGGCAGAGGAAGATTGAGGAAGAGGAAAAAATCCATATAGAGATGGAAGAAGCATCCCATCAAACTCGGGTGGAAGAGACAACAACCAAAGTTCAAATCAGAATCAACCCCAAGGACAAAGTATGATAAAGCACAAGTCCAATGTCATTATTGCAAAAAATATGGACATTATTTGAATGAATGTAGAATGAAATAATATGAAAATAGGCAGAAAAATGCAGATTTTACAAAAGAAAATGAAAACTAGGGTAGTATGTTTTTATCATGTAATGTTGCACAAGAACATCAGAAGGATGTATGGTTTCTAGATTCTAGATGGAGCAATCATATGATAGTGAATGCAGAACTATTTTCTAATTTAGATGAAAATGTAAAATTAGATGTCACATTGGGGAATGATAACAAAATTTCAGTTATGGGTAAAGGAAAAATTGACATTCTAACCAAAAAGGGGGAGAAAAAATGTATTTCTAATGTTTATTTTGTTCCAAGGTTAAAACATTAGTTGATGAGCATTGGGTAACTCATTCAAAAGGGATATAGAGTACATTTTAAAAATAGAGAATGCATAATCTTAGATAAATATCCCAACAATCAACTTATTGCAAAAGTTTAAATGAAAAACAATAGAATGTTTCCTCTTAGGATATAGCCAGATTTGAATGTAGAATTTGCTCAAGCACAACTTGTAGACAAAGGGAAAGGTATTTTTATTTGTGGCATAGCATTTATCAAATGAGTATTGGGTTGAAGCTTTTTCATGTGCATTATATATAATGACTAGATTTCCAACCAAGAGTCTAAAGAATATGATTCTGGAATGTAGAATATGAGAGTGTTTATTGAAGAGGAAGCATGGGATGGAATCTTAGAGAAAACAATGAATGTAACATCAAGAAGATAGAGAGGAAATAATACCAACAAGTATACCTCCAAATGTGACTCCTACTCCTACTCAAGCTCAACAAAATGGTATGAAAGTGACACCTTCAAAAATTACAAGGACAACCTCATGCATTCAAGCAAACACACTTTCAGGTGGATAGCAAACACTAGCAGTAATAGAAACTCATAGAGCAGACCCATCAAGTCAACATTCTGCAAGTTCAACCTCAAGTGACATGTCAAATCCAACCTTGGAAAGAATGAGAAAACAAAAAATCATAAGTATAAGAGATATCTATGAGAAAAATGAAGGTGAGAACAACACAGGTCTAAATTCTCTTTTTACATTGTATTCACATGTTGATGATCCTATTCATTTTGAAGATGCAATTAAAGATGAAAAATGAAAAAATGCAATGGATGAAGAAATAGATGCTATATAAAAGAATGAAACATGGGAGTTAGTGACTCTTCCAAAATGAAAAGAAGTTATAGGAGTAAAGTGGGTGTATAAGACCAAATGCAATGTTGAAGGATTGAAAGTTATAAAACAAGATTGGTTGTCAAGGGATACAAACAATAGCTAGGTAGAGACTATGATGAAACATATGCTCCCCTTGCAAGAATGGAAATAGTAAGGGCAGTCTTCGCAATAACATCCCAACACCAATGGAAGGTATATCAAATGGACGTAAAGTAAGCATTCTTAAATGGAGTATTGAAAGAAGAGGTGTATATAGAACATACACTTTGAAATGAGGTTCAAGGATAAGAAGAAAAGGTCTATAGGCTGAAAAAGGCACTTGATGGTTTGAAGCAAACACCACGGGTATGGTACAATAGAATTGACACGTATTTCTTGAAAAATGACTTTAGAAAAAGTGATGGTGAGCCTACTCTCTACATCAAGGAATGTGATGGTAAGATCTTAATTATTGTGTTGTATGTAGATGACTTAATATTCATGGGGAATGATGATATTCTCATTGTTGATTTCAAAGAGACAATGAAAAATTAATTTGAGATGACTAATCTAGGGATGTTAAGATACTTTTTAGGCATAGAAGTGCAACAAAAGAAGAATGGTATTTTTATGTGTCAATCAAAGTATGCAAATCAGATCTTGAAGAGGTTTAAAATGCACAACAACAAGTCTAATCCAACACCAACAACCATAGGTTTGAAATTGGACAAGGATGATTGTAGCAACAATATAAATTCAACCTTATACAAAAGCATGGTTAGAAGTCTAATATATTTGACTATAACAAGGCATGATATAATGTATGCAATAAGTTTAATTTCAAGGTTTATGGAGACCCCAAAGGAGACACATTAGCTAGTAGCTCAAATAATATTGAGGTATGTGAATGGAACTAAGGGATATGGCAGTTTATGTGTAGCGGATGATTTCAAATTAATTGGATACATGGACAGTGATTGGGCAGGAAGTTTAGATGATAGAAATAGCACATCAGGTTATGCAATTCATTTGGGTTTAGGAGTCATTTCATGGGCTTCCAAGAAACATCCAATTTTTTCTCTATCTACAACTAAATATGAGTATGTAGCAGCAACAAGGGCAACATATCAAGCCATATGGATGAGAAGAGTGTTAAAAGATTTAAAGCATGAAAAAGAAGGGGCAACTAAAATATTTTGTGACAACAATTCACCAATTGCACTATCTAAGAACACAGTCTTCCATAAAAGAAGCAAACATATTGATACATGGTATCATTTTATAAGAGAGATAATCAATGATGGTGAAACTGGTCTAGACCATTGTAGGTTTGAAGAACACTATGCAAATATTTTCACAAAGCCATTTGGAAAGGAAAGTTTTGTTTGTTAAAGAGATAGCTTAGGCATCATGGATGGTAGCAGTTGTGATTAAGGGGGAGTGTTGGAAATAATCCCAATTTCCCAACATTTATTTCAACCACTGTAGACTTTCAATTTTGGTCCCCAGTAAATTTTCTAAATATTCTCACATGTGTGAGATTTCTTTCTCCGGCTAAGTTCATTTAATCAATATTTTGTAATTCCAAGTGTAGGAAATATTTTGAATGATGAATCAAATTTAAATCTTCCTAGACAAGATTTTCCCAACTAACAGAATTAAATGCAATTAAATGTTCTATTTTTCCCTCCTTTTGTTGGGTGATACGTAGGTTCTAGATTTGTCTTGTTTATTGGTTAATAGAAGTTTGTAGTCATTTTTGTAAGTAGAAGGAATGTGAAAAAAAAGGGCAAAGTAGTCAGTTGTTGTAGTATCAACATTTTCTATAGTAGTAGTTACTATAAGTAGCCAATTTGATTGTTGTAGCAAAAACTAGAATAACCAGAAAATAGGGGAGTTTATTCCATCATATTTTATGAGTATATGAGAAAGAGCAATAGCTTTGTATTTTGTTTATGGCATAAAATTTTGTAATATTTGAAAATATATGAAATAGAAAATCTATTTGGCCAAATTTCCATCTTTAAATTTTTTGCACATCATTTATGCTTCCTCCCTACTTTGTTCTGTTCTATTCTATTTAGTTTTATTTTTCTTGTCCTCTACCTCTTCCTTCACCTACTATAATTGCAATTTTAATGTAAACAAAACTGCCCACCAATGTTTGTAAGAGTAAAATGGCATTATTAGTTGGCAATAATTTCCATTAACTATTGACTGGAAAATGAGGATAAATGTGTCAATAAACAATTCTGGATTTTGAATTAGGATATGTGTAGGATCATGATGGGCCAAAAAGTGGCGATATGATGGGTATGTGTAGGGTATGTGGCTGAAGACTTTTTTTTACCCAAAATTGATGAAATGAAAAGGGTTTTAAAGGAGATTTCCAGCTTTCCACCAATATAAATTTTGCTTTACTTTGAATTTAATAAATAATAATTATTTATTTTCTATTCAAATTACGACTAAAGTTTTAATTGATAGGCTGATTGAAAAACATCTATAGCTTTCAAAAGGTATCACATTTTTTGAATCCAAAACATGTGTCACACTCTATGCTTCACATACTATAGGATTAAAAAAAGAAAAATTGAATTTCATGAAGTTTTGACCAAGTTAAGGGGGTCAGACATACGAGTTTTTATATTTTTTAAAAGTTGTAATAAAAAATTCATAATTAATTATTTGCTTAGAAAAAAATTACAAAAAAAAATACATCACATCCAGACATGAGTCCTCTACTTATATCTAAAATCTTATAAAAAAATATTATCATTTTATTGTGGTTAGGGTGGTCAGACAAACACCTACTTCTTATTTTTTCCCTAAAATTTAAGTACTACTGCATTGAAATTTCAAATTTTCACCAAATAGTTTTATTTTTTTTAAAATAGACCTAATAGTTTGGAAACTCTATTCAATTTGCTACAGATTCTATTCTTACATACTTTTGAAATAATATAGATAACTTATTCAAATTTTTATGTCAAGTTTCCTAACTCTGATTTTTCTAAATTTTTTGCCACTTAAGGGCCTATTTTTTCCATGATGATCCTGTACATACCCATTAAACACAAGTGGGCGCATCAACAACATATGTCATTTCTTCAATGAAATTATTTTTTGTCTCATTCATGTTTCTTGGTATACTATTTTTTGAGGAGGAAATGGGAGATGCATAGATCCAACTATGATAGCAACAATAGCAAGTCTTTCCTCTGAGCATCCATTACCTGACCAACCCTAAAAACATGTGGATAAGTCACAAGAATAATTGTCATTAGACTTAGAACTACATTTATGTCTACTTACATGAACTTGAATATCCACTATCTCATAAGCAAGGTGAATTTACACCAATAATGGACCCATGAATATTTATAAGTATGTTGATAGTTAATTTAGTTAGGAAACTCTAAAGGAGAGTATAATTCCATTTATGGGAACATCATAGTAGGTGGGGAAGAATATCAATGATTGAGAAGAAAACTCATGGGTATGTTCATACGTAAAAACCTATTAGATACCCTATCTATTTCTTTGTTTTTAGATAAGATTTCTTTGTAAATTCCACATTAAAAGAAGAATAATAACATAGTAACTCAAATATTATAATTCTAGATATACTATACTCGATGTTATAGCCTTCTATTTGAAATATAATTATGGGTAAAATGATTAGTTATTAATAATTAAAGATATTCTCAAGTATAATTTTATTTTTTTATTTGATATAACTCATCCATATGTTAAGTCTCTCTTAATTTAAAATTATAGGTCATATTATATGTCTTATTATATTGTCTTGTGCTCATTTTTAGGTCAAGTTTCTATCTTTTATATAAATGTTTATATATAGATAAATGACTAGTTTAGAAAGAATTTGTAGAAGAGGGGGATTTGCTACTCATGAGTTCTCTTCATTTAGAGAGCCTCATGGGGTGAAGTGCCCTAAACTACCTCAAGAACAATGACGAGAGTTCTAGAATCTGAAAGAGGAGGTCACAAAGACTCTCTAGACAAACTAACAAGCTCTCAGCTAAAGGATGGTAGCACAAGAAATGGATGACAACGTGGCACACTGGCATCTCAGAGGCATGTTGGCATCCCGTACAAACTAGAAAGCAAGAATATCACAGAGAAGGAAAAGTGGCTATTTCTACTCTGATTGCTTAGAACTTACAAAATGTGATAAAGCAACAAAATGTAATAGAACTACAATAAAATGAAGTAAAATTGATAAAGATAAGAAGAAGAAAGGAAATACTTGATGAATCCTCCAACAAGTGAATTTCTTCAAAATCTGCGTCTATAAGACATCTAGAGAAATTGTTGGGGTTGTATAGGGGTTTTCCTCAGTCAAACCCCCATTTTAGTGTTCCCACCTCCACGAAAAACCAAGATAGAAAGAGAGAGTGTAACCGAAATGGAAAATGTGGGTAGTGAAAGCAAAACCCGCTTAGGAGTAGAACCTGAACCACCAAGTGTGAGTGATAAAAGAAATCCCTGCTCGAGGAGGATAACCCATATCACAAAAGAGGTATTAAAAGCAATCCCCGCTCTAGGAGGAGAACCTGTATCATGAAGCAAAGATACAATAGATGAGGGATTTGGAAACCCAAGATCCTCATAAGCATGAAGTGAAGGAGATGAAGCTGCAAGAGGCAAGACTTCAAAGAGTGTTGTGAGAATGTGAGGGAAGGATAGCTACAAGAGCTAGAAGTGTGGTAGAAGGTGCTATAGGAGCTTGAGGAAATTTTATTGTAGCAAGCAATGGAGCTATGCAAGCAAGACCAAGATGGGAGAAGAAGAGAATAAGTTAGGAGTGAAACTAAAATTTGGAAGACTGGAGCTAGTAGAAGTTAGAAGATGCAAATGGAGTGAAAATACTACTTTAAAGGAGATAAAAGAAGCTTCTCCAGTCGTTACAAGGTGTCCTGGGTTGTTACCACCAATAAAAGGTGAGTACAAGTGGAAAGCATTCTTGAAGATAACTATTTGAGCGTTAAAATGTTGTAAGATGCTAGCACAGTGCATGGAAATTTGTGTGGCATGCTAGTATTTGGACACGTCACACTAAAAAAATGATGAGAATGGGAAAAGCATAATGCTCGATGAAAAGTAGATGCGCGATGGTAGTTGTTGAAAAGGGGTGTTGGAGCATCCTATGAAGGGAAAAAGGTTTATGCAAGGGATAAAATGAGCCTACACAAATTCTAAGGGAGTGGACACTAAAGCGGATGCAAGAATATATGTGAAATTGTGAGGGGTGCAATTTTATGACTATACATTTTTCCCCCACCTTAGCGGGCATATGAATCTATATTAATATGCATGCCAAAGAAAATCTACTAAAAAAAAATAACATCATATGCCGAAAGGATGTTGTAGAGGAAGAAAGTAATCCTTCAAACCATGGAAGCATGCCCCTAGGCGAAAGATCTGCAAAATAAATGCATTAGACAAGAAAAACCTGCACTAGACAACAATGTTAGAACATAAAAAAGTTAAAGGATTCAAGTCAACAAAGTAAAGAGACCTTGATGTAGAAGGTTGTTTTAGTAGTATGCGTCATCCCAAAACAATAACACATAGAAGAAATCTAAAATGAAGAAAGGAAGGGTATATACTCAGGATGAAGATGTAATTCTTTGATCTGGTATATACAATTGAGAAGAAAGAGAATTTTTAGAATGTAAGCACCTCACAGGCCCATATACCTACAAGGAAGGTGTCCTCCAAGATCTCTCACATGAAGGATACCCAAAAAGGTGCCTTACAGACCTATAGACCTTCAAGGAAGGTGTCCCCCAAGAACTGTCACATGGAGGATACCTAGAAAAGTGCCTTACATGCCTGTAAACCTACAAGGAAGTGTCCCCCAAGATCTCTCACATGGAGGAAGCTAGGAAAGCACCCTACTGACCTATAGACCTGAAGGGAAGGTTTCCTTCAAGATCTCTTGCATGAAGGAAACCTAGGAAAGTTCCCTAGAAACCTGTAGACCTACAGGGAGGTATCCCCCAAGATCTCTCACATGGAGGAAACTCAAAGAAATCACCCTATAGACCTGCAAACCTGTAGGGGAGCCACTCCCAAGATTTCTCAAATGGAGGAAGCTTAGAAGGAGTGCCCTACAGACCTGTAGACCTATAAGGAGGTATCCCCCAAGATCTCTCACATGGAGGAAACCCAAGGAAATGAGACTTCGTAGAGTCAGAAAGCCGCTTCACGAAAACACCCGCAAAGTGAAAGCAACCACGTAGGAAAGTAAGTAGACAGTCATGCAGAATGTCGATAGATTAGAAATATTTCAAAGGGATCCCTCAAGAACCCTTCAAAAAAAGAGGGGTCCACTCAAGGTATGCACTTTGAAAAGCAAGGTCTAGTCAGGCTGCCCCCAAGCTATATGCAAAGAATTCATTTGAGTTAAAAGCTTTCAAAGGAGGGTCCCTTGGGAACTCTTCAAGAGAAAAAGGGGTCCATGTAAGGGATTCTTCATTCAAAAGATAAAGAGAAAGGAGGGGGTCCTTAGAAGGATGCACATCTCCAGAATAGGTTACCACTACCCCCAACATACAAGGGAGGAGAACAATGCAAGATACTTAGAACATATAGAATAGAGGTAAACCTCGATATCACTTGTCATGCAAAGTAAAGGTAGGTGTATCAATCAAATAGAAGTTTGATGGCACCTAAATTAAGAAGGTGTTGTATTTTATCCTTCAAGGCCTTACATTCACTAGTGGAATGGCCAGGCACTCAATCGTATGCATAGAAGGAATGTTTTTCTTTATCATGCTTATGTGATTTCTTATGTGTAGGAGAAGGAAGAGTGATCAAGCGGGCTTTGAGAAGCCTCAAAAAGATACACTCTTTCTTAGATAAAGAATGAGGAGTAGGAAGAAACCCTTTCTCTTATGGAGAAAATATAGACTACTCACAAGAAGAAGATATGAAGATCAAAGACAATGGAGGATTCTCATGGAGAGTATTATTCCTGCTAGGGGGATCATACTCTTCTACGAGATCACCATTATCTTTCCCGATAGGACTACCAACATTAACCTCCTTAATAGAAGTGTGATCATCTTCCTCAAAAGGAGGATCAACACCAAGAACATTACAATTTTCATTCACCTTACCTCGCGATACAAAAGAATATTCATCTTCGCTAATGGGTGCAGATGATGTTATTGGAAGGTCTAAGTAAATCGGTGTGACTTTACCTTCTCCATTGAAGCATTTTGTAAAGTCTAGAGAATTACAATCATCACCAAGACATGCATTCCTTTGAGAAGAGGTAGAAGGAGCACACTTAGGACTCCTTGATTTAGAAGGATCTTCTTCAGGGACATTTATCTCAAGAGTATCCTTCATAATAGGTTTTACTGGAGTAAACATCAACACATTGGAAGACACTGAAGGGATAAGAGTAGGCACAACTGAAACCTAACCAGCAACTGCCATCTCACATAAGTGCATAGCCTCAAGGTTAGCCTTAACTGTGACTACGTGATTATTACAAATGAACTTAAAAGATTTATGCAAGGTAGGTGGGACTGTAGCCATAGCATGAATCCATGGTCTACCAAGAAGAAGGTTATATGGTAACATTTCTAACATAACATATACAAGGGTGGGTATAGTAATAGGTCCAAGTTGCAAAGGTAAATCAATTGTATCTAGAGCTTATCGCCTAACATTATCGAACCCACAAATAACAATAGAAGAAGTATTAGGAGAAGACGAATCAATATTAATCTTAGGTAATAGATCAATGCTACATACATTGAGTACTAATCTAGTTTCAATGAGAGTATGTCTAATGCCAATTTTATTAATGTTAACTATGATAATTAAAGGGTCCTCTTACTTTTGTATTTTCGAAGGTGGGAGTTCCTGCAGATAGAACATAATATTTGGTGAATATGCATGAATATACGCCATCAATGCATCAACATCTGACGACCTAGCGAAAGAAGGCAATAGGGTCTTTTGCAATCGCATATTTTTAGAAAATACAATGATTTAAGACTTTAAAGGTTACATTTAAATGATTTTAATTAAAAAGGGATTGATCAAAACCCTTAGATCAATCCCCCTTGGATGGAACCTTGTTAGATTTACACCATACCTATAATCGAGTCTCCTCTAAACCTATACAAATTCTAATAAAAAACCACTTTTGATTTACCTTTTGGGTGATCAAATGAATTCATTTAATATTTATGTTTTGTAAGCATGTAGCCCTTATTATAAGCTTCCCAAAAAGTATAATTTTAAATATGTTTAATTTGATTATTATTTTTATTTTTTATTTCTTGTGAATGTAAGATTTTCAATGAACATCAAGTTCTTTGTTTGACACATACAAAAAAATTTAGAAAAATAGAGAAAAGAAATCTAAAAGATAAATGTGCACTAGGTATTGAATCCTTATTCCAACAAAAAAAGAATAAGTTAATTCAAATGAATACAAAAAAAGTTATGTAGGCCAAAGTACACCTCTGTCAAAATTATAATTACTCTAACTTGGAAAATTAATTAATTAAAAATTATGCAACAAAAAATTATGAAAAAATATTCATGCACTAGATATTGGTGTGAAAAAATTATATATAAAAAATTAGAATTGTATCCTATCTATAAAAAAAGTTATGCAATCCGAAGTAAACATCACTTTTTAAAAAAAATGATTAGTAGAAAAAACAAGTTATTTAAAATTACATAAAATGATTCACAATTTATTTTTTTATTTTTTTAAAAAGATATTATAAGAATCTACACAAAATATCTAACAAATAACTAGTTTGATTCATCTTCAAATTCTTAATGGTTTAGTTGCTATAGGTGTAAGAAAGTGAATATCTAGTGAAAAATCCTGATTTTAATGTCAAGTTTGGCCAAAAACTATAACCCATTATTTTGGGATCACCCCCGGAGCAGACAGGAGAAAGTCCCATAGTGAGATCTTATATGGAGTAATTCTAGGTTGTGCGACAAGATCGTAATCACCAAGTGCTTTATTTGTAGGTTTAGGTGCTTGAGGAAGGCTTGGATGTTTATTCATTTTATTCTTATAGGTATGGGCTACTGCTCTATAAGAGGGAGCCTTAGAAAGATTAGGAGAATCACTATCAGATAGAACAAATCCTCTTAGGAGAAGGTCTAGTTGTAGTCACATAAACGACCAGTCTCTTAGGCCTTTGAGGGGCAGTGGAGACACATATTACATTTACAAAATCATCGCAACTAGTAGAATAATTATTTGAAGACATATTCTTGACATCAATCCAAACAAGATCAAATGTGGAATAATTATTTGAAGAAACATTCTCAACATTGATCCAAGGAGAATCAAATGTGGAATGAGGTTCACCATTCACTAATGCATCATCTCTAGAAGAGAGTGCATCACTACAAGGATAAGATTCCTCATTCACAAACGCACCATTTCTAGAAGAGAGTGCATTTGAATAAAGAGTAAATTCATCATTCACAGAAACACCATCTCTAAAAGAGAGTGCATTGGAATGAAGAGAAGATAAAGTGACATTAAGAAAGGTATCCATGATTTCATCTTCTTGCAACAAGATGTCCTCTGAAGCAAGAGTACTTTGGTGAGAAGGATCAAAGATACCAAGTGACATGGGTAAAGCTAGGTCATTATCACATGCATGAAATGGAATATCATTAACATTTTGAACAAAATTGGATACTGAACTAATAAAAGAAGATATTAAACTCATTACAATTTTTTTGGTATTTTCTATTTTCTAGTTACAATTTGCATTTTCAAAGTCTTAAAAGTGGAATTTGAGGTTGAAAATTGTGTTGTTCCCTAAAATTTGATTGTCAAAGGAACTAGTATTTTAGGGATTGAACTAGCTCTCCAGGAGACCTTTCCAATGGTGCAAACGGTTTTGAATTTTGAGCACCGAGTCAAAAGTTATGACCCCACCAAGTAGGGGTAAATAAATTCCTAGTTTTTTGAAAAAGATACCTGCTTCACGTCAGGTTCACCAAAATGTAGAAGAGGGGGATTTGCTACTCACAAGTTCTCTTCATTCAGAGAACTTCTCATGGGGTGAACTATCCTAAACTACCTCAGGAATGGGGGTGAGAGTTCTAGAATCCAAAAGAGCAGGTCATGAACATTCTTTAGACAAACTAACAAGCTCTTAGCTAAAGGATGGCAATGCACAAAATGGATGACAACACAGTGTGCTAGCATCTTGGAGGTGTGTTGGCATCCTGTACAGACTAGAAAGTGAGAATATCACAGAGAATGCAAAGTGGCTCTACTTCTACTCTAATTGCTTAGAACTGACAAAATGTGATAAAGCAACAAAATGTAAGAGAACTATAATAAAATGAAGTAGAACTGATAAAGATAGGAGGGAGAAAGGAAATACTTACAACTGCATGAGTGATGAATCCTCCAACAAGTGAATTTCTTCAAAACTTGCATTTGTAAGACATTTGGAGAAATTGTTGGGGCTATATAGGGGTTTGCCTCAGTCAAACCCCATTTTGGTGTTCCCACCTCCATGGATAGCCAAGATAGAAAGAGAGAGTGTAACCAAAATGGAAAATATGTGTGGTGAAATAAAAACCCGTGCAAGAGTAGAACCCTCACCACCAAGTGTGAGTTATAAAAGCAATCCCCGCTCGAGGAGGAGAATCTATATCACAAAAGAGGTGATAAAAACAATCCCCACTTGAGGAGGAGAACCTGTATCATGAAGCAAAGATACAATATATGAGGGGTGTGGAATCCCAAGATTCTCACAAGCATGAAGTGAAAAAGATGAAGCTATAAGATCCAAGAGCTCAAAGAGTGTTGTGAGAATGTGAGGGAAAGATAACTACAAGAGCTAGAAGTGTGGTAGAGGGTGCTATAGGAGCTTGAGGAAATGTTGTAGCAAGAAATAAAGATGTACAAGCAAGAGAAAGATGGGAGAAGAAGAGAAGAAGTTAGGAGTGAAGCTAAATTTTGGAAGGCTAGAGCTAGAAGAAGTTAGAAGATGCAAATGGAGTGAAAAGACTACTTTTAAGGAGAGAAAAGAAGCTTCTCCAGTCGTTACAAGGTGTCTCGGGTTGTTACCATTGACAAAAGGTGAGAAAAAGTGGCAAGCATGCTCAGAGATAGTTGTTTGAGTGTTAAAACATCTCAGGATGCTAGTGTAGTGCATGGACGTCCACGCGGTGTGCTAGTGTCTAGACACGTCACACTACAAAAACGACGAGAACAGGAAAAGCGTAATGCTTGATGAAAAGTAGATGCGTGAGGGTAGTTTTTGAAAAGGGATGTTGGAGCATCTTGAGAAGGGAAACAGACTGATGTAGGGGCTAAAATGAGCCTACACAAATTCCAAGGGAGTGGACTCTAAAGCAGATGCAAGAATGTATGCAAAATTGTGAGGGGTGCAATTTTACGACTATATAGAATCATTTCACTATTTGAGTGTTTATCTAGATTCATGTTATAGATTATGAGATCTTATCAATATCCTTATATTTATGGATGATATAAAAGTGGTAAATCACATATCCAATGTTTGTTGGCTCTATTGATTTAGAAATATGATGAATCAACAAAAAATGTAAGAAGACAGAATTGTCTAGAGAGATTAAATAAGTGTTTTTTTTTATAGGCTATCTTTCTCTAATCTTATTAATTTTATATTGTGATCTTTGTATTGTTTTGATTAATCCATATCTATAATATATTTATTCATCTATTTAAATTATTATCATTAGTTTTATAGTCATTTTCATCCTAGATGATACTTGATTACCATATTTTTTTTAGTAGATATCACCTTTCATTAGTGTTATCATTTTGATAGTTTAATTATCATATCTATGTAGTTATTATTATTTGCATGATTTATGAATGATTTATTTTAGTTGCCAAATTGATATTTAGATATATTGACTCATTTTCTATTTGATATTCATTAAGTATTTTAAATTAGTGATTTATTAAACAATATTTCTATATATCTTTTTGATATTGTAGCAAATATGTATTCATTAATTTTTACTTAATTGAGTATGGGGTGGCTAGGTATTTTGGATTTTGGATGATTAATGAAAATACCTATACATAAGATTACTTGCAAAGTCATTACCTCATAATAATTCTTTCAATATTTTATAGTTTACTAAAGTTAGTGATCAAATTCTTTCTAATCTTGGGGAAATTCTTCCTTGTCAATATCAAAATAGTTGTGTATAATTTTTTGTAGATTACTTTAACTAGAAAATTAGTTATTAATGGAATAAATATGAAGTATTTATTGATTTAAATATAATATTAAATTCTAATGACTCTATAGTTGAGTAGGCCATTTATTTAGTGGAAAGTTGAGTACATAATGTTCATGTTCATCATTTATTGTTAGGAGATAGAGTTACCATTTGAATTAAATAGTTATTGTGGGAATTTTATCCAATTATTGCTTTGCATAGTTATCAAGATATCATCATATCATTGTGCATAATTAGTAATTGATATCATTTCTAGTCATGGGTTCTAAATTTTATTTAGTTGTTAAATTGATTATTAATAATCCCAGTTAACACCTTGTATAAGATGCATAAAGTCTCTTATTTATTATATTTTATTTTATTACAAATTATTAATAATTGAGTTGTATATTAAAGATACCTTTAAGAATATTCCTTGAATATTACTTGAGTATATTTCTAACAATTGTGAATTTCTAGTAGAACACTTCCAACTAATGGTAAGTTGTTACTATAGTCAAATCACTTCAGTTGAAAAATTAAGGTTATGATGTATTGACTATTGCTCACATAGTTATAATTATGTTTGAATGAACTAGTTATAGTTATAAATGTTAACCTAGTTAGATTTGTGAGTAAAGTAATCTTGAAATGATTGAAAATTTCTTAGGAGTAGATTATTCAATACCTAATAGAGTAAACCAGTAACTATTGAATAAAGTGAACGAAGCCTAGGTTATAGGTAAACATGGAAATATTTACATTCAAAAATTAACATCAAACACCTCTTTGGAACATGTTTATTTAGTAGATTTTTAATTAGGTTTTTGTCCATGTTTCACTTGACTGGGTGGTAGTAGATGAAGAACTGTCTAGAGAAATTAGACCCTAGAAAGGGTTGTGTACCTACTCAAGTAGTTACATGAAACATAGACTAGAAACTAGAACTACATATATACTATATACTCCTTGATCCCATTTGGAAGTGATGTATGTATGTATATATACTCCTTGTTCTTAATACATAATATTTTAGGTGTAAGGTTAGGGAATTTTAAAAAAATAGAATTTTCAACTTACTTATAAATTAAGTAAATCATTTTTTAACACAAATAAAAACTTGAATTTGAACTTGAGAAGAAATCATGAGCTATAATAAAGTGTATATCCAAGGATAATGCAATGCTTAGTGCATTAGATGAAGGATTTGTGTTGATTACATGAAATATTGAGGGTAATTTTTGGTCATGTAAGTAGATATAAATATCATGGTACAAAGGAGACTCTAAACCAATAATCTCACAAAAAAGCTCTAGATTAGAGACATCATATGTGGGAATGAGGAGTTTTTTACTAGAATTTCACATAGATGACTATCATGTGGTATATCTAACAAGAATCTAATGGTAACCATAGCATTTGAACCTTTATTTTTGAGATGAGGGACTCACTCAAACTAGAAATGGGTGAAATATTTCCTAAAACTATCCACCATCCACTTATATGGGAGAATCTTGTCAACTCTAGTTCAATATTCATTATTAAATTTCTTGATCACAAGTTGGGATTCCCTATAGAACTATGACTACATGATATTCCACTATTTAGCTATCCTAAGCCTTGTGATTAAAGCATCAAATTTTCCATACTGTTGGTGCATAGAAACTCTAAGCTAAATTCCTTAGGTATGAATTCACCTTCAGAGTGATGAAAATAATGCTAGTTTCTAAACCATGTTGTGTGCAAGAATGGTGAAAGTATGCTTTCCATAATGATGTATGACTAACTATGATAATGGATTCATTAAGAATATCAATGACTAATAGATGATCATCTATGAGTGGGGATTTAAAAAAATGGTCTATAATAACTTTCCCTTCGATGACTTTCTTGTCCTTATTATCTATTTCTAACATAGTGAGAACCATTACCTACTTGTCCATCATCTTGTAAGTGAGGCCTTCAATAGGAGATAATTGAGAGAATCTATTTTAGAGTTGATATTTGTCTAATGATTGAGTATGTAATTTCTTTTTTTTATATATTTTAAGACAAATACTAAACTTTATTACCCTATTGTATGGGTATAAATAATATCATATTTGACTAGATGTTGTGCACTTTTTCCACACACACCCCACCGGAGGTAGGGACCCTCTTTTGCTTGCTTTGTCTTTTGGTACGGTTAGGTTTCTTGGAATTTTGGCTTCTACTTCACTTGAAGGAACTAATGCTTTACCTACACTTAGGGTTCTTTGATTGCAACGTTTTGATCTCTAGTCATCGCTAGAACTCCATGCTTTCATCTAAAATTCCATTTGTGGGAAAATTTGGCTAAGTCCAAGTGAGGTTCGTAGATTTCACCCTCAGGTGGCTTTTTCGAAGAGTGGGTCATCTCGAAGAATCTGAGGTACCTCAAATTTTCTGCACTTAGTTTCTTCTAGAGAATCCGCAGCTTGGTGGATTTTCCAAAAGGTTATTTCTTTCAAAGAATCTGGTCCCTGGCAGATTTTATGAATCTCGCAAATGGTCATATATCTAAGATTCTATTTATCAGTCATTCTCTAATTTCTCTCTACTTGGAACTTATGTGCTTGGTTTGATTCATCACTAAGGTTCTTGAGATTAATGTTTTTTTTCCAATTGTGTTGATGCTATCTTGGAAGATGGAATTTTCAGTCACAATAGTTGTCCTCAATTTTCATAGATGCGAAAAGTTGGTTTATATATATGTGCATATTTTAGGGTCTTTGTTTGCACTTGATTGATTTTCAGTTTAGCTTTCCCTGAAGTTGAGTCAGATTGATTTGAAAGATGGGTCTTCACACATTTCACTCTAAGATTTTAAGTCATGTGGTATAAGGGCATTATGTTATGCACTGGTTTTACACAGAACATTATCAGAATCTTAACATGATTGACTTGATTGTAGATTATTAAAAGTGAAATTTGATCATGACACCTGTTAATTTGAAGTGAGGTTTTCATTTCAGCTCTAATCACATTTTGTAGGCACATAGAATATTTATCAAACAAAAATGTGGGTTTTACAGTGTTTTCAGAAAATCCGGCCTTATAAGAAATTCTCAAAGGAAGAGGGTTCAAAAATTATGTGGTTTCCTAGATTTTTCGAAGAGCTAAATTAAAAAAATTAAACACATGAAAATTCCATGAGAAGCAAAATTTCCCGAGGGTTACAAAATTCAAAGAATTCTTTGAAGCATGGATTTCGTGAAATATTAGTGTTTGGAGAATCCTTCGTACACTGGATTCCACGAAGAATTGCGTGCTAGAAAATTTGCATATTTCATTAATCGGTGGAAAGGTGATCGCATAGTGGTGCATGATAGAATGAATATTAGGGTTCGAATTGAAAGAATATGCTTTAGTCAGAGATAAAAATCAGAAATTCAATGAATAGGGTGATAATTTGGGATTTGAAGCTTTGGCTTTTGGTTCAACATTAAATTCGCACGAACGCAATAGGATCATGGTTAGAGATGTTTCATGGGTCTATCAAAGTGGCGACATTATGGTGCAAGAAATATTTGTGCTAGCAAAGAGGGATGTTGAAATAACAGTTATTCAAATAATATGAAATGTGAATTTCGTGTGTGTTTGGTACTCCTGCGAAAATAAGAAGTATCAAAACATTTTAGAAATCTTGATGTCATGTGGATTTTCTCGGGCCAACTCCTAGTTAGGTATGATCAACACAGAGAAATGTGGTATCAAAAGAATGACATGGATGATAGATGACGAAAAAAAAGAAATTGAAGATTCATAAAGTGAGGAGTTCTATTTCAGAAAATATGCATAATGGAGAAATATTTGAGGTGGATTATTCGAAAGAATTAAGGTTCAGAAAATCCAAACGCACTTGGATTCCTTGAAGCTCTTGAATCCACAAAGTCATCAATTCCCCGAAAACATCAAAAGCATGATGCTCGGTTGTTACAAAATGAATATAGGAGAGCTAAATCATGATGAAGATGAATTCTACAGTGCTCATATTTTGAGTTGTTGTTCAAGGAAGCTTTTAGTGAAGATAGCTTGTTAAACGGTATGAGGAAACTCAATTTCCATATGTGAGGACTAGTTTGCAGTAATATACATTCCTAGTGTGACAGTGTTTTAATGAGTATTTGGATTCCCGAAAGATTGTGATAATTGTGTCATTCTGTCACAGATTTCTCTAGCCGTTTATGAAGACCATGAAAGATAATTCTTAAAAAAGGTAGTCGGTTGGATAATTTTGGATGTCGTTGCTCTGATTCTTGAGTGACTTCAAATTATAAATGAGAATATAAAGATTTGTAGATGGAAGTTGATGTATGATCTTAGGAACAACGTGGAAAAAGAAGTAACACAGCCACAAATGAAATATAACAAGGTACTATTTTGAGGCATGGTTGTAATGATCATTCATCATTTTATTCATATACATGGCAGTTTATCATGATTTCACTGGCGGGTGATAAATTGGATATAGAGTGTTCATCAATATTGTAAGTTTTGCAACGGTTGAAGAATGCACAAGGGCAAGAAATTCGTGAAGAAACAAAGCCTGGAGAATCTGCCATCACTCAAACTTCCTGAAGAATTGGAGTCTGGAGATTTCAAGCATGTATGGATTTCTCAAAAGGAATAGGTTGCAGAAAATTCACTAGGGGACGAATTCCCCGAAGGTGGAAAATCTCCAAAAGGTATAAATCCACTAAGGATTGAAAATCACGAAGGTGCTGATAAATAAGATACCAAGTAAAAGGCTCGATTTAATGGAGTCTGAGGTGATGATTATTCAAAGGCAACTTGTATACATAGGCCGTGGGATCCCTCGAAGAACATGAATATACACTGATTCAAGGGGATATAATTTGCAGTATATGAGGCCATCGAATGTACAAAACAAAATATGGGAGGTTCAATAAATATTTTAGATTGGGCTTCATAGGATCAAACTTAAGAACATTGTTCATCATAATTGGAGATTATAGTTCTAACAACACTGAATGTATGAGATCAGTGAGAAAAGAGATTAAGTGAATTAAAAGGCCAGCGGGAAATGATGTGGTGTCCTACGCAATTGGATATATATGATGTCAGGGGTTGATTGAAATTAGGAAAATTCATGTAGTAGTCGATATGAAATCACTAAATGGGAGCCAATAGCAAAAAAAAGATATTTGGATACTTAGAGATTAAATCAAATGTTGATATGGGTTATGTGTAGGTGGCTTGTGACACAATCAAGACTTTGAGATAGAAATGATGAGATTGGAAATGAGACTATTCCATAAATGATCTACATTTATCAACAGTGTTACTTCATTGGGTTGCTTGTAGAGATGACACTTTCTAAAGTATTTTCAGCATATGTGTCATGTAGATGGCATAGAAATCCCTCTTGGTTGGTATTTAATTTGAGTGATTATTGTTTGATAAAGGAAAAGGTTGAGTGTTAATATGGTGGTTATGCAAAACTTAACTATTGTCATTCTTTTTTAGTTCGAAAAAGGGAACAATTAAAGACTGTAAGTTGATGAGCTAGAAAGAAAACAGATTAGTCCACTTATGACCACAAATTGAATTTGGAGGAAAGGGCTGATAGAAAATAAATGGTGTTCCATGTATAAGTTCATGAATCGGGGCTTGTTGTTTCATTGTAATAAGTTTCCTGGATGTGTCATGATAAATGATCTCATGCTTATCGAATGACTATCAAGTAGAAGTCTGATGATGGGGTCATTGTAATCCTCATCATTTAATTTATATTTCCAAGGCAGTGTCCATGGCTATTTGCAAGAGAGAAAGTAGAGAACTTGCTCAATATTCTATTCTACTTGTAGAAATAAATCCTATTTGCATGAAAGGAAAATTGCAAGAAAGGGAACTAATCTAAGGAACACTTGCAAGAATTGAAAAGGCTAAACTACTTCATACTTGCTGGAAATGAAAAGCTTGTTGGGAAAGAAAAGCTTGCCTGAATTCAGATTCAATTTAGAAAGTTGGAAATACATTGTTGGAAATGAAACTAAAACTATCCTATTTCCTTCAAGCTAAAATAAGTCTTTCTAGTCCCCCCCTTTTTTCTCAAATTATTACATTGAATTTATAGAATTCATATTTTATATCTATCCAACTAATCCACTAAGAATGTGGATCCAAGATCCTATTTTTTAGGGGTCATTTACAAAACTCTAAAAAACTGAAGTTGTTGTCCTCCATCACACCACATTTGTCTTAGTCAATTTCTGACACATACTGCTCCTTCCCTAATGCAAATCATTCCAAATTCTCAAAAGTTTTTTTATCCCTTGCAATCTACTTTCCAGATCATTTTGAATTTTTGAATTTCATTGAGAAACCGGGGATATATCACTATTTTACTAATACTGCATTTTTGACAATTTTTGGGTGCATGATTTTTAGGTAACCTTCAGTTCTCCACATGAATGAAGGGATTTTTCTTTAGTTTACTTGACCAAATATTTGTTGATTATCTTGAATAACATTCCACTATCATCAATGACACTTAATTTATTTAATACTCAAAGAGTCTTTTTTATCTTCCCATAATGTCTTCAAATCCTTGTGTGGAGTTGATGTCTAGAGCTCTTAGCTACAAGTGGTTGTAGCTTCTTCTTACCATGAGTTATTTAATAACTCATTTATCTGCATTATATCATCTTAAACACTTCATGGAGACATATTAGAAAAAAATTGGATCACATAGATTACTAAAAATAAACTAAACACTTTATATTCTACTTTAAACAAGCTAAAGAACTTTCAATCATTACTCAAATCCACTTTAACACTAATGCATTAGGGAGAAATAGATTATTTTCTTTGATAAAATATGAGATAATTTATGGTTTCATTATTTCCCCCACACCTAAAATGTTGCAAGTCCCTCTACAACTCATAATGAGACTTCAAATTCAATAAATTCATTTTTTTAGTAGTTGCTCCTAATAGCTCGTGACAACTCCTAAACACTTTCAAAATAGCTCTAGATAGGTTCAAATTGCTTCTTAGATCTTCGAACTACTTTTAGATGTTTTTTTTTAGCTCCAAACAACTCCTGAATAGTCCATAAATCTCAAGATATGCTTTTAGGTACTTTTTCTTCTTCTTTTTGAGTGGATTGAGTAAAATGAAAGAACTTTAAGTTGAATAAACGTAAAATAATAAAGTAAATACATGATTTTATCTTAGTTTTACATGCAACCATCATGCATTAGTTGTAGTTCACTTTCTCTATGTTGCATGCAAATAATTTCTTCAAATTTTGAGAGTTACAAATTGATATTTTACATTGAATACCAACTCAAATTGCTTCATCATTAGTTTTGTTGCACTAACCAATCATCCATAATTCCAAAATATCTAATACAAGTTTTTTGAGCAACAACTTGTATAGAAAATTGCATGCTTACAGCCTTAGAGAAGAGGAAATGGCATGTTCAAAGCACTTATTTGCAAAAAATAAAACCTACCCTAACCTACTCTACTTAATGATGTAGAGAGGTTACACATAACCATTAACTAGTTCTGAAAAATATCTTCTCTTTCTCCAAGTATGTTTCCATGCTTTCAATTTTTTGAGAGAAGAGAATGAAAAGAAGATGACAAAAATTTTGAAACTCAATGCTTCACCTTCCTTTGAAGTGGAAACCTTTTCCATGATTGTTGATTCTTGCAAATTTACATGGGCTGATTGGAGAGATCTTACAATACTTCCTTTTGATTTGTTGCATGAATGAGTGGAAATAGCTCCTTGTTCTTCAAATATTTGATTGGGAAACCCTCCTTTGACTTCAAAAATCTGATTGGGCAGCCATTCTTGGATTTTGAGATCTCTAAATAAGTCTCTTTTTTGCAAGCTTTTGTAATGAAGATAAGATCTCTTCATTGTATTCTCCACCTCTTGCAAGCAATAATCCATCAATTCTTTCCTTAAAGAAACATCATTTGCTATGACTTGGAGTGAGGTCATCCAACTAATGAAATTTTGAAATCTAAAAGAATGCCAAACTAGTTTTCCTAATTCCCTAATGACACTTATCCCTAGCAATAACACCAAAAATTATGGGGTCATTGTAATCCTCATCATTTAATTTATCAATCCAAGGTGGTGTCCATGGTTTTTTGCAAGAGAGAAAGTAGAAAAATTGCTTGATAGTCTATTCTACTTGCAGAAATAAATCCTATTTGCATGAAAGGTGATGGCACCTTCAAATTTGCAAAATTTGAAGTTCCCATATTGAACCCTAAAAAATCTTGTTCCATCTTGAACCCTTGTTACATTTGGATGTAAGGTTGTTATCTGAGGGTTTAGGGTTTTGTTCATTATAATTTCTTGTCGCATTCTATTTAGTCGTTGGCTGCATATTGCATGTTTCTAGTCATTTTAAAACTTTCTTATGTCTATCAATGTCATCAAGTAACCAGTCCATCTCGCCTCAGTCTGAATTTTGTATCTTATAAGGTTAAGTAGAGCGCCATTTGGCCTTTACATCCTTTGCATTTCATGACTTAGAAGTTCTCAAGCCCATTTTCTCATGTCATCCTCAAGGGTCCCTTTCATTAGAACAACTTAAGTGCATGTGCTTAGGGTTTTCACTTAAGTCTCGATGGTCATCTTACTTTATTGCTCATCGTTGATTTCTTCAGAAGTGCATGTTTTGAATTTGTGACGAGTGATGAAGTGTTGTTTCTTTAATATCGCTCATCACAAATAACTTCTAGAGTCTCTCTTAAATCAATGTGATGAGCAATGCTCCCAAATGAGATTATCTGTTACAAATAATATTTCAAGAATTTAATGACTCTTAGTTTGCAACCAAATTTTGCAAAGTTATCCCCAGCAGAGTTGCCATTTTTGTTGGTGATTTTTAAGAATCAAACTTAATCTCAGTCCTTACCTATGAATTTTCCACAACTCAATCATCAGCAAGGTTGAGGATTGGCCAACACTTAAGTAAAGTACTTAGTACCTCACTTCTTCTCTTCAAGCTCTATGAAACTCAGGACGGTAATCCTATGCATGCTCATAATATCTCACATTAGTTCAAGATAATTTCCTCACACATATGCATTTCCTCAAGAAACTCACCTCATCAAAGGCTTGGAAAAACTTGGGTGAAAGTGTTATTCGTTTCAGGGAATGCATTTTTATACTGAAAGTTGGGGAAATATAGTTTAGAGGATATTGGGAATTTGTCTTCATCTTGAATCCTAGGCCAAATTTATTACTAACTCAGTTGGCCATGAGATAAACTAATAAAATAATCAGTGCCCTATTTGAGGGAGAAACATAGTCACAACTTGCAATCAATCAGCAATACAATTATGATTGAACATAAAAAATTAATGCACTATTAGTACGCCACTTTGTAGCATCTAACTCACTATGTTCAAAATATTACTTCCTTACCAAATCTTATTTCCCTTTCCTATAAACTTATGACCTCATTTTAGCATTTAATCAATTCATTGAACTAAAGCATAGAAAAAACTCATCCATTGGGTGCAAATGATAGAAGATAAACAAAATTATTCTCAATAACTTCATTCATAATTTAGAAGAAAGATACATAGGAGAGGAATATTTTAAAACTAACATTCTTTCCATTGCTATTATTTACTTTGTAAAACCATATTTAAGATCTTCATATAATATAAATTTCACCCTAGATTAGCTTTTGATATATTTTCTAATGTATCTATTTACACTTTATTTGCTCTAAGAGAATAATACTCATCTTGACCTATTCTGGACTCAAAATCTTCAAACTCTCTTAACATCAGCCATGGAATCCCCTTTATAAATAGTGGAGCAACAAGCATCTGGCTGAATTATGATTTCATTTTCATTTCAATTCATTTTAGAAATCCAATTTCAACTGATTCCTCAAAGAACTCCCCAAGAGGTTTCTTACAAAATCATTTGGGAACAGGGGAGGACAAAAAGCAAAACACATGTGCAGTATATATACCATTGGTTGTTGTCACTGTGTTCATTGTTGAAACAAAAAAGATTCCAAATCTTATCAGCCGAAGGACTTCCACATCAGCATGGAAGAGCAAAAGAAAAACCATGGACAAGCTAAAACAAATACCTCCTATGCAAAGACCCTAGTGTCATAAAAAACAAAAACAAGGCGATGACCCTATTTAGAGTCGTCGACATCGGAGAATGCCCAGCCGCTCCTTGTCCTCGATGAAATTGGAGGGACAATCACCACGTCATTGACAGAGCTTCGATATGGCACTAGAGAATGGAGGTATTGGTCATATCCTGAATCAGTATCACCTTCAATTTCTGAAGGACTATCAGAAAGCACGATAGGAGAATTGTGTTTGCCTAGGCAAGCCCTATGACTTTTCTCTTTTTTCTTGGCCTTCTTCACTAGCTGAGCCAATTCCTTGCCTTTGAACTTGACCATTTCTCTTGGAATGGTCCTATTTCTCAAGCTGTATGTACTCTAAACAATTGATTTCTTCTTATGACCTCTATCCCTCCTTTTACCCTTTGAAACCTTAGGAGAAGCCTAGGCTTCCTTCTCAGTTATATCCTAATGATACTCAAATACATTGAGTTGGCTAGACCTTCTAACAGGCTAAATTATCACACTAGTTTTCCCCATTTTTTAGAACAAGTAGAATTTAACAATTCAAGACAGAGCTACAAGGAGACACACCAACAACCAAAAAAATTGTAACCAACCTAGCAGAGAAATTCCTAACCAAATGAGTGCACCGAGACATTACACTGACGGCTCAAGTCTAGCTGATGAATTTCGTTATTGGCAAGACTATGAATTTCACTAAGTCCCCCTACCAATGTAATTCTGCTATAGTGATATGGTGGGTCGTAAATACTTCCTTGAACTCACCCCGATGACAATATACTACCGACAGGATCCACTTTTTTGGGAAACTTGTTGAGAATATTATAGATTCCCTTTTTATGCTCTGGAATTGTACCACGATTGGTAAGACACAACTAAGCTCATTATGACTAACATCGTTGACCATTGTTTTTTTGATAAGACCCCTATGTCGCTGAGACTACAAACTACATCATGCCGATGTGTATTACCAAATGAAATAACATTGGTGAGACTTTGTCGATGTCTTTCCGATAGACTGCAAAAAGACATATATTAGTATAGAATGCTTTATGGATTGGTGAGACCTACATCATGTTATGTTGATATGGTTTACACATTGAAATCTCAAGGACAAGTGAATTCTATGGGACCAAATGATAAAATATGGGAAAATTTGTTATGCAAAGAAGATTCATGTGCTTATGGTATGGGAATTTTTTGGGAACTAACGGGTATGTGCAGCCATGAAATTTTCAAAATTTTACAGTTCTAACAGTGGCTCTGTCTGGGGATGAATGATTGTGAGATCATTGCAAGGATCCAAATTTTTGGGTGAGCAGACCAAAATTTCAAGGTGATGGACCAATGAGCAAGATGGAATGAATGGAAATGGAGATGAACATGACCCTATACTAGTGTACATGGAAAGATTTATTTAATAAAGGATTGTCATGATTTTCCATGTACTGGAAATTCCTATTCCTTTTTATTTCCTAAACTACTGTGCATGGAATATAAATCTTTGAAAGGGTTGTCAAGAGTTGTCCATGCACTGGCAACCCTTAATCCTCTGTATTTCTCAAGAGAAAAAATGCTTCAAAAATTTCCCATGTACAGGCAACTCCTGTTCTTCACCAGTCATGTTTTGCAAATAATATGAATCTTCACCTTTTTTGCCAACAACAACAAAGGGTCCCAACCACAAAGCTTAAAATTTCCCATGTTTTCCCTTTTCCTGACACCTTGCATTCCATATTAGCACCAGATCATTTTCTTCAAATTTTCTATCTTTTTCCCTTTTATCAAATAAATACTTCATTTGTGCCTACAATTTCACATTTTGGTTTTGAGCTACTCTTCTTACTTCATCAAGCTCTACCAATTGTTCCATTCTTTCCTCCATTGGTTCTGGAATATCTATATCTTCCTAAAGGATGAATTTGTAAACTGGTAACAAATTTTGTAAAGGAATCCTTGCTTGTGTTCCATATACTAATTCAAATGGGGACTTTCCAATCGCCTTTTTCACAGTTATCTTATCAGCCCATACAACCAACCTCAATTTTGAATCCCAAGCCTTTTTATTCCCACCTAGCATGCTCCTTATGATCTTCATAAGAATTTTGTTGTTGGACTATGCTTGACCATTAGCTTGCAAATGGTAAGGAGCTGCATAAGAAACAATGATCTACCATATGTACTGCAAAAATCTTTAAACTCATCAGATCTGAAACACATCCCATTATTTGTGATAAATATTAATGGTGTACTAAATCTGGTAATGATGTTATCTATTAAAAATTTGATTACAACTTTACTTATTGCTTGCTTGGTTGGGACTGCCTCTACCCATTTGGTGAAGTAATCAATAGCTACCAGTATCCATTTATGTCCTCCACTTGATTTCTCTTGTATCTCCCCAATGAAATCAATTCCCCACTGATGAAAAGGGGCATCAACCTACAAAGGTCTAAGTGGTAAAGCTCCCTGATACTTCATTTTCCCTAAGAACTTCTGACATGCTTCACATCTTCTTACATATGAAAAAGAATCATTAAAGAATTTTGGCCAATAATAACCTTCCCTTAGAATTTTGTGTGCAGTTGTCTTTGCAGAATAATGGCCTCCACAGACCCCTTCATACATTTCTCTTAAAACACGCTTGGCCTATGAATCATCTAAACATAGCATTAACAACATCATGTCCCTATTTAAATCCAAAACAAATCACCTTCGATGAACACATATTTGGATGCTTGCAGCTTCAAAGTTCTTCTCTGATTGTCACTTAATCCTTCATAGCACTTCATGTATTTGAGGTAATACATGATATATGTATACCAAGCAGTATGCTCAATACTTGCAATTGCATTTCCTTCATCTTCTATATTGCAAATTTGATTTGCTTCAATATTTGTTTCTGCCATTAACTTGGCCAAAGCTTGACCTCTCACTAATTTAGTGATTTGTATTTCCATATCAAATTCTTGAATTTTATTAATCCACCTGCATCTCTTTCCAGTGACCTCTAACTGTGTCAAAATATCTTTAACAGATGCATGAGGTACATAAGCTATCACTTTGGCTCCAACAAGATATGGTCTAAAAGCTTTTATGGCTTTCACCAATGCAAATACTTGTTTTTCCATTATATCATATTTCAATTCTGATCCCTGCAATGAGTTCTGAAAAAAGATAGGTTGCTCATGACATTCCTCATTTTTCTATAACATAACAACAGCTATAGTATGTAACAAAGAAAATGAAAATATTTGAAAGTGTTTTAAAAAATCTGGAGACTTAAGAACAAGGGCTTCTTTGATGGCCCTTTTGATGGATATGAAAGCTTCCAATGCCTCTGTAGTCCATTCTATCTTTTGTCCCTTTCTTAACATTTTTGATATGGGCTTAATAATTTCAGAAAAATTAGACACAAATCTCCTAACAAAATTGATCTGTCCAAAAAATGATTGGATGGCCTTGACCATTTTAGGAATAGGGATTTTATCTATAGCCTCAACCCTCTCAGGATCTATTCTAATTCCCTCCTTTGAAACAATATGTCCTAAGAGTTTTCCCTCTGTGACTGCAAAATGACATTTTTTAGGGTTCAGACTAATACCATATTCTAAAGCTTTAATAAATACCTTTTCCACATGTTCTACATGAACTTCAGCCCTTTTTGAATAAGCAGTAGGGTCATCTTGATATACCACCATGATAGCATTAATCAAATCTACAAATGCTACTTCCATAGCTCTTTGAAAGGTTGCACCTGCATTTGTGAGACCGAATGGCATTCTCACATAAACATATGTTCCCCATGGGGTTGTAAAAGTTGTCTTGTACTGCTTAGATTCTTTGACTTTGACCTAGTTGTAACTAGAGAACCCATCCATCATAGATAACAACTAACACCCTATTACTTTATGTAGTACAACCTTCATATTAGGTAGAGGATAATTATCCTTGAGAGATGCCATGTTTAGGTTTCTAAAGTCCACACATAATCTGATATCCCCATTCTTCTTCCTCATAGGAACCAGGTTCGAAACCCATGTCAAATGCCTGATTGGTTTGATAATACCCCCATCTCTAAGTTTTGTCAATTCCTCCTGCATTTTTGGTTCCAATGTTGGGTTGATAAGTCTTTTTCTTTGCCTGAATGGTTTTGCATTTGGCTTTAACAGGATTTCATGTTGAAACAAATCTTCCCTATATGCTTTGAGATCTTCATAAGACCATGCAAACACATGTTTATATTTTTTCAATAGTGCAATCAACATTCTTTGAATTGTCGGGCTTATTTTATTTCCAATGTATACCCTTTTTAGTGCCAGTTCAGTCCCTAAATTGACTTCTTCAATATCCTCCCTCTTGACTGGTGTCTGCTTCATGAGGGATCGATCATTTCCATCATATACCCTTTCCAATGCTACTAGCCCTTTTGGAAGCTTATTAGTTCTAAGTTGTAAGACCTCCTTCCCAAATATTGTCTACTTTTTGTCTACCTCTTCGACAAATGCATTGAAGTCAATTTCTTGGGCTTCATATTGATCTATACAGTGAAGAAATTTCAAGAGGTCAATATCGTCATTAAAAACCTTCCAACTGTATATATTATCAAGTACAACGGGTCTTGCTTTGAACTCAATTTGAGATACTCCAGCCAATGTGATATCCTCTCTTCTTAGTGCTACATTGGCTAAAAATTCTGCCATTATGTTCTTCGACCT
Organism: Sequoia sempervirens; assembly: GCA_007258455.2. Lineage (NCBI taxonomy): Eukaryota > Viridiplantae > Streptophyta > Pinopsida > Cupressales > Cupressaceae > Sequoia > Sequoia sempervirens. Next base: position 130,620,226 of record VDFB02075321.1, on the reverse strand, counting down.
ATCAATCCACTCAATTGAGAAAGAATCAAACAACTCAATTGTGTCCCATACAACTTTCCTATATTGTTTCATCCTCTTGTTTTTTGCTGCATATTTTGATTTAACTTGAGAAACAACTAGCTCTGAATCCCCTAGAATAGTTAGCAGCTTAATCTTATGTTTTACAACCATATTCAATCCTGTTAGTAAGGCTTCATACTCTACTATATTGTTCATGCATTCAAATGCTAGAAATAATGAATACTTAAAAGTAACTCCTTCAGGGGAAACAAACACTATTCCTGATTTATTACCTTCTTGGCTGCAAGCTCCATCAAAGTACATTTTCCACAAGCCATCACAGTTTTTTGCAACATTCTTATAAATTGGATCACCATTGATCAACTCTGGCTAGGCTAGTTCTATCTTAAAACTTCTAAGATCCATATCACAAAAGAAATTGACTTGATCTTGAGGCACACAATCTACGATTGGGTTCATCCTTGGCTCCTTGTACAACTTAACTTCCTAGCCATTCACTGGAATTGTTGCATAAGACAAATCAAATTAGACATTTCCCCCAATCGTTGTCATCCACTATCTTGATAGAAGCATCCCAAACTGAGGAGGGGTATCAATTACTGTTATATCTATATTATAGGCCACTTGAGGATAAGCAGCTAATTTGACTTCAACATCTTTCATAACACCTACTACTGGAACAAGCCTACTATCCATTGCATAGAACTTCCCTTCATTAGTATCTACCCACATACCAAGTTGTTTCATAACTCCAATTGGCATGATATTGATTGCAGCACTAGAGTCTATCATGCAATTCCTCAACAATTTGTTATTTATAAGCAGCGTGGTGAAAAAAGGTTCAACTTGTGGGGAATTTACCAATACATCATTTAGACACACTTCTAGGACAGTCATCTTCTCTTGCTTATTAACTGTTTTAGTGGCCATCTGATTTTTAGAACTTGTACTTTTCTCATTTCCATTTGATATCAATTGAATTGCACTATCCCTATACTCCTTAATTCTCATCATCTCAAGCAGTGGGACAGACATTTTTACCTGAGATAAAGCCTGAGAGAAGTCAAAAGAAGGACCCTCCACCTTAATTGTTTTCTTTTGCTCTGATGCTTCTTCTTTGCTTTCTTCCTTCTGGAGAGACTTCTTCTCTTTGTATAACTCCCTGTTCTCCTCCTTTTGGACCAACTTTTGTTCATTCTTATCAAGATTTTTATTTTATGTTTTCTTCAAAACTCCTGGTGTTACTTCTCTACCTTTCATAAATATTCCCCTACGAACACCTTCTTTTTCATTCACTTTCCTATTTCTTAACCAATACTTGTTGTTTGCTTCTTCAACTACATCAATGGTTAACCTCTTTATTTCCTCTTCAATGGGTCTCCTTATATCGCATTAAGTAGGCACCTCAACAGAGTATTGTTCTGCATAACCTTCTTCAGGATCAGAAAAAACTTGTTGTTCAACCATGTGGACATTGCACCTTTGATTTGAAATATCGTACTCACAACCTTCATCTTCTAAAGATAAATATTCCTCCTTAACAGGATGAGAAGTATTTGAAGTCAAAAATACTGAGTTATCTTCTCCACTACTACCCACTAGAATCCCTTCTTCTTGCATTTCTTGGGCTAAAACACAGTGATTTGGGGAATGTGGCCCATCACAACCTTCACACCAGAGACTATTATTGACCATATACATCCCCTTCTTCCTTAATGGATCAGGTGTTTCTTTTTTCCTGGGTCTGTCTATTACAGGTTTTCCATCCTTCCAATTTGTATTGTAAGGCATGTAATGTAAGCAAGGCCTCTCATTTCTATATGCATTCTCCTATTTGTACTTGTAATTATTGACTTGCTAAGGAACCCTAGGATTGTCTCTCTTACTGATCATCCCAGGAGCTTTCCTGTTGTTTTCAATGGTCAGTGCTATCTTTTGGGCTTCAACCAAATCTCTTGGAAACCTGTTTCTTAATTCATTCCCTATTTTTGGATCAAATGAATTCAAATAAATACTCAATGCTGCAGAGTCTGAAAACTTTGACCCAGGTGGTATCTTATTCTACAATTTGCTAAATCTCTGGTTAAAATCATAAATTGACTCATTCTGATTTTTTTGAATCCATATTAGTTCATGTAAAGCAGCATCTGGTGCACATGGATTTCCATAATGTTCAAGAAATCAATCCTGAAATTCTTGGATAGAATCAACAGAGGTTGTTGGCAGGCTATTGAACCAATCCCTAGCTTCTTTAGTGAGTGACATCATGAACAACCTCATATGTAAATCTTCATATATGATATATCCTAGAAGTGTTGGACAAAAGCATTAAAATTCCTCAAATGATCTTCAACAGTAATTGCACTGCTCCCTGTAAACTTAGGAAAAAGACTTCTCCAACTGCTATCCATAGGGTAAGGGTATAATTGAAACCCTGTCAAATCAAATTGTTTGATCATTGTTGTATATTGTTGTGGGGGAGGATTATGCAAGTGTTGATAATGGTATACTGGATTATTGTATTTTGTATGAAGATATGGCACATATTGTTGACCATGAGGTGGTTGTGCATTTGTATGTTGTGATGCAATATACGGTGGATGGTTTGGTTATTTGTATTGATTTCCCATTTGATTCTGAGGAACCTTTGGCTGATATGAAGGCCCTGCATAATTGTTTCCTTGCTTATGAGGTGGTATATACTTTGGAAGATTAGTTTTCTAAGCCTTAATTTGAGCTTCCTACAATTTCAAGTCTTGGATTGCTTTTATCATTTGGATCTTTTTGTGTTCAACTTTTGCTCCTTCTACTTCTTGTTTATGAAACTTGAACTGTGCTTCTATTTCTTCACGAGTTGAGAATTCATAATTTTCTTGAGGGATTACATGATCAATAGGCTCATCTTGATTACCCTCCATTCTTTGATCATATTCCTGTTGATATTTGATTCATTCAGCTTCGAGTTTAGCATCAAACTCAGCCTATTTCTGAGGATTATAAAAAGGATTTATTTGTTCTTCAGGGGTACAAGGTTCTGCACTTGAATTATCTCTCCATGTATCATAACGGTCATATGTCTCACAATGTGGTCTTGATGCTTTGTCTTTATTCATTATGCACATATCATCAGCTACCTTCTTACCCTTATCATCCTTATTTGTCCACTTGCTATTGCCAGCAGTACCTCCAGCATGACCTCCTTTGTATTGGGATCTTCTACCACTCATGTTGAATTGATGCAATATTCTTGTCAGAGCCGCCACTCACTTTGTTAAAAGTGAGAAAAATGAAATTATTCTTGATTGTATCCCTAGAAAAATCACTCTTTCTGAAACTTTTCAATTTATGAATCTTTGTTCAATGACTCTATTTGATGATCTTCAATTGGATATTCTGCAATAATCCCTAGTGGAGTTTCCAATTTGTTAGCTCTCAAAAATGCAGGAAAAATACCTCAAGAGGTTGCCAATCTCTTGATACGTTTCAAGGTAATAGACAAGGCCAAATGATTTAGACCTTCTACTCTTCAGGTGTTGCCAGACCTAGGCGGGTGTACCTATAACAATGACGCAAACTTGACCAATGTTTATTCCTTTAAAGTGATTTACCCACAATGGAAAATAGGAGTGGATAAATGAGTTTTATTTTAGTACAAATTGTATAAGCAATATCAAGGCTAAAATCTAATGTGTTCATATGGAAAAAGGAATGAAACTAAAGGGTAGAATGGTTGAGACTAGTGCCTTATTGGGTATACAGAGTTCAAATGATAATCTAAAATGAATAAATTCTTTCTGGCAGAAACTCAAATTGTTTGGCATATAGGTTTGAGTTTATAACGTGTATAAACATGCAAGGATGTGACTATTGAGTTCTTCTTAATGATCCAAATGAGATTCTCTAATTACTATGATTGATTTAAAGGATTTAATCTTTCCTTGAAAGACCCAATTAATCCAACCATACATATACAGCAAGTGTACACGGATAAACTAAAAAATATCCTTGATATACCAGTTTAAACAATTAGAAAACATCAACCTTGGAGACAACTTCAACAATACTTTTAATTAACAAACAACTAAAACTAGAAAAATGCCACCAAATCAAATGAATTCAATTGAAATCTCCATTGTTTTTTACATGCATCATTGTCTCAGAAATATAAACATTTTGATCTACTCTCTTTATTCGATCCCTTTCTTTATTTTCGCCGTCAAAAATGGGTATTTATATATTAGCCACATGAAAGTTTGTGTCCATTCGTATTCCAATCTCGGCGATCTATTGTATTCAAGCCTTTCCAAATGTTCACCCACAAAGACAACATGTAGTTCCGCAGATGTTCAATGTTACTTTGATTACCACAAATCACATATCGCTTTTGTGTCCCATAGTCTCATCGATTTTTTGAGTCTCACCGATAGCCAATAGATCATATTTCGCTATGGTGTCATGTAGTCATACCAACATCACGAGTCTCCCCGACACTCCATGCCTTCAATCTTGAGTATTGTTGTGGCTATAGGGGTCGAAAAACATTCCTCCAACTACTCAAGTCTTTCTGAGATGTTTCCTTCAGTTTTCTTTCTGATCACCGAGACACAGTGCTTTTCCTGTCAATGGAACTTCATTCGGCATGAGCTTCCTAGCTCTCTTTGACAATGTCTATCTCACTGATAATCAAACATATCACTGTGACTCTGGGGGTCGGCGGAACTCCAAGACTTCATAGTGATGACAATGATGGAATCTTCTCTTGCTTTATCGGTGAAACCAAATGAGTGCATCGAGACATTACACTGGTGACTCAAGTCTGGCTGATGAATTTCGCTATCGGCGAGACTATGAATTTCTCTAAGTCCCCCTAACGATGTAATTTTTCTATAGCAATATGGTGGGTCAGCAAGACTTCGTCGAACTCACCCCGATGACAATATACTACCGACAGGATCCACTTTTCTGGGAAACTTGTTGAGAATATTATAGATTCCTTTTTGATGAACTAGAATTGTACAACGATTGGTAAGACACAAATAAGCTCCTTATGACTTACACCATTGACCATTTTTTTTTTCTAATAGGACCCCTATGTCGCTGAGACTGCAAACTGCATCATGCCAATGTGTATTACCAAATGAAATAACATCGGTGAGACTTTGCCGATTTCTTGCCAATAGATTGCAAAAAGACATATATTAGTATAGAATGCTTTATGGATCAGTCAAATCTGCATCATGTTATGCTGATATGATTTACACATTGAAATACTCAAGGGTTGGTGAATTCTATGGGACCAAATGATAAAATATGGGAAAATTTGTTATGCAAAGAAGATTCATGTGCTTATGGTATGGACATTTTTTGGGAACTAACGGGCATGTGCAACCATGAAATTTTCAAAATTTTATAGTTCTAATAAGTCTAAAGTTTGAATTGGCAATGCACAATGGAAGGATGAACATGATCAGAGATAGGCCATAGATCCAAGGGCTGATATTTCATCACATGTATGTTTACATCGCCGATTAGGGCGATGAAGGATGAGATGCATCTATGATAGGCGATAACTATTCATGGAACAAACATGGTAGGATCTTGAGGATTTCATATTAAGCAGAAAGGAAAGTAGTGAGAGGACTGGAGATCCATTGATGTGGTTTTAAAACAAGATGATCCAATGGACTAAACTTCATCGTAGCAATAATTTCATCACTGATTACACCCTAAAATTTGGGGAAGATCAACGATGAGTGATGAAGTATATAAGGATATATTCTCTCCAAAAACCACACTAGTCTCATGTACTTCACCAATATTAATGAAGGATCACAGATTGGGTTGGTGATACATGCTAATTGTCAAATCACATATGATTTATCAAGATTAAAGAAAAACATGGTAGCATTTGAGATAGCATCATTGTTTTCTAGGAGCAAGTTGCCAATGGTTGAAAAATGATGCTTATGGCCACCTTAGATGAAGTTTTAATTGTTTTAAGATCAATGGCCTAGATTCAAAGCCAAGTAATTAAATTATCAACTCACTTGCATGAGGGGTTCTTGAATCATTAATTCTACATGCTCGAATTATCTATTTAATTTAGGTTGATCAATGTTCATTTTCACCATCTTTCCAACCTGTAGTGAATGTAAGATGAAGTGTGAAGAAGAGTGAGAGGTTGTTTGTTTTCCCTAAGTTGAATATTCTTGTCATGAGTAATTTGGTTTCAAATTAGGTTCTTTTGTTTGGTTAGGAATGTCTCTATTGGGGGTGATCCCACAATAGTGGTTTATAATTTTTGGCCAAACTGGACACTGAAATTATTATTTTTAATTAAATCTTCACATTTGGGCACCTATAGCGGCTAAACCGTGAGGAATTTGAAGATGATGCAAATTAGAGTCTCGTCACATTTTTTTTGTAGATTCTAAAAATATTTTTTCAAAATTTTGGAATCAGATTTCACTTCTTTTCCATCTCCCATGAAACTATTTTTTTAGAAAACAACATTTTTAAAAAGTGATGCACAGCGTATAAAGCATAACTTTTTTTCATGAAGGATAAACTTCTAATTCTTTCGAATTTAGATTCATAACTCCAATATCTAGTGCTTCCCCTTGGTTGGATAGTTTTTTATTGAATTTTTTTCTTTAATCAATTTTCAAAGTCAAACTAATTACAATTCAGACATAGCATGTATAAAATAATTTTTTTTTTGTATATATCAAAATTCAAATTTTTTTGTTGGATCAAGGACTTCAATATTTGGTGCACTCATATTTTTTCAAATTTTTTTGATAATCTACTATTTTTTCCGCGTGAGAACAAATACACTCTTCATTTTTCGAAAAAATATGTTTAATAAAACTAAGAAAATAAATACATAATAAAACCAAAACATATTAAAATTATTTTTTGGATAGCTCATTCCAAGGACTACGATTCTAGTTGGGTTTGTGAAGACTCCTCCATTTTCATCCTCAACTTAAGCTTTGGAGTATAAAATTTATTGTTTCAGGGGGAGAATGAGGAATAAGGGGATTTGAATCCCTAAGAACCCTAGGGGTTCATTCAAACCAAGGTTCTTTTGAACCCTAGTTCATTTTCTTTTGAACCCCCTTCAAAATGTTCATTCGAACCCCCTTCAAAATGCATTTTTCTTTTGTTTTTTGGGCAGGAAATGTGGGCCTAGTAATTAATGGGTTTGCTCAAACCCTAGTTCAGTTGAACCCCTTTTTCGTTCGGTCGAACTTGTAGGTTCATTCAAACCCCTAAAACAATTTTTTTTGCCATGGGGTTGTTATTTCTCAATTTTCCTTCCTCCATCAGATTGTAAACCACTATTGTGGCTTCACCCCTAGGTTGGTTATAATTGTTTGGGTTGTAGGTATGTCTCCCTATAGCTCTGTCTTGAATTGTTAAATTCTTCTTGTTTCTAGAAATGGGGAAAACTAGTGTGACAATTTAGCCTATTAGAAGGTTTAGCCAACTCAATCTATTTCAGTATCATGAGGATATAACTAAGTACGAAGCCCAAGCTTCTCCTAAGGTTTCAAAGGGTAAAAGGAGGGCTAGAGGTCATAAGAATAAATCAATTATGCAGAGTGTGTACAGCTTGAGAAATAAGACCATTCCAGGAGAAATGGTCAAGCTTAAAGGAAAGGAACTAGCTCAGCTAGTGAAGAAGGCTAGGAAAAAAGAGAAAAGTCATAAGGCCTACCTAGGAAAACACAATTCTCTTATTTTGATTTTTGATACTCCTTTAGACACTGAAGGTGATAATTATTCAGGATATGGTCGGTACCTCCATTCTCTGGTGCCATATGGGAGCTTCGACAAGATGCAGTGATGGTCCCTCCAATTTCATCGAGGACAGGGAGTGGTCGGGCATTCTTTGATGCCGATGACTCTGAATAGGGTCACTACCTTGTTTTTTTTTTATGACACCATGGTCTTTGCATAGGAGGTATTTGTTATAGTTTGTCCATGGTTTGTCTTTTGCTCTTCCATGTTGATGTGGAATTCCTTCGACTGATATGATTTGGAATCTTTTTTGTTTCAAAAATGAACGCAATGATAGTGACTAATGGTATACTGCACGTGTTTTTCTTTTTTTCCTCCCCTGTTCCCAAATGATTGCGTAAGAAACTGCCTAGGGAGTTCTTTGACGAATCAATTGAAATTAGGTTTTTTAAATGAACTGAAATGAAAATGAAATTGTAATTTAGCCAGATGCTTGTTACTCCCCTATTTATAAAGGGGATTTCATGACTAATTTTAAGAGAGTAAAGATTTTGAGTCCAAAATAGGTCAAGATGAGTACTATGCTCATAGAGAAAATAGAATGTAAATAGATACATTAGCAAATATATCAGGAACTAATCTAGGGTGAAAGTTATACTATATGAAGATCTTAGATATGGTTTTACAAAGTAAATAGCAACAATGGAAAGAATGTTATTTTTAAAATATTTATCTCCTATGTATCTTTCTTCTAAATTATGAATGAACTTATTGAAAATAATTTTGTTTGTTTTCTATCATTTGCACCAAATGGATGAGTTTGTTTTATGCTTCAGTTCAATGAATTGATTAAATTCTAAAATGTGGCCATCAGTTTATAGGAAGGGATATAGGATTTAATAAGGAAGTAATATTTTGAACATAGTGAGTTAGATGCTACAAAGTGGCATACTAATAGTCTATTAATTTCTGATGTACAAGCATAATTGTATTACTGATTGATTGCAAGTTGCGACTATGTTTCTCCCTCAGATAGGGAATTGATTGTTTTATAAGTTTATATCATGGCCAACTAAGTTAGTAATGAATTTGGCCTAGGATTCAAGATGAAAATTTCACAATATACTCTAAACTATATTTCCCCAACTTTTAGTATATAAACACATTCCCTGAAATGAATAATACTTTCACCTAAGGTCTTCCAAGCCCTTGATGAGGTGATTTTCTTGAGGAAATGCATCTATGTGAGGAAATTCTCTTGACCTAATGTGAGATATAATGATCATGCATAGGATTACCCTTTTAGGTCTCACAAACCTTGAAGAGAAGAAGTGAGGTACTAAGTACTTTAATTAAATGTTGGCCAATCCTCAACCTTGTTGATGATTGAGTTGTGGAAAATTCATAGGTAAGGACTGAGATTAAGTTTGGTTCTTAAAAAATCACCAACAAAAGGAATTTTGCATGAAAGGGAACTAATCTAAGGAACACTTGCAAGAATTTAAAAGTATAAACTACTTCATACTTGTTGGAAATGAAAAGCTTGTTGTGAATGAAAAGTTTTCTTGAATTCAAATTTACTCTAGAAAGTTGGAAATATATTGCTGGAAATGAAACTAAAACTATCCTATTTCCTCAAGCTAAAATAATCCTTTCTAGTCCCCCCATTTTTCTCAAATGATTGCATTGTATTTATAGAATTCATATTTTATATCTATCCAACCAATCCACTAAGAATGTGGATCCAAGATCCTATTTTTGAGGGGTTGTTTACAAAACTCTAAAAAATTGAAGTTGATGTCCTTTGTCAAGCCACTTTTGTCTCAGTCAATTTATGACACATATTGCTCCCTCCCTGATGTAAATCATGCTAAATTCTCAAAAGTATTTTTAGCCATTCCAATATTCTTACTATATAATTTTGAATTTTTGAATTTTGTTGAGAATTGAGGGAGATATCATTGTTTTACTAAGACTACATTTTTGACAATTTTTGGGTGTCTGATTTTTAGGGAACCTTCAGTTCTCCACGTGAATGAAGGGATTTTTCTTCAGTTTTATTGAAAAAATATTTTTTGATTATTTTCAAGAACATTCCACTATCATTAATGACACTTAATTTCTCTGATATTGAAGGATTCTTCTTTATCTTCCCATAATGTCTTCAAAGCCTTGTCTGGAGTTGATGTCTGGAGCTATTAGCTGCAAGTGGTTGTAGCTTCTTCTTACCATGAGTTATTTAATAACTCATTTATCTAAACTATATCATCTTAAACACTTCATGGAGACATATTAGGAACAATTTGGATCACATATATTACCAAAAATAAACCAAACACTTACTTTATATTCTACTTTAAACAAGCTAAAGAACTTTCAATCATTACTCAAATCCACTTTAACACTAATGTATTAGGAATAAATAGATTATTTTCTTTGATAAAATATGAGAAAATTTATGGTCTCATCATCTCCCCCACACCTAAAATGTTGCAGGTCCCTCTACAACTCATAATGAGACTTCAAATTCAATAAATTCATTTTTTAGTAGTTGCTCCTGATAGATCCTGACAACTCCTAAACACTTCCAAAATAGCTCTAGATAGGTTCAAATTTCCCCTTAAATCTTAGAACTACTTTTATATGTTTTTTCTTAGCTCCAAATAGCTCTTGAATAGTCCATAAATCTGAAGATAAGTTCTTAGGTACTTTTTCTTCTTTTTTTGAGTGGATTGAGTAAAATGAAAGAACTTTAAGTTGAATAAGAGTAAAATAATAAAGTAAATACTTGATTTTATCTTAGTTTTCCATGCAACCATCATGTATCATTTTTATTTCACTTTCTCTATGTTGCATGCAAAGAATTTATTCAATTTTTGAGAGCTGCAACTTGATCTTTTACATTGAATACAAACTCAGATTGCTTCATCATTATTTTTGCTTCACTAACCAATCATCCATAATTCCAAAATATCTACTACAAGTTTTTAGAGCAGAAACTTGTATAGAAAATTGCAAACTTATAGCCTTAGAGAAGAGGAAACAACATGTGCAAAGCACTTATTTGCAAAAAATCAAACCTACCCTAACCTACTCTACTTAATCATGTAGAGAGGTTACACATAACCATTAACTGATTCTAAAAAATATCTTCCCTTTCTCAAAGTATGTTTCCATGCGTTGAATTTTTTGAGAGAAGAGAATGAAAAGAAGATGAAAAACTTTTGAAACTCAATAATTCACCTTCCTTTGAAATGGAAACCTTTTCCATGATTTTTGATTCTAGCAAATACATGGGTTGATTGGAGAGATCTTGCAATCCTTCCTTTTGATCTGTTGCATGCATGAGTGGAAATAGCTCCTTGTTCTTCAAATCTATGATTGGGAAACCCTCCTTTGACCTCAAAAATCTTATTGGGCAGCCATTCTTGGATTTTGAAGGTCTCCAAATAAGTCTCTTTTTTGCAAGCTTTTATAGTGAAGATAATATCTCTTGATTGGAAGAAATAATCCATCAATTCTTTCCTTAAAGAAATATCCTTTGCTATGGCTTAGAGTGAGGTCATCCAACAAAGGATATTTTGAAATAGATAGGGGGGTTTCTCTTTAGAGCTAATATTTTGGGGTTTTGATTTTATATTTTGGGGGGGTTTTAAAAGAAAAATATTTCTTGAAGAACTTCTAAATCTAAAAGGGTGCCAAACTAGTTTTCCTGATTCCCTAATGACACCTATCCCCAAAAATGGCACCAAAAATTATGGGGTCATTACCTCATCATTTAATTTATCAATCCAAGGCAGTTTCCATGGTTGTTTGCAAGAGAGAAAGTAGAAAAATTTCTTGATAGTCTATTCTACTTGCAGAAATAAATCATATTTGCACGAAAGGACAGTTGCATGAAAGGGAACTAATCTAAGGAACACTTGCAAGAATTGAAAAGGGTAAAATAGTTCATACTTTCTGGAAATGAAAACCTTGCTTGAATTCAAATTTACTCTAGAAAGTTGGAAATACATTGTTGGAAATGAAACTAAAACTATCTTATTTCCTTCAGCTAAAACAAGAATTTCTAGTCCCCCTGTTTTTCTCAAATGATTAAATTGTATATATAGAATTAATATTCTATATCTATCTAACCAATCCACTAAGAATGTGTATCCAAGAACCTATTTTTGAGGGATCGTTTACAAAACTCTAAAAAATTGAAGTTGTTGTCCTCCATCACGCCACTTTTGTCTCAGTTGATTTCTAACACATACTCCTCCTTCCTTGATGAAAATCATACCAAATTCTCAAAATTTTATTTAGCCCTTCCAATCTACTTTCCAGATCATTTTTAATTTTTCAATTTTGTTGAGAAACAAGGGAGATATCATTGTTTAACTAAGATTGCATTTCTGACAATTTCTAGGTACTTGGTTTTTAGGGAACCTTTAGTTCTCCACATGAATGAAGGGATTTTTCTTTAGCTTGCTTGACAAATTCTTTGTTGATTATCTTGAATAACATTCCACTATCATTAATGACACTTAGTTGCTTTGATACTGGAGGATTCTTCTTTATCTTCCCATAATGTCTTCAATGCCTTTTCTAGAGTTGATGTTTGGAGCTCTTAGCTACAAGTGGTTGTAGCTTCTTCTTACCATGGGTTATTTAATAACTCATTTATATGCATTATATCATCTTAAACACTTCATGGAGACATATTAGAAACAATTTCGATTACATAGATTACCAAAAATAAACCACACATTTACTTTATATTCTACTTTAAACATGCTACAGAACTTTCAATCATTACTCAAATCCTCTTTAACACTAATGCATTAGGAAGAAATAGATAATTTTCTTTGATAAAAATGAGACAATTTACGGTCTCATCATTTAGATCTATTTTGGGATCATGGTGCGTCATTTGGGAGTAGTGGAGTAATTCATTATTTCAACACATAGTCCAGAATCTATATGCTTTAATTAGAAGTTTGCATTAGAATGGTTTATAGAGAGATTCACCAGGACAACTATTGCATTGGTGGTGTTGGAACTATAAAATTCTGATGATTTTACATGTTTTTCATGCCTCTAAGTTTCCAATTGTGTCCTCATCATGAGCACAGGGGTTTGTCTTCATAACATTTTTCTCACATTTTTCCCATATAGCCCCATAATTTCCATCGAGTCTTGAATAATTCACATCATGGTCTATATCGGCATGAAGAAATTAGGGTTTCTCGGTCCATTTTACATTTTTTGCTGATATACGTCTGTGTTGCCTATCGGCAAGACATTTTTCGCGTCACAGCGATCAAATTTTACTTATAGGCGCTTATCAGCATGACACTTGTATTGTTTCAGTGACTAGGGTTCTCCCCATTGGCAGGAGGGTCTATGTCAGGATGAGTCATAGCGAATACTTCTTGTCTTACCAATCGACAACAGAAAATGCATATCGGTGAAGGAAATCATTATCGAAATGATGTCATAGCGAACTCAATGTGTCTTATCGATTGGCTCATGTGGACTTACTTCAGCAAGGCAAGTCGTATTTGGGATAGGGTCTTGGTGAGACCTTATTGTCTCACTGACCGGTGACAAAGGGTGCTCATTGGTGAGAGGTTTTTCTTCAGTGTAATATCATGGCAAACTTCCCTTGTCTTGCCGACTGCTGATAATGATGTACATCTCAGTAAGACTCATGCGCTTCTTACTAGAGCCTCAGCGAACCCATCAAGTCTTGCCAACAAATTCTAATGAAAGGTTTCTATCGGTGTGAGATTGATATTGTCTTGGCGATCTAAAGTGAGCTCGGGGTGTTTCATTAAGACAAAGGTATAACCGATATGACATCTCCCCGATAACAATAAGTCACGGCGACCCACATGAGATAGAAGGTTATATCTCGGTGAGAACACTAATACGTCTTAGCGATAGGAATGTATCATAAGCACCTCTCGGTAAAACAAAGACTTGTCTATAGGACATCTCCCTGACTTTCAAGGGTCACAGTGAAACAAAAAGACCAAAGGGATAACTATCGATATGACATTGGGCTTCGATATGACTATAAGGATGTCTTAGCGAATGTCTCAGAGATGATTAAAAAAAGGCTCGATACAGTTGCTCGCTGACAATGGAATGTGAAGCGTTGTCTCCTTTCGGACACAACTGTATAAATATCCATTTTTTATTGTAAATAAGGAGATGGTAGATAGTAGATCAGAATAGTAGGTAGATTAGGAATGGATATATTAGAATAAAATTCTTAGATCAGAGTCTATGATGCATTTTTTCAAATGGCAATTTCAATGAAATTCAGTTGATGTGGCAGTTTATTTCTGGTGTCAATTTTCTGTTGAGTTTATTGAAAAGTATTGCTAAGTTGTCTCCAAGATTGATGCTTTCTAGTTGTTTAAATTGATGTAACAAGTTTATATTCAATTTATAAGTGCACATTTGTTGTATTTGTGTGGTTAATTAACTGGTTCTCTCAAGAAGAGATTAAATCCTTTTGGTTGATCACAGTAATCAGGGAGATTCATCTGGATTATTAAAGTAGAGCTTAATAGTCATAGTCTTGCATGTTTATACAAGTTATAAACAGAACATATGCCAACAATTTAAGTTTTTCCCATAATAAGTTTCCCATTTTTGTTTCATTTGACTCTGCATACCCAATAAGGCACTGGTCTCTGCATTTCATCATTCAGATTTATTTATTTTCTTTACATCAGTTAATTGAGCATATTAGGATTTAGATTAGAAGATTGCTATTGCTATTTTGTACCAAACTTGATTTTGTTTGTTCACTTCCATCTACCATTGTGGACAAATCACTGCAAGAAAGATAATCATAAGTCAATTATGCCCAATTCAAATAGGTACACCCTCCTAGGTCTAGCAGCACCTGAAGAGTAGAAGGTCAAAAGCTTTTGACCTTGTCTATTACCCTAAAATGTATCAAGAGATTGGCAGCCTCTTGAGGCATTCTACTTGCATTTTTGAGAGCTAAAAAATTGGTGACTCTCTCAAATAATATCATATTCTCTATGCTTTCCGGTAGTTAGTGTAATGTCTCGGTGCACTCATTTGGTTAGGAATTTCTCTGCTAGGTTGGTTACAATTTTTTTGGTTGTTGGTGTGTCTCCTTGTAGCTCTGTCTTGAATTGTTAAATTCTACTTGTTCTAAAAAATGGGGAAAACTAGTGTGATAATTTAGCCTGTTAGAAGGTCTAGCCAACTCAATGTATTTGAGTATCATTAGGATATAACTGAGAAGGAAGCCTAGGCTTCTCCTAAGGTTTCAAAGGGTAAAAGGAGGGATAGAGGTCATAAGAAGAAATCAATTGTTTAGAGTACATACAGCTTGAGAAATAGGACCATTCCAAGAGAAATGGTCAAGTTCAAAGGCAAGGAATTGGCTCAGCTAGTGAAGAAGGCCAAGAAAAAAGAGAAAAGTCATAGGGCTTGCCTAGGCAAACACAATTCTCCTATCGTGCTTTCTGATAGTCCTTCAGAAATTGAAGGTGATACTGATTCAGGATATGACCAATACCTCCATTCTCTAGTGCCATATCGAAGCTCTGTCAATGACGTGGTGATTGTCCCTCCAATTTCATCGAGGACAAGGAGCGGCTGGGCATTCTCCGATGTCGACGACTCTAAATAGGGTCATCGCCTTGTTTTTGTTTTTTATGACACTAGGGTCTTTGCATAGGAGGTATTTGTTTTAGCTTGTCCATGGTTTTTCTTTTGCTCTTCCATGCTGATGTGGAAGTCCTTCGGCTGATAAGATTTGGAATCTTTTTTGTTTCAACAATGAACACAGTGACAACAACCAATGGTATATATACTGCACATGTGTTTTGCTTTTTGTCCTCCCCTGTTCCCAAATGATTTTGTAAGAAACCTCTTGGGGAGTTCTTTGAGGAATCAGTTGAAATTGGATTTCTAAAATGAATTGAAATGAAAATGAAATCATAATTCAGCCAGATGCTTGTTGCTCCACTATTTATAAAGGGGATTCCATGGCTGATGTTAAGAGAGTTTGAAGATTTTGAGTCCAGAATAGGTCAAGATGAGTATTATTCTCTTAGAGCAAATAAAGTGTAAATAGATACATTAGAAAATATATCAAAAGCTAATCTAGGGTGAAATTTATATTATATGAAGATCTTAAATATGGTTTTACAAAGTAAATAATAGCAATGGAAAGAATGTTAGTTTTAAAATATTCCTCTCCTATGTATCTTTCTTCTAAATTATGAATGAAGTTATTGAGAATAATTTTGTTTATCTTCTATCATTTGCACCCAATGGATGAGTTTTTTCTATGCTTTAGTTCAATGAATTGATTAAATGCTAAAATGAGGTCATAAGTTTATAGGAAAGGGAAATAAGATTTGGTAAGGAAGTAATATTTTGAACATAGTGAGTTAGATGCTACAAAGTGGCGTACTAATAGTGCATTAATTTTTTATGTTCAATCATAATTGTATTGCTGATTGATTGCAAGTTGTGACTATGTTTCTCCCTCAAATAGGGCACTGATTATTTTATTAGTTTATCTCATGGCCAACTGAGTTAGTAATAAATTTGGCCTAGGATTCAAGATGAAGACAAATTCCCAATATCCTCTAAACTATATTTCCCCAACTTTCAGTATAAAAATGCATTCCCTGAAACGAATAACACTTTCACCCAAGTTTTTCCAAGCCTTTGATGAGGTGAGTTTCTTGAGGAAATGCATATGTGTGAGGAAATTATCTTGAACTAATGTGAGATATTATGAGCATGCATAGGATTACCGTCCTGAGTTTCATAGAGCTTGAAGAGAAGAAGTGAGGTACTAAGTACTTTACTTAAGTGTTGGCCAATCCTCAACCTTGCTGATGATTGAGTTGTGGAAAATTCATAGGTAAGGACTGAGATTAAGTTTGATTCTTAAAAATCACCAACAAAAATGGCAACTCTGCTGGGGATAACTTTGCAAAATTTGGTTGCAAACTAAGAGTCATTAAATTCTTGAAATATTATTTGTAACCAGAGGTTTGAAATTCTAGACTCTTATTTTCTCATCAGAGTCACCAATAGAAATGGCGACTGTACTAGGGACTAACTTGAGAGAATATCTGATAGAAGATCATTTAGCCTTAATAATCAGAAAGGATGAATGACTGGTTCAGAAGTTGAAGTTCTAGACCTGCAAAATGTTTCATAGCAGCCCCAAATTCAAAATACTATGAACTGACTCTGCTGGAAGAATGCAGAGAAAGATATCCTTGCTTCAAATATTTTCCTCTTATTGAAGAGGTGGTGACTCTTCTCTATAGTTTATACACATGAAGGGTTGTTGTTTGTTATTGTAACCTGAAAGTGTTCTATTCAAAGTTGCAGCAACTGGAGGTGTAAAGGTACATGGTTCTCTACATATTTTCATTTGCTAAACATGTCATATTGAATGCAATTATTGTTCCATTTAAAGTGTTTGTCTGAGTATTCACAAATTTTCTAGTATGGATGGTTCGAATGAATTTGTGTATCTTAGGAATTTCTATCTATTTGCATTATCATATGTTTCAGTCCTAGATTACCACCATATTAGCAACTATCCTAGTGATCCTTCATATTGTCAGGGTTATGATTATGCATAACTAGTTAAACCCAGATTTGCATACATCCATGGATTACCAAAGAGAAATAACCATGCCATTAGAAACCTTGATACATATTGTCAAGAAGATTTAGAAGTTTGATAATCCTCAAATAGTTGAAACCCCAAAGTACATGAACCCAAGTGTGAACAAGCCTAGGCTAAGGCTGGAATGGAAAGTTTTGTTTAAAGGGGGAATTAAAGAGATGAACAAAAGGCACTTGATGGCTATACAATCCAAATTAAGAGATAATCATACTATATCTACTAGCCAAATTGTTTCTCGTTATGTCAATTCTTTTGATCCGTTGTATGACCAATTAGACTTGTCATGGGTAGATTACAAGGTTAAAAGTATGCCAAGTCGAGTCTATAAGGAGATGGCTAGATTTAATGGATACAATGTTTGTGAAGGAGATACACATGTCCAATTTTTTTATAGCTTCATGGTAAAACATTCATTTGGAGATCAAGATATGTGGATGAGATTTTTTATCAGATCTCTTGAAGCTAGAGCTAGGGACCAGTACTTAAGTTTTTCAGAGAAGTCATTTTCCTGCTAGAATAAAATAGTGGATGCTTATAGAAAAGAATTTGCAAAAGAACCTTCTAACCTTGTCACAAGGTTAAAGAAGATTAAAAAATAAGATGAAGAGTCAAGAATTGCTTTCAATCATAGATTTGTTATTTCTCTTTCACTAATCCCTGAAAATTTCAGACCTAGTACCTTAGATTGTATTCATATGTATTTTGAATCTTTTGAGGGATCTAGTGCACTATTAAAGGATTTCAAAATATTGATTATGCAGATGGCTTACACATGTTTAGAAAATATGGAAAAAATGAGGAATGAATAGGTGCAAGGTCTAATGTCTTTAGTTGTTGGTAAACATGTTGATGAAATTAGCAACTATATGAATACAAATGATCATATTCCTTTAGTTTCAAATATAGAAAAATGCATACTTGAGAAAGAAAAAGTTAAGGATGATACAATGTTTATCATTGATGCTCATAATAGTGAAATTTTTTGTCTCTATCCTCAAGAAAATGTAAATGACCAAATCAATGATGATACTCATTGATGCAGGAGCATCCAATGGTGTAAGGGAAATCTTGCATCACCCAAAAATAGTTAAATGTCAAGTTTCTCAGTTTTTAGATGTTTTTACATTTTTGGATACCTTTTTTGTCATAATGAAATTCCCAATTTACGGTTTT
The DNA here is from genome assembly GCA_007258455.2 of Sequoia sempervirens. Taxonomy (NCBI): domain Eukaryota; kingdom Viridiplantae; phylum Streptophyta; class Pinopsida; order Cupressales; family Cupressaceae; genus Sequoia; species Sequoia sempervirens. The sequence continues at coordinate 130,601,589 of VDFB02075321.1, read as the reverse complement.
TATTTTCTGTTCATAGGTTGAAAGATATGGTAGTTTTAGTTTCCAAGATTTGCACCTGAAAATCTTCCGAGTGAGATTTGAGGCACTTAGAGTTCCCGGAACGGCCCCGAAACTTGCCGAAATCGGTGTAGCAAATTTCAAACGCGTTATTGACTTCGAGAAATTTCCAACGGTTCAAATGGTTTGCTAATCGGAGCCCCGGATCAAAAGTTATGGCCCTGGGAAGTTGGCGCACTTTCTAGAAGATACAATTGCAAATGCTATTTTGAAATTTGAACTTCATGTTGTAAATTTTCAGCGCCAAACTGCCTAAACTCAAATTTGAATGTTGTTTTGGCTCCAAACTAATGAGGAGCTCTATTTATGGGTGGGTTTCTAATTTTTGGGTAACTTTTTGGGGACAATTTCGCATATTGCGAAAGGGTTATTCTGTAGCTTTCTGTAACTTGCATGTGTTGTAGAACTTGGGGATTTGAGATCCTCTGCATGTAAGAAGCTCCATTTTCTAAATAATAAAATTATTCTCTTGTTTGTGGGTTATTTTCTAAGTCTCGGGCCGTGCCCTCATCAAGTGGTATCAGAGCGGGTTTTCTTGAGCGTGTGGACAAATTGTCGATCATGAGGCAGTTCGCACCAAGACCATGGTTGTGGGTCGAGGTCAAGAAAAATGTCTCCAAGAGTGGTGCCTAGTAGGCGTGGTGGTGCCAGAGGTGGTCGAGGTGGTAGAAATGCTGGTGGAAGAGATGCACTGGTAGCCCTCTAGAGACAGATTGATGCATTACAAGAGCAGTTGAGAAGAGGGTTAAACCCGAGGGAGGAAAATGAGGATGAAGGAGAGGAAAAAGGTTCAGATGTAGAAGAGGAAGAAGAAGCAATTGATCAAGACCAAATGCGGCTAATAAGGGCCATTTCAAAGATCAGGAAAAGACCCAAAGCAAAAGTCCCCAGTTATTCTGGAAGTCTAAACCTGGAAGAGTTGATCGACTGGATCGATGAGCTAGAAGAATATTTTGAGT
>VDFB02075321.1:130585534-130600473 GCA_007258455.2 Sequoia sempervirens | reverse complement strand
GAGATTGAAGCAATCTTGGACAGTCGTGTGGGAAGGAGTACCAGCAATAGGCAGTATGAAGAATATCTGGTGAAATGGAGAGGAAGACCTGTGGAAGATTCATCCTGACTATCTAAGGTTGACTGACTAGTTGGGTTTTCCTCAACCATCTGAGACGTGACGAGGTCACTTCTCAAATTACCCTGGGTGTCTGATGCAGGAGCATCCAGTGGTGTAAGGGCAATCTTGCATCACCCAAAAATAGTTAAATGTCAAGTTTTTCAGTTTTTAGATTTTTTTACATTTTTGGATACCCTTTTCATCATAATGAAATTCCCAATTTTTATTTTATGTTCCTGGGTTGAAAGATATTGCAGTTTTAGTTTCCCAGATTTGCACCTGAAAATGTTCTAAGTGAGATTTGAGGCACTTAGAGTTCCCCGAACGGCCCCGAAACTTTCCAAAATTAGTGTAGCATATTTTGAGCGCATTATTGACTTCGAGACATTTCCAATGGTTCAAACGGTTCGCGAATCAAAGCCCCGGATCAAAAGTTATGGCCCCAGGAAGTTAGCGCACTTTCTAGAAGATACAATTGCAAATGCTCTTTTGAAATTTCAACTTCATGTTGTAAATTTTCGGCGCCAAACCGCGTAAACTCAAATTTGAATGTTGTTTTGGCTCCAAACTAATGAGGAGCTCTATTTATGGGCGGGTTTCTAATTTTTGAGTAACTTTTTGGGGACAACCTCGCATATTGCGAAAGGGTTATTCTGTAGCTTTCTGTAACTTGCATGTGTTGTAGAACTTGGGGATTTGAGATCCTCTGTATGTAAGAAGCTCCATTTTCTAAATAATAAAATTATTCTCTTGTTTGTGGGTTATTTTCTAAGTCTCGGGCCATTCCCTCATCACTCATTCTAATGTTGAAATACATAAAGATGTAGATTGTTGTCATGATAGCCCAAAAGTAAGCAAGAATGAACAAATGGGAAGCCTATTCTCTATGACATATTGTGACCATGCTTTTGACAAGGTTGTTAGCAATTCAATCTCCTGTGATTGGAGAAATCCTGTTTGTGATCATCTCATTGAGTTTTCAAATTTTGATGATGGTGATATCATGGTATACCCTGATTTACAACTTGGTAATGCATATAGTTCTAATGGAATTCAAGAAGAGGAAGTGGTTGAAAGAATGGATTAGAACAATGATCTATTGAGTAGTGAATAAATTTTGAATTTTTTGACCACTGAATATCAGAAATATGCACATGTGAGTAACCCTCAGTTGTTGTGTATTGCTCATTGATTTTGATAGTGATGATAACCTTCACCATGTAGGGTATGATGCATGGGTATCGATCTTCTTTCTAGTTATGAACTAGTTGGTCAGTATGATGATAATATGCATAAACACAAGTATCCATTTGATTGTAATGATGCATTGTATGATGAGCATGAAAGTGTGTAGGTCGATGTAAGTTTAGAAATCTATTTTGATGAGTTAGAAACAATAGATAACCATGAAGTTTATGTATTTGATAAGCCAAATTTTGAGAATTTTGTTGCAGATTTGGATAAGTATTTGTTTCCTGATTTAGATGAGCCTAGTTATGAGTCTTTTCATGTGGATATGGAGGTTGATTTCAAAGAAAAAATAGATTATCTTTTTGAACTAGAATTTCTCACTTTTGAACAAGCTATGAATGCTGAAGATGTTGATATGTTATGTTCATAGGATATCAAAGCAAGCAAGGATGAGGATAAGTTAGAGATTCTTGATGATTCTCTACACCAACATGTTGAGGCATAGTTATAGTGTGTGCCAATGTATGAGTGTATCTCTTTACATACACTTAGATATAGTTTGCATGATGTGCATAATATTTTGATTAGTCCCTATGACTATTTCACCTTTGACATGAAAACTAATAATTAGATTGAACTTGATAGTACCAGCCATGTGGCAGAATATGAGTGCCATTTTTTCAGCTGGATAAAGTTTTCTTACAATGCGGTAACGTGCAAAAAATTGAAGAATGTTGTTTTCAGCCAGACAATGATTCATATGATAAATATTCATAAGTTGTTGCATCATGATAATCAACATTTTAAGAGTATGTATGAATTTCAAGTGCCTGGTAACTATAAATTTGTTGATAATATTGTATATGTTGAGCTATTAGGAGATGCTAGCATGTTCAATCAGGCATATGGAAGTGATGTTTTTAGATTGGTTTTAGTAAAATTTGATGAGAATTTTTTCTATGATAGAGGTAAGAAGAAACCTATAGTTTTTGGTGGCCTTGCACCATTAGATATGGTTTGAATTGTCAAACCAGAGTAGTTGGGAGTAGAGATGACTTTTTGACTCTGTCGTCCAATGAAGTAGGCACCCGGTCTACTTCTCCAGATGATCTAAATTATTTCTATGCCCACAAGGGGCATACATCCCCAGTCAGAGCCACTGATGGCACCTTCAAATTTATAAAATTTGAAGTGCCCATATTGAACCCTAAATTTTCTTGTTCCATCTTGAACCCTTGTTACATTTTTGATGTAAGGTTGTTATCTAAGGGTTTAGGGTTTTATTCATTATACTTGCTTATAACATTCTATTTAGTCATTGACTTCATATTACATGTTTCTGGTCATTTTAAAACTCTCTTATGTTTATCAATTTCGTCAAGTGACTAGTCCCTCTCACCTAGGTTTGAATTTCACATCTTATAAGGTTCAGTAGAGGGCCATTTGGCCTTTACATCCTTTGTATTTCATGAATTAGAAGTTCTTGGTCCCATTTTCTCATGTCATCCTCGAGGGTCCCTTTCATTAGAACAACTTAAGTGCATGTGCTTAGGGTTTTCTCTTAAGTCCCAATGTCATCATACTTTATCACTCATCGTTGATTTCTTCAGAAGTGCATATTTTGAATTTTCAATAAGTGATGAAGTGGTGTTTCTTTGATATAGCTCATTGCAAATAGCTACCAAAGCTCTTAAATCGAATGTGTGATCAACAATGCTCCTTAAGGGATCACTTCTTGCTAATGGATTTCAAGCCTTCAATATTGTAATAGCGATGAGTGATGCGCCAACCTTATGTTTTATCTCTCATCATAGGTTCATCGCAAAGCTTAAGTTCTAAATTAGCAATGAGTGATGGTATTCTCTGAAAGTTTTCTTTTGCTAATATAATAAGATCTTATGTGTGATGTCTTTTGTACCATTCATTTTCATGTAGGTGTACATGTCTAAATATGGTTTCTTCACTACATCTCCCATCACTGATAGGATCCTAGGTGTTGTTAGCTCTCAAAAACGCAGGAAAAATACCTCAAGAGGTTGCCAATCTCTTGATACGTTTCAGGGTAACAGACAAGGCCAAATGATTTAGACCTTCTACTCTTCAGGTGTTGCTAGACCTAGGTGGGTGTACCTATAACAATGACGCAAACTTGACCAATGTTTATTCCTTTAAAGTGTTTTACCCACAATGAAAAATAGGAGTGGATAAATGAGTTTTATTTTGGTACAAATTGTATAAGCAATATCAAGGCTAAAATCTAATGTGTTCATATGAAAAAAGGAATGAAACTAAAGGGTAGAATGGTTGAGACTAGTGCCTTATTGGGTATACAGAGTTCAAATGATAATCTAAAATGAATAAATTCTTTCTGGCAGAAACTCAGATTGTTTGGCATATAGGTTTGAGTTTATAACGTGTATAAACATGCAAGGATGTGACTATTGAGTTCTTCTTAATGATCCAAATGAGATTCTCTAATTACTATGATTGATTTAAAGGATTTAATCTTTCCTTGAAAGACCCAATTAATCCAACCATACATATACAGCAAGTGTACACTGATAAACTAAAAAATATCCTTGATATACGAGTTTAAACAATTAGAAAACATCAACCTTGGAGACAACTTTAGCAATACTTTTAATTAACAAACAACTGAAACTAGAAAAATGCCACCAAATCAAATGAATTCAATTGAAATCTCCATTTTTTTTTACATGCATCATAGTCTCAGAAATATAAACATTTTGATCTATTCTCTTTATTCGATCCCTTCCTTTTTTTCGCTGTTAAAAATGGGTATTTATATATTAGCCACATGAAAGGTCGCATCCATTCATATTCCAATCTCGGTGATCTACTGTATTCAAGCCTTTCCAAACGTTCACCGCGAAGACATGTAGTTCTGCTGATGATCAATGTTACTCTGATTACCACAGATCACATATCGCTTTGGTGTCCCATAGTCTCATCGATGTTTTGAGTCTCACCGATAACCAATAGATCATATTTCGCTATGGTGTCATGCAGTCATACCGACACCATGAGTCTCCCCGACACTCCATGCCTTCAATCTTGAGTTTTGTTGTGGCTATAGGGGCTGGCAAAAATTCCTCTGACTACTCAAGTATTACCGAGATGTTTCCTTCAGTTTTCTTTCTGATCGCCGAGACATAGTGGTTTTCCTATCGATGGAACTTCATTCGGCATGACCTTCCTAGCTCTCTCTGACAAGGCCTATCTCGCCAATAATCAAACATATCGTTGTGACTCTAGGGGTTAGCGAAACTCCAAGACTTCATATTGATGACAATGATGGAATCTTCTCTTGCTTTATCGGTGAAACCAAATGAGTGCACCGAGACATTACACTGACGGCTCAAGTCTAGCTGATGAATTTCGTTATTGGCAAGACTATGAATTTCACTAAGTCCCCCTACCAATGTAATTCTGCTATAGTGATATGGTGGGTCGTAAATACTTCCTTGAACTCACCCCGATGACAATATACTACCGACAGGATCCACTTTTTTGGGAAACTTGTTGAGAATATTATAGATTCCCTTTTTATGCTCTGGAATTGTACCACGATTGGTAAGACACAACTAAGCTCATTATGACTAACATCGTTGACCATTGTTTTTTTGATAAGACCCCTATGTCGCTGAGACTACAAACTACATCATGCCGATGTGTATTACCAAATGAAATAACATTGGTGAGACTTTGTCGATGTCTTTCCGATAGACTGCAAAAAGACATATATTAGTATAGAATGCTTTATGGATTGGTGAGACCTACATCATGTTATGTTGATATGGTTTACACATTGAAATCTCAAGGACAAGTGAATTCTATGGGACCAAATGATAAAATATGGGAAAATTTGTTATGCAAAGAAGATTCATGTGCTTATGGTATGGGAATTTTTTGGGAACTAACGGGTATGTGCAGCCATGAAATTTTCAAAATTTTACAGTTCTAACAGTGGCTCTGTCTGGGGATGAATGATTGTGAGATCATTGCAAGGATCCAAATTTTTGGGTGAGCAGACCAAAATTTCAAGGTGATGGACCAATGAGCAAGATGGAATGAATGGAAATGGAGATGAACATGACCCTATACTAGTGTACATGGAAAGATTTATTTAATAAAGGATTGTCATGATTTTCCATGTACTGGAAATTCCTATTCCTTTTTATTTCCTAAACTACTGTGCATGGAATATAAATCTTTGAAAGGGTTGTCAAGAGTTGTCCATGCACTGGCAACCCTTAATCCTCTGTATTTCTCAAGAGAAAAAATGCTTCAAAAATTTCCCATGTACAGGCAACTCCTGTTCTTCACCAGTCATGTTTTGCAAATAATATGAATCTTCACCTTTTTTGCCAACAACAACAAAGGGTCCCAACCACAAAGCTTAAAATTTCCCATGTTTTCCCTTTTCCTGACACCTTGCATTCCATATTAGCACCAGATCATTTTCTTCAAATTTTCTATCTTTTTCCCTTTTATCAAATAAATACTTCATTTGTGCCTACAATTTCACATTTTGGTTTTGAGCTACTCTTCTTACTTCATCAAGCTCTACCAATTGTTCCATTCTTTCCTCCATTGGTTCTGGAATATCTATATCTTCCTAAAGGATGAATTTGTAAACTGGTAACAAATTTTGTAAAGGAATCCTTGCTTGTGTTCCATATACTAATTCAAATGGGGACTTTCCAATCGCCTTTTTCACAGTTATCTTATCAGCCCATACAACCAACCTCAATTTTGAATCCCAAGCCTTTTTATTCCCACCTAGCATGCTCCTTATGATCTTCATAAGAATTTTGTTGTTGGACTATGCTTGACCATTAGCTTGCAAATGGTAAGGAGCTGCATAAGAAACAATGATCTACCATATGTACTGCAAAAATCTTTAAACTCATCAGATCTGAAACACATCCCATTATTTGTGATAAATATTAATGGTGTACTAAATCTGGTAATGATGTTATCTATTAAAAATTTGATTACAACTTTACTTATTGCTTGCTTGGTTGGGACTGCCTCTACCCATTTGGTGAAGTAATCAATAGCTACCAGTATCCATTTATGTCCTCCACTTGATTTCTCTTGTATCTCCCCAATGAAATCAATTCCCCACTGATGAAAAGGGGCATCAACCTACAAAGGTCTAAGTGGTAAAGCTCCCTGATACTTCATTTTCCCTAAGAACTTCTGACATGCTTCACATCTTCTTACATATGAAAAAGAATCATTAAAGAATTTTGGCCAATAATAACCTTCCCTTAGAATTTTGTGTGCAGTTGTCTTTGCAGAATAATGGCCTCCACAGACCCCTTCATACATTTCTCTTAAAACACGCTTGGCCTATGAATCATCTAAACATAGCATTAACAACATCATGTCCCTATTTAAATCCAAAACAAATCACCTTCGATGAACACATATTTGGATGCTTGCAGCTTCAAAGTTCTTCTCTGATTGTCACTTAATCCTTCATAGCACTTCATGTATTTGAGGTAATACATGATATATGTATACCAAGCAGTATGCTCAATACTTGCAATTGCATTTCCTTCATCTTCTATATTGCAAATTTGATTTGCTTCAATATTTGTTTCTGCCATTAACTTGGCCAAAGCTTGACCTCTCACTAATTTAGTGATTTGTATTTCCATATCAAATTCTTGAATTTTATTAATCCACCTGCATCTCTTTCCAGTGACCTCTAACTGTGTCAAAATATCTTTAACAGATGCATGAGGTACATAAGCTATCACTTTGGCTCCAACAAGATATGGTCTAAAAGCTTTTATGGCTTTCACCAATGCAAATACTTGTTTTTCCATTATATCATATTTCAATTCTGATCCCTGCAATGAGTTCTGAAAAAAGATAGGTTGCTCATGACATTCCTCATTTTTCTATAACATAACAACAGCTATAGTATGTAACAAAGAAAATGAAAATATTTGAAAGTGTTTTAAAAAATCTGGAGACTTAAGAACAAGGGCTTCTTTGATGGCCCTTTTGATGGATATGAAAGCTTCCAATGCCTCTGTAGTCCATTCTATCTTTTGTCCCTTTCTTAACATTTTTGATATGGGCTTAATAATTTCAGAAAAATTAGACACAAATCTCCTAACAAAATTGATCTGTCCAAAAAATGATTGGATGGCCTTGACCATTTTAGGAATAGGGATTTTATCTATAGCCTCAACCCTCTCAGGATCTATTCTAATTCCCTCCTTTGAAACAATATGTCCTAAGAGTTTTCCCTCTGTGACTGCAAAATGACATTTTTTAGGGTTCAGACTAATACCATATTCTAAAGCTTTAATAAATACCTTTTCCACATGTTCTACATGAACTTCAGCCCTTTTTGAATAAGCAGTAGGGTCATCTTGATATACCACCATGATAGCATTAATCAAATCTACAAATGCTACTTCCATAGCTCTTTGAAAGGTTGCACCTGCATTTGTGAGACCGAATGGCATTCTCACATAAACATATGTTCCCCATGGGGTTGTAAAAGTTGTCTTGTACTGCTTAGATTCTTTGACTTTGACCTAGTTGTAACTAGAGAACCCATCCATCATAGATAACAACTAACACCCTATTACTTTATGTAGTACAACCTTCATATTAGGTAGAGGATAATTATCCTTGAGAGATGCCATGTTTAGGTTTCTAAAGTCCACACATAATCTGATATCCCCATTCTTCTTCCTCATAGGAACCAGGTTCGAAACCCATGTCAAATGCCTGATTGGTTTGATAATACCCCCATCTCTAAGTTTTGTCAATTCCTCCTGCATTTTTGGTTCCAATGTTGGGTTGATAAGTCTTTTTCTTTGCCTGAATGGTTTTGCATTTGGCTTTAACAGGATTTCATGTTGAAACAAATCTTCCCTATATGCTTTGAGATCTTCATAAGACCATGCAAACACATGTTTATATTTTTTCAATAGTGCAATCAACATTCTTTGAATTGTCGGGCTTATTTTATTTCCAATGTATACCCTTTTTAGTGCCAGTTCAGTCCCTAAATTGACTTCTTCAATATCCTCCCTCTTGACTGGTGTCTGCTTCATGAGGGATCGATCATTTCCATCATATACCCTTTCCAATGCTACTAGCCCTTTTGGAAGCTTATTAGTTCTAAGTTGTAAGACCTCCTTCCCAAATATTGTCTACTTTTTGTCTACCTCTTCGACAAATGCATTGAAGTCAATTTCTTGGGCTTCATATTGATCTATACAGTGAAGAAATTTCAAGAGGTCAATATCGTCATTAAAAACCTTCCAACTGTATATATTATCAAGTACAACGGGTCTTGCTTTGAACTCAATTTGAGATACTCCAGCCAATGTGATATCCTCTCTTCTTAGTGCTACATTGGCTAAAAATTCTGCCATTATGTTCTTCGACCTATCAATCCACTCAATTGAGAAAGAATCAAACAACTCAATTGTGTCCCATACAACTTTCCTATATTGTTTCATCCTCTTGTTTTTTGCTGCATATTTTGATTTAACTTGAGAAACAACTAGCTCTGAATCCCCTAGAATAGTTAGCAGCTTAATCTTATGTTTTACAACCATATTCAATCCTGTTAGTAAGGCTTCATACTCTACTATATTGTTCATGCATTCAAATGCTAGAAATAATGAATACTTAAAAGTAACTCCTTCAGGGGAAACAAACACTATTCCTGATTTATTACCTTCTTGGCTGCAAGCTCCATCAAAGTACATTTTCCACAAGCCATCACAGTTTTTTGCAACATTCTTATAAATTGGATCACCATTGATCAACTCTGGCTAGGCTAGTTCTATCTTAAAACTTCTAAGATCCATATCACAAAAGAAATTGACTTGATCTTGAGGCACACAATCTACGATTGGGTTCATCCTTGGCTCCTTGTACAACTTAACTTCCTAGCCATTCACTGGAATTGTTGCATAAGACAAATCAAATTAGACATTTCCCCCAATCGTTGTCATCCACTATCTTGATAGAAGCATCCCAAACTGAGGAGGGGTATCAATTACTGTTATATCTATATTATAGGCCACTTGAGGATAAGCAGCTAATTTGACTTCAACATCTTTCATAACACCTACTACTGGAACAAGCCTACTATCCATTGCATAGAACTTCCCTTCATTAGTATCTACCCACATACCAAGTTGTTTCATAACTCCAATTGGCATGATATTGATTGCAGCACTAGAGTCTATCATGCAATTCCTCAACAATTTGTTATTTATAAGCAGCGTGGTGAAAAAAGGTTCAACTTGTGGGGAATTTACCAATACATCATTTAGACACACTTCTAGGACAGTCATCTTCTCTTGCTTATTAACTGTTTTAGTGGCCATCTGATTTTTAGAACTTGTACTTTTCTCATTTCCATTTGATATCAATTGAATTGCACTATCCCTATACTCCTTAATTCTCATCATCTCAAGCAGTGGGACAGACATTTTTACCTGAGATAAAGCCTGAGAGAAGTCAAAAGAAGGACCCTCCACCTTAATTGTTTTCTTTTGCTCTGATGCTTCTTCTTTGCTTTCTTCCTTCTGGAGAGACTTCTTCTCTTTGTATAACTCCCTGTTCTCCTCCTTTTGGACCAACTTTTGTTCATTCTTATCAAGATTTTTATTTTATGTTTTCTTCAAAACTCCTGGTGTTACTTCTCTACCTTTCATAAATATTCCCCTACGAACACCTTCTTTTTCATTCACTTTCCTATTTCTTAACCAATACTTGTTGTTTGCTTCTTCAACTACATCAATGGTTAACCTCTTTATTTCCTCTTCAATGGGTCTCCTTATATCGCATTAAGTAGGCACCTCAACAGAGTATTGTTCTGCATAACCTTCTTCAGGATCAGAAAAAACTTGTTGTTCAACCATGTGGACATTGCACCTTTGATTTGAAATATCGTACTCACAACCTTCATCTTCTAAAGATAAATATTCCTCCTTAACAGGATGAGAAGTATTTGAAGTCAAAAATACTGAGTTATCTTCTCCACTACTACCCACTAGAATCCCTTCTTCTTGCATTTCTTGGGCTAAAACACAGTGATTTGGGGAATGTGGCCCATCACAACCTTCACACCAGAGACTATTATTGACCATATACATCCCCTTCTTCCTTAATGGATCAGGTGTTTCTTTTTTCCTGGGTCTGTCTATTACAGGTTTTCCATCCTTCCAATTTGTATTGTAAGGCATGTAATGTAAGCAAGGCCTCTCATTTCTATATGCATTCTCCTATTTGTACTTGTAATTATTGACTTGCTAAGGAACCCTAGGATTGTCTCTCTTACTGATCATCCCAGGAGCTTTCCTGTTGTTTTCAATGGTCAGTGCTATCTTTTGGGCTTCAACCAAATCTCTTGGAAACCTGTTTCTTAATTCATTCCCTATTTTTGGATCAAATGAATTCAAATAAATACTCAATGCTGCAGAGTCTGAAAACTTTGACCCAGGTGGTATCTTATTCTACAATTTGCTAAATCTCTGGTTAAAATCATAAATTGACTCATTCTGATTTTTTTGAATCCATATTAGTTCATGTAAAGCAGCATCTGGTGCACATGGATTTCCATAATGTTCAAGAAATCAATCCTGAAATTCTTGGATAGAATCAACAGAGGTTGTTGGCAGGCTATTGAACCAATCCCTAGCTTCTTTAGTGAGTGACATCATGAACAACCTCATATGTAAATCTTCATATATGATATATCCTAGAAGTGTTGGACAAAAGCATTAAAATTCCTCAAATGATCTTCAACAGTAATTGCACTGCTCCCTGTAAACTTAGGAAAAAGACTTCTCCAACTGCTATCCATAGGGTAAGGGTATAATTGAAACCCTGTCAAATCAAATTGTTTGATCATTGTTGTATATTGTTGTGGGGGAGGATTATGCAAGTGTTGATAATGGTATACTGGATTATTGTATTTTGTATGAAGATATGGCACATATTGTTGACCATGAGGTGGTTGTGCATTTGTATGTTGTGATGCAATATACGGTGGATGGTTTGGTTATTTGTATTGATTTCCCATTTGATTCTGAGGAACCTTTGGCTGATATGAAGGCCCTGCATAATTGTTTCCTTGCTTATGAGGTGGTATATACTTTGGAAGATTAGTTTTCTAAGCCTTAATTTGAGCTTCCTACAATTTCAAGTCTTGGATTGCTTTTATCATTTGGATCTTTTTGTGTTCAACTTTTGCTCCTTCTACTTCTTGTTTATGAAACTTGAACTGTGCTTCTATTTCTTCACGAGTTGAGAATTCATAATTTTCTTGAGGGATTACATGATCAATAGGCTCATCTTGATTACCCTCCATTCTTTGATCATATTCCTGTTGATATTTGATTCATTCAGCTTCGAGTTTAGCATCAAACTCAGCCTATTTCTGAGGATTATAAAAAGGATTTATTTGTTCTTCAGGGGTACAAGGTTCTGCACTTGAATTATCTCTCCATGTATCATAACGGTCATATGTCTCACAATGTGGTCTTGATGCTTTGTCTTTATTCATTATGCACATATCATCAGCTACCTTCTTACCCTTATCATCCTTATTTGTCCACTTGCTATTGCCAGCAGTACCTCCAGCATGACCTCCTTTGTATTGGGATCTTCTACCACTCATGTTGAATTGATGCAATATTCTTGTCAGAGCCGCCACTCACTTTGTTAAAAGTGAGAAAAATGAAATTATTCTTGATTGTATCCCTAGAAAAATCACTCTTTCTGAAACTTTTCAATTTATGAATCTTTGTTCAATGACTCTATTTGATGATCTTCAATTGGATATTCTGCAATAATCCCTAGTGGAGTTTCCAATTTGTTAGCTCTCAAAAATGCAGGAAAAATACCTCAAGAGGTTGCCAATCTCTTGATACGTTTCAAGGTAATAGACAAGGCCAAATGATTTAGACCTTCTACTCTTCAGGTGTTGCCAGACCTAGGCGGGTGTACCTATAACAATGACGCAAACTTGACCAATGTTTATTCCTTTAAAGTGATTTACCCACAATGGAAAATAGGAGTGGATAAATGAGTTTTATTTTAGTACAAATTGTATAAGCAATATCAAGGCTAAAATCTAATGTGTTCATATGGAAAAAGGAATGAAACTAAAGGGTAGAATGGTTGAGACTAGTGCCTTATTGGGTATACAGAGTTCAAATGATAATCTAAAATGAATAAATTCTTTCTGGCAGAAACTCAAATTGTTTGGCATATAGGTTTGAGTTTATAACGTGTATAAACATGCAAGGATGTGACTATTGAGTTCTTCTTAATGATCCAAATGAGATTCTCTAATTACTATGATTGATTTAAAGGATTTAATCTTTCCTTGAAAGACCCAATTAATCCAACCATACATATACAGCAAGTGTACACGGATAAACTAAAAAATATCCTTGATATACCAGTTTAAACAATTAGAAAACATCAACCTTGGAGACAACTTCAACAATACTTTTAATTAACAAACAACTAAAACTAGAAAAATGCCACCAAATCAAATGAATTCAATTGAAATCTCCATTGTTTTTTACATGCATCATTGTCTCAGAAATATAAACATTTTGATCTACTCTCTTTATTCGATCCCTTTCTTTATTTTCGCCGTCAAAAATGGGTATTTATATATTAGCCACATGAAAGTTTGTGTCCATTCGTATTCCAATCTCGGCGATCTATTGTATTCAAGCCTTTCCAAATGTTCACCCACAAAGACAACATGTAGTTCCGCAGATGTTCAATGTTACTTTGATTACCACAAATCACATATCGCTTTTGTGTCCCATAGTCTCATCGATTTTTTGAGTCTCACCGATAGCCAATAGATCATATTTCGCTATGGTGTCATGTAGTCATACCAACATCACGAGTCTCCCCGACACTCCATGCCTTCAATCTTGAGTATTGTTGTGGCTATAGGGGTCGAAAAACATTCCTCCAACTACTCAAGTCTTTCTGAGATGTTTCCTTCAGTTTTCTTTCTGATCACCGAGACACAGTGCTTTTCCTGTCAATGGAACTTCATTCGGCATGAGCTTCCTAGCTCTCTTTGACAATGTCTATCTCACTGATAATCAAACATATCACTGTGACTCTGGGGGTCGGCGGAACTCCAAGACTTCATAGTGATGACAATGATGGAATCTTCTCTTGCTTTATCGGTGAAACCAAATGAGTGCATCGAGACATTACACTGGTGACTCAAGTCTGGCTGATGAATTTCGCTATCGGCGAGACTATGAATTTCTCTAAGTCCCCCTAACGATGTAATTTTTCTATAGCAATATGGTGGGTCAGCAAGACTTCGTCGAACTCACCCCGATGACAATATACTACCGACAGGATCCACTTTTCTGGGAAACTTGTTGAGAATATTATAGATTCCTTTTTGATGAACTAGAATTGTACAACGATTGGTAAGACACAAATAAGCTCCTTATGACTTACACCATTGACCATTTTTTTTTTCTAATAGGACCCCTATGTCGCTGAGACTGCAAACTGCATCATGCCAATGTGTATTACCAAATGAAATAACATCGGTGAGACTTTGCCGATTTCTTGCCAATAGATTGCAAAAAGACATATATTAGTATAGAATGCTTTATGGATCAGTCAAATCTGCATCATGTTATGCTGATATGATTTACACATTGAAATACTCAAGGGTTGGTGAATTCTATGGGACCAAATGATAAAATATGGGAAAATTTGTTATGCAAAGAAGATTCATGTGCTTATGGTATGGACATTTTTTGGGAACTAACGGGCATGTGCAACCATGAAATTTTCAAAATTTTATAGTTCTAATAAGTCTAAAGTTTGAATTGGCAATGCACAATGGAAGGATGAACATGATCAGAGATAGGCCATAGATCCAAGGGCTGATATTTCATCACATGTATGTTTACATCGCCGATTAGGGCGATGAAGGATGAGATGCATCTATGATAGGCGATAACTATTCATGGAACAAACATGGTAGGATCTTGAGGATTTCATATTAAGCAGAAAGGAAAGTAGTGAGAGGACTGGAGATCCATTGATGTGGTTTTAAAACAAGATGATCCAATGGACTAAACTTCATCGTAGCAATAATTTCATCACTGATTACACCCTAAAATTTGGGGAAGATCAACGATGAGTGATGAAGTATATAAGGATATATTCTCTCCAAAAACCACACTAGTCTCATGTACTTCACCAATATTAATGAAGGATCACAGATTGGGTTGGTGATACATGCTAATTGTCAAATCACATATGATTTATCAAGATTAAAGAAAAACATGGTAGCATTTGAGATAGCATCATTGTTTTCTAGGAGCAAGTTGCCAATGGTTGAAAAATGATGCTTATGGCCACCTTAGATGAAGTTTTAATTGTTTTAAGATCAATGGCCTAGATTCAAAGCCAAGTAATTAAATTATCAACTCACTTGCATGAGGGGTTCTTGAATCATTAATTCTACATGCTCGAATTATCTATTTAATTTAGGTTGATCAATGTTCATTTTCACCATCTTTCCAACCTGTAGTGAATGTAAGATGAAGTGTGAAGAAGAGTGAGAG
>VDFB02075321.1:130503682-130585434 GCA_007258455.2 Sequoia sempervirens | reverse complement strand
CATCAACATCTGATTCTTACAAAGGTCTTCCATTACTCGGTAACAATAGAATTAGAATTCCATATCTAGAATATGTAATTAGGGATAAAATGAAGATGCTCATTTTACCGATCCAGCACATTTTTTTAGAGGCAGCTTCAATCCATTTTGTAAAATACTCAGTAACTGTGATGATAAACTTATGACCATTTGACGATGAAGGATGTATTTTACCAACAAGATCTAATCCCCACTGAGAAAAGGCCATGTTGAAATAAAAGGCTGCAATTCTTGTGCAGGTGCATGAATAAGATTCCCATGGATCTGGCATTTAGAACACTTCTTAACAAAAGTAAAAGAATCTTGCTCCATGGTAGGCCAATAGTATCCCATTCCGACAAGTTTCTTTGCTAAGGTCAAACCACTTGAGTGAGTTCCACAAATACCACCGTGAACCTCTTGTAAGGCTTTTTCAGATTCGTCATGTTCAAGACATCTAAGGAGTGTACCATCAAGACCACGTCTATAAAGGATATTGGCAATTAAGGTATAACGGGATGATTGGCGAATGAAATTCCATTTTTGGTTGCGGGATAAATCTAAAGGCAAGATGTTATCTTTCAAATAGGTATAAGTTTTGCCATATAAGGGTGAATCTGAACCGGTTAAATGACATATAACTTGGGTTTCAAGATTATCATATGCAGGAGAAAACAATTGTTCCACCAAGAATTCATACTTGGTTTGATCTTCCGATATTTGTAATAAAGAAGCAATGGTAGCCATTGCATCTGCAGCTTTATTGTCAATTCTTGATATTTGTGAAAACTTGATTGACACAAAATATTTCTTATAATCATCCACCATGTTTTTGTATGGTAGCAACTTATCATCTTTGGTTTGATAGTCATCATTAATTTGATTAATGATAAGTTGTGAATCACCATAAACTTCCAACTCTATAATCTGCCATTCCAAAGCTATCTTTAATCCTATGAGTAATGCCTCATATTCTACTATGTTATTTGTGCAAGGAAACATCAACCGATATGATCGTGAGATGGTATGTCCTTCAGGTGTAACAAAAAGAATCCCTACCCCCGAGCCATATTGTGTATAAGATCCATCAAAATATAGTGCCCACGGTCTCTGAATTGTTGTTGTAAAGACACCTGCATCAGGAAACTCAATATGCATTGGATTATCTTCTTGTAAAGGATCTTCAGCTAACTGATCTGTAATGACCTGTCCTTTAATCGCTTTTTGATCTACATAGTGAATATCAAACTCACTTAAGATCATTACCCATTTTGCAAGTCTTCCTGTTAAAGTGGCTCTGCTTAATAGGTATTTCAATGGATCTATCTTTGTTATCAGCTTAACTGTATGAGTCAACATATAATGTCGCCACTTTTGAGAAGCAAACACTACTGCAAGACAAGCTTTTTCAATGAAACTGTAGTTTAACTCATGTCTTGCTAAGGTTCTGCTGATATAATATATAGCCCTTTCTTTACCTATAGAATCTTCTTGTGCTAGCAATGCACCCAAAGATACTTCTGTTGCTGAAATATAGAGTATAAGTGGCTCTCCTAGAATAGGCGGAATTAGAACTGGTGGATGTGTAAGATATTGCTTAATCTGATTGAATGCTGCTTCACATTTGTCATCCCATTTAAATGGAACATTTTTATGCAATAGATGTGTGAATGGCAAGCTTTTGTCTGCTAGTTGAGCTATAAACCTTCTGATGGACTGTAATCTTCCTTGCAAGGATCTTAATTGACTGATCTTTCGTGGTGGAGGCATGTCCATTATAGCTTGTACCTTTTCTGGATCAACTTCTATACCCTTTTCTGAAACAATGTACCCTAGGAGTTTTCCAGATGTAACACCGAAGACACATTTCTTTGGATTCAGTCGAACATTGAATTTTTCCATTCTAATAAAGATTTTTGACAATATTTCCAGGTGTTCCTCTCGTGTATGAGATTTGGCAAGTAAATCATCAACATAATCTTCCATGAATGTATGCATCATATCATGAAAAATAGTTGTCATTGCTCTTTGATAAGTAGCTCCAGCATTCTTTAACCCGAATGGCATTACATTCCAGCAATAAGTACCCCAAGGACATGTGAACGCTGTTTTATCTTGATCTTCTGGTGCAATTTTTATCTGGTTGTATCCTGAGAATCCATCCATTAATGAATACATTGCATGTCCAGCAGTTAAGTCAACAATCAGATCTATGTTAGGTAAAGGAAAATCATCTTTGGGGCATGCTTTATTTAAATCCCTGAATTCTGTACAAACTCTTATCCTTCCATCTGGCTTTGAAACATGTACAATGTTTGAAATCCATTCTGCATTGTCAATAGTTTGAATGAATCCAACATCTAAAAGCTTCTTTAATTCTTCCTTGACCAATAATGCAACATGTGGATGCATCTTTCTGAGCTTTTGCTTTACAGGTTTTATCCCAGGTTTGATAGATAAATGATGCATTATCAGATTAGGATCTAACCCTGGCATATCAGCATATGACCAAGCAAAGTTAATTTGATTATCCTTCAAGAATTGCATGAATTTCTGGACTTCTTCAACTGTTAATGATGCTGCAATTTGCATAACTTTTGGCTGCTCTGGTGTACTTATGTTGATTGATTCTGTTGGTTCAATCAAAATAGAAGATCTTTCATGATAATACTTGGGAAGAGTGTCAAGTTTCTCATCCTTCAGTGCCTCAGAAAGGTTTTCACTGTCAGATTCGCTCTTTATTTTTCTTTGTATTGATCTATCACCCTTTTTTCGGTTTTCATCAATAGATCCATCTTTTATTTCATTTATTTTGCAGCTAAGAGACTTGACACTCTCCTTGTCAAAATCATGAGTATAAGATTCTTGAATGAAACAATTGTTTTCTTCATTTGAGGAACAAAGGAAAGTTATAACATCTTCATCATTACTGAATGTAGGAATATGGATAGGTGCGTCAATGTCCCAATCTATAAGTTCTGGATAAACTAAAGGCATAGGATCATTAGGTTGGGTAAGGTCTTGAATCGTCAAATTCATGATATGGTTGTCATCCTCATGGTAGACAAGGTCTATGATGGTATTCTCCTGTTGATTATCAATCTCGTTAGAATCTAACTCTTCCTCACTTGAGTCATGATCGCTTTGTAAAACATAATCAAGTGGAGGCCTTGATCCTTCTCCTTGTATAAGAACAGGTGCATATTTATGTATAGTATCAATTTGTTTATCCCTCCAGAATTCATCATTATAAATGGTGTCCCATTCATATTCATTAGAATCAGTATCTGAACTATTTTGCAATTGGAAAACTGATTCATGAGATTTATCTGACACGATTCTCCTTCATGAACTAATGATGTCTGCTGTGAAGTAAGTTCTTCTTTATCTTTACCATACCCAAGTCCTGTTTTATCACTTGAATGCTTTGAAATAGGCTGAATTGGTTCCACAATTCCTTCTCTTCGTTTCCCTATAGGACCATTCCCTTCATAACCCATCTTTTGCATGATAGCGTACCCTTTACCATATTGTTCTTTAGGTAACTTAATGTGTAAGAGAGATTCATCTTCATCTTTGTATAGCCAATTTAGGATGTCCCTATCTTCAGCTTCTTCTTCAGTGGTATTAGCTCTAATGAATTTTCCATCAAACTTTGTGATTGGCACGGAAGTTTGAGATGTAGAAGCAGTCGCAATCTTTTGATTTGATAAAGTTGGTAATCCATGTGATCTTGGAGAAAGAGGTAAAGTAGAAATAGATAGTGAATATTCACCTACCCCTTTGTCTTTAAACTTCACCTTAGTATCAAGATTCTTTGTCAATTCTTGCAATTGGACTTGTAGATTGGAAGAAGAAACAAAAGAGCTTCTCTATTGTGTGGCACAAAGACATCTTGACTCACCCTAAGATTGGAACAAGTTTGGGTACTATTGTAATCAGCTTGTATAGTTATTTCTTGTCCATCATATGGAAACTTGATACATTGATGATATGTTGATGGTACGGCTTGCATATCATGGATCCACGGACGACCCAAAAGTATGTTATAAGACAGATCTCGATCTAGAACCTGACAAAAAGTATTCTTCACAACAGGTCCCACTCTGATAGGTAGCAATATTAATCCCTTAGAAGCTCTTTCTTCATCATCATATGCCTTAATGGTTATCTTCCTTCGTGAATCAATTTCATTTTCTGAAATTCCTAAGGCATTTATCAATTTTAAGGTACAAATATTCAAACCGGCTCCTCCATCTATTAAGACACGTCTAATTCAATGTTTATGGATCATGACTTCAAGATAGAGCGAGGAATTATGTGGATGTGTCATAGAAGCATCATCTTTATCGGAAAATGAAAGACAAGTGGGGGAAGACAAATGTCCCACCATGGCTTGAAATCTGTTTGCATCTAGATCAGTATCAACAGTTGTGTTCACAAGCGCTTCTTCTAAAATATTCTTGTGTATGGGGGATATTTTAAGAAGTTCAAGAATAGAAATTTGAGCTGATGTTTTTCTCAATTGATCAACCAGATTATACTGAGTTGGAGAAGAAATAGTTGTTTTAGATGAACTTCCTTTTAAAACAACCTTTGCTTGACCTCTTGTTGTTACATTAACCTGTTGATATTCTTGTTTTCCTTTAATTTTGATAACATTAATCCGATTATCATCTGTGTAAATATGGCGGATTATATTGTCTTCAACATTATGTATGCTTTTGGCTTTGGTATCCGATGTTTCCCCCTTTTGGTAGTTTGGCAAAGGATCTTTGAATGCTTGATGATCATCATTGGTATGATGTCCCTCAATTGTAATAGTACCATTGTCAATTAAATCTTGTACTAGATTTTTTAAAGCTTGACAATTGTTTGTTCTATGACCTTTACATCGATGATAATTGCAATAATACGAGTCATTCCATGATGGTGGTTTAACTCGTGGCTCATAATCTCTTTGTGGTGGTAAAGTAATAACCTTATTATCAAGAAGTTCCTTGAGAGTAGATTCAAGAGATTGACCCAAAGCAGTAAAAGTCCGTCGATTTAAAAAGAATGAAGGTCTAGACGGATTTGATATTTGGGTATTGCCAAGATTATTATTGAAATTACCACGATTTTGATTGGTATTTTGATTGGTCATGTTCTCTTGCTTGGAAATTTGTCCTTGTTGATTGTTGTTTCCTTGTTGAATTGTATTTCCTTGTGAATTGTTTCTTGGAGCACTTGATAGATTGAAAACGATGGTCTTGTTCGTAAATTATTTGCATCCACTATACCATCATTAACAACATTTTTGTTTCTATTCCAAAACCTTGTTTTATCATTGTTTTGATTTGATGTACTTGGATTATAAAGTTTTATCACTCCCCTTTTAACCAAGGCCCCTTCAATGGTGATTGCATTTTCAATCAGTTTTTCAAAGTTATGAGGACAATGAAGGTTAAGCCTATAGCTTAATTCTGGATCAAGGCTATTGATAAAAATATCCATCTTTTCCTTTTCAGGAATAGGACGAGAATATCGTGCAAATAACCTTCTCCATCTTTGTAAAAATGTAGTAAAGGGTTCTCCTACTTTTTGTTTTACTTTACAAAGATCAAGCATTGTTATTTGATGTTGAATATTGTAGGAGTATTGTGAGATAAACTGATTTATCAACTCCTCAAAAGTTTTGATAGGTGGAGTGATTTTTGAAAGCCACTCCATGGATTGTACACCTAGACTTCGTGGAAATAATCGCATCAAGTAAGTATCGTCATAGGCGAATTCAAGACTCATGTTTCGGAAATCCCTAACATGGTCTATGGGATCAGTTTTTCCATTATACCTATCATACTTAGGAATTTCGCAATGTTTTGGAAATGGGATCATTTGAAGACTCCTATCAAATGGATAAGGAGATATGTCTTCCAAAACATATTTCTTTGTTGTACCTCCTTGCATTTCCTTTATTTTCCCTTGTAATTCTTTTATCTGTTGGTTAAGAGCACTAAAGTCATTAGGAGGATTTTCAGGATTTTGTTTAATCCCCTCTATGTCAAAGGTATGAGGCAACTTAGCTCCTTGATTAGCTAATGAAAGAAAATATTTTTCTTTGTTACGTTCTAGGATTCTTTCCATAAGAGTATGGAATTGAGGATCTTGTTCTGCTTCTTGAAGCTTTTCTTCCGTTATCTCATCAAGATTAAATGTTTCCTCTTCTTTTTCATTTCGATCACCCATTTTACTAGTTGTAGTTTCTCCCTCGTCTTTTTCCATTTGTTTTTGAGATCTCGTGAGAACAGGCATAGATTTTACTCCAAATTTTACTTACATTTGATCAAAAGAGTGAAATAGTGCAATTGATGTGGTATGTATGAAAGTCAAAATAAAATGAAAATTCTATGACTTATACAAAATTTTCTAATCTTGTAACTTGTGTAGCTCCCTAAGTGAAAGGATGAAAATCCTGTTAGTGGGAATATAAGAAAAAGATCAAGAAAATGATGATTTTTGCACTTTATGAAGTTTTGATCATGGCTTTGTAAAAAGATGGATTTTGTGATAGATGCCTAATGTATTCTAAGTTCTCTATTGTAAGATTTGATTTGGACGAGTAGAGTATTCGATTGCTGGTTGGGGAATATAACTAAAACGGATGCATTGACTATGGTTATGCCTTTGAGAAAGGGCTCTTCTTTGAAAATAAGCTTGTGAATACAAGGGCTCTATGGCATAATCATCTGAAAGACCTCTAACACAATCATGATACCTATGAAGAAAAGTTCTATATTTAAGTAAAACTTTTCGACTTTGATATAAGAATTGTTGTTTCTTCAATAATTTCTTGTGGTTGAGAGGTTTCTTTGGCTTCTTAATCCTTTTGGAAACGGATTTCTTTACAAATTTTGTAGATTTCCAATCTCGTAACATGAGATTGATCAATATGATAATGAGTGTTTTGGATGATCTTTATCTAAATTAATGTAATGAAAACACATCAAACAAATTTAAAACAGTTGTTTTAAGTCCTATGCTAAACATCAAGTGTGTAACCAAAATGTTTTTCAAAAATTGTTTTAACAGGTTTTACACATGACAAGCACTTCAAACAGACTCACTCTTAGTTCTCAAGTAGGTCATCATAGCAATCAACAGCCCACATCTTAAAACTGCGTCGACTCACACAGCCGTGTCACCCCCGAAAGGGCGCCCGTGTTTTTGTCTTTTCCAGGTGCGTACTCAGAGTGACGGAAGTGGATACCGGATCCCCTGAGCAAACAATCCTTGGCAGTTATATGGTGAGTATCTTGGGGGTAGATTCTTCCCTCCCTTGCACTGTGATTGAAACAATGTTCGGAAACTGACTCGGTTAGTTACTACACTAGGTTCGTAGTAAGGATTTCCGTTCGGTGCGGCAAATGATAGACTCCCTCGAGAGACCTCCCTACCTTTAGAACAAAGGCTTTGGGGATGGTTATCAATGCACACTACCGTCAAAAGAGGGTTTCCCCAATTTTGCTTTAAATTTTATAGTGGGGTGGAATAGCCTGGCTTTGGCTTGAACCCACTTGAGTCGTTCCTCTTGGGTGAGTACTTTTTCCCACAAGAGCAGGCTCTCTACAAGGTTTTAATAAAACTTAAAAATGCATAAAAATAAATAAGTGAGTTTGGCATTTTGATCACCCAGTTAAGGGGAGAGCATAGGCCTATCACTGAGAACAAAGCAAACACTAGGTTCAATTGTTAAGCACCAAAATAAAAATTTTCTAACTAAGTGAAGATATTGCTTCACATAAACAGAAAATTCATTTTAAGCCTAAATTGAAAAATGAAGTGTCTATCCTAGGATTGCTTTATTTTATGCTTTAGATGTCTACCCTAGGATTGATAAAAAAATTTTTTTTGCTTTTAGATGACTACCCTAGGATTGATAAATTTTTTTTTTTGCTTTTAGATTTTTAATAACTGTCCGCGGCTACGTCGGAATCAGTTAGACTAAACTACAGTTACAGATTACATATTACAGTCTTCTAAAAATTTGTGCTGCAAAACATATTACGGGCGCTGAAATATTCATCACAGGCGTTGAAAGATTAGTCACGGGCGCTAAAAGATTAGTTACGGGCGCTAAAACAGTCGTTACGGGCGCTGAAACAGTAATCACGGGCGCTGAAAGATTAGTCACGGGTGCTGAAAGATTAGTTATGGGTGCTAAAACAGTCGTTACGGGTGCTAAAACAGTAATCACGGGCGCTGAAAAATTAGTCACGGGCACTAAAAGATTAGTTACGGGCACTGAAAGATTAGTCATGGGCGCTGAAAGATTAGTTACGGACGCTAAACTGGAGGTGTTCTTCTGAAAACGTGTCGTCTGCGCTATTCCGCTATTTTTTTCTGTAACCTGTCAAAAAAAACTGCAAACAAAACATTAAAAAGGGGGCAAGTGCCCCACGGTGGGTGCCAAAAATGTGTTATATGCTTAATTGTAATGTAAATGAAAACAAAAACACTAAATGAAACCTTAAACTAAAGAAATTTAAATTAAATTTAAACAAACAAAATCTTTAGTGCCGTCCCATTTTTCTCTATCCACAGAGATTCTTTTGAAGCTTTTTGGCTCTCAGATTGTGTAAGCTTCTCCAAATGGCTGCTGCAGAACGAGTATGCAAAAGACAACTATTCTAGATGCTGATGAAAGTGAAAATGCAGATGAATATGGACAGGGGCTGTAGATTATGTACAGGGGCTGTGAATTGAAAATGTCATGATTCTACTGCTATTATGCTATGATTCTATGCTATTGCTATGAAAATGCTCTATGAATGCTGGGAATACTATGCAATTTGCCTATAGTTTACTTGCTTCAAATTCTATATGATTTTGGAGCTCCCGGCAGCTGTATTTATAGATTTTTTGCAGGCTTCATCCCGGCTGGCAAGAATCTACGGCTATGAATTTGTCTGGTAAGTTTGAATGGTGAGAGATTGAGAGGTTGAGAAGAAAATGGGGGAGGTTGAGAGGTTGGAGAGAAGAATGGAATCCTGTCTTCAACCCACGGGAACAAGCCTGCACAGAAACAGAGAAATTTAATTTTCTGTTTTGGCAGTTTGTTTCCCGGAGTTGAAGATAAATCCCAAATTAAATAAATATTTAAATTTATTTAATTTTATTTATTGCTTTTGATATTTGATTTTTGAAAACTATAGAAGAATTAAATATTTTGGAATATTTAATCATGATATGACTTTTAGAATATTTTTGAAATATTTAGAAGAATTATAATATTTTAATCTTTATTTGAATAAAATATTCAAACTAAGATTATATGATAATTAATATAAATAAATTGTAACATTTATTTAATTAATTAAGAAATGAATATGAAAAGGTGATTAAATATTTAATCGAAATGAAATCATGAACAATATAAATAAATTATTTAAATTTATTTATATGTAGATAGAATCAAAAGATTTTAATTAAATATTAAAAATATTTAATTAATTACCAGACAATGTGATATGACCATTTTTAAGTGTATACATTTTGCCCCTCTTTGAAGTGATGTGTTTTACGCATTACTTCAAAGAATTTTGAAATTTTGCCCCAAATATTGATTTGAAATGTTGATAGAGCCATGAATTTCCCAAACTGATCAAATTGTTTCTTCGTTGTGTTCTACATTACTTTGCATTTACCTTCAAATTTCAACTCCCATGAAAACTATATTCAAGTACATTTACCCATTAGCAATTTAAATTTCCAATCCCACCAATGCAATAATTGTCCTAGTGAATCTCTCCATAAATCATTCTAATGCAAAGTTCTAATTAAAGCATATAGATTCTGGACTATGTGTTGAAACAATGAATTACTCCACTACTCCCAAATGATGCACCACGATCCCAAAATAGATCTACATTATGAGACCATAAATTGTCTCATATTTTATCAAAGAAAATTATCTATTTCTTCCTAATGCATTAGTGTTAAAGAGGATTTGAGTAATGATTGAAAGTTCTTTAGCATGTTTAAAGTAGAATATAAAGTAAATGTGTGGTTTATTTTTGGTAATCTATGTGATCCAAATTGTTTCTAATATGTCTCCATGAAGTGTTTAAGATGATATAATGCATATAAATGAGTTATTAAATAACTCGTGGTAAGAAGAAGCTACAACCACTTGCAGCTAAGAGCTCCAAACATCAACTCTAGAAAAGGCTTTGAAGACATTATGGGAAGATAAAGAAGAATCCTCCAGTATCAAAGCAACTAAGTGTCATTAATGATAGTAGAATTTTATTCAAGATAATCAACAAATAATTTTTCAAGCAAGCTAAAGAAAAATCCCTTCACTCATGTGGAGAACTAAGGTTCCCTAAAAACCAAGCGCCTAGAAATTGTCAGAAATGCAATCTTAGTAAAACAATGATATCTCCCTTGTTTCTCAACAAAATTGAAAAAATAAAAATGATCTAGAAAGTAGACTGGAATGGCTAAATAAATTTTTGAGAATTTGGCATGATTTGCATCAAGGAAGGAGAAGTACGTGTTAGAAATCAACTGAGACAAAAGTGGCGTGATGGAAGACAACAGTTTTTTAGAGTTTTGTAAATGACCCCTCAAAAATAGGAACTTGGATATACATTCTTAGTGGATTGGTTAGATAGATAAAGAATATTAATTCTATAAATAAAATTTAATCATTTGAAAAAAATGGGGGGACTAGAAATGCTTGTTTTAGCCGAAGGAAATAAGATAGTTTTAGTTTCATTTCCAACAATGTATTTCCAACTTTCTAGAGTAAATTTGAATTCAAGCAAGCTTTTCATTTCCAGAAAGTATGAACTATTTTACCCTTTTCAATTCTTGCAAGTGTTCCTTAGATTAGTTCCCTTTCATACAACTATCCTTTCGTGCAAATAGGATTTATTTCTGCAAGTAGAATAGACTATCAAGAAAATTTTCTACTTTCTCTCTTACAAACAACCATGGAAACCGCCTTGGATTGATAAATTAAATGATGAGGATTACAATAACTCCATAATTTTTGGTGCCATTGTTGGGGATAGGTGTCATTAGGGAATCAAGAAAACTAGTTTGGCACCCTTTTAGATTTAGAAGTTCTTCAAGAAATATTTTTCTTTTAACCCCCCCCCCCTAAAATATAAAATCAAAACCCCAAAATATTAGCTCTAAAGAGAAAACCCCCTATCTATTTCAAAATATCCTTTGTCGGATGACCTCACTCTAAGTCATAGCAAAGGATATTTTCTTAAGGAAATAATTGCTGGATTATTTCTTCCAATGAAGAGATCTTATCTTCACTATAAAATCTTGCAAAAAAGAGACATATTTGGAGACCTTCAAAATCCAAGAATGGCTGCCCAATAATATTTTTGAGGTCAAAGGAGGGTTTCCCAATCAGAGATTTGAAGAACAAGGAGCTATTTCCAGTTATGCATGCAACAAATCAGAAGGAAGGATTGCAAGATCTCTTCAATCAACCCATGTATTTGCTAGAATAAAAAATCATGGAAAAGGTTTCCACTTCAAAGGAAGTTGAAGCATTGAGTTTTAAAAAAAAATCATCTTCTTTTCATTCTCTTCTCTCAAAAAATTCAACGCATGGAAACATACTTTGAGAAAGGGAAGATATTCTTTAGAATCAGTTAATGGTTATGTGTAACCTCTCTACATCATTAAGTAGAGTAGGTTAGGGTAGGAATGATTTTTGCAAATAAGTGCTTTGCACATGCTATTTCCTCTTCTCTAAGGCTATAAGTGTGCAATTTTCTATAAAATTTGCTACTCTAAAAACTTGTAGTAGATATTTTGGAATTATGGATGATTGGTTAGTGAAGCAAAAATAATGATGAAGCAATCTGAGTTGGTATTCAATGTAAAAGATCAAGTTGCAGCTCTCATGCAACATAGAGAAAGTGAAATAAAACTCATGAATGATGGTTGCATGAAAACTAAGATAAAATCTAGTATTTACTTTATTATTTTACTGTTATTCAACTTAAAGTTCTTTCATTTTACTCAATCCACTCAAAAACAAGAAGAAGAAAAAGTACTTAAAAACTTACCTTCAGATTTATGGACTATTCAAGAGCTATTTGGAGCTAAAAAAAAACATATAAAAGTAGTTCTAAGATTTAAGGAGCAATTTGAACCTATCTAGAGCTATTTTGGAACTATTCAGGATCTATCAGGAGCAACTACTAAAAAATGAATTTATTGGATTTGAACTCTCATTATGAGTTGCAGAGGGACCTGCAACATTTTGGGTGTGGGGGAGATGATGAGACCATAAATTTTCTCATATTTTATCAAAGAAAATCATCTATTTATTCCTAATACATTAGTGTTAAAGTGGATTTGAGTAATGATTGAAAGTTCTTTAGCTTGTTTAAAGTAGAATATAAAGTAAGTGTTTGGTTTAATTTTGGTAATATCTGTGATCCAAATTGTTCCTAATATGTCTCCATGAAGTGTTTAAGATGATATATTTTAGATAAATGAGCTATTAAATAACTCATGGTAAGAAGAAGCTACAACCACTTGCAACTAAGAGCTCCAGACATCAACTCCAGACAAGGCTTTGAAGACATTATGGGAAGATAAAGAAGACTCCTCCAATATCAGAGAAATTAAGTGTCATTAATGATAGTGGAATGTTCTTGAAAATAATCAAAAAATATTTTGTCAATAAAACTGAAGAAAAATCCCTTCATTCACATGGAGAACTGAAGGTTCCCTAAAAATCAAGCACCCAAAAATTGTCAAAAATGTAGTCTTAGTAAAACAATGATATCTCCCTCAATTCTCAATGAAATTCAAAAATTCAAAATTATATAGTAAGAATATTGGAAGGGATAAAAAACTTTTTGAGAATTTAGCATGATTTGCATCAGGGAAGGAGCAATATGTGTCATAAATTGACTGAGACAAAAGTGGCTTGACAAAGGACATCAACTTCAATTTTTTAGAGTTTTGTAAACAACCCCTCAAAATAGGATCTTTGATCCACATTCTTAGTGGATTGGTTGGATAGATATAAAATATGAATTCTATAAATACAATGTAATCATTTGAGAAAAAAGGGGGGGACTAGAAAGGCTTATTTTAGCTTGAGGAAATAGGATAGTTTTAGTTTCATTTCCAGCAATATATTTCCAACTTTCTAGAGTAAATTTGAATTCAAGAAAACTTTTCATTCACAACAAGCTTTTCATTTCCAACAAGTATGAAGTAGTTTATACTTTTAAATTCTTGCAAGTGTTCCTTAGATTAGTTCCCTTTCATGCAAATTTCCTTTTGTTGGTGATTTTTTGAGAACCAAACTTAATCTCAGTCCTTACCTATGAATTTTCCACAACTCAATCATCAACAAGGTTGAGGATTGGTCAACATTTAATTAAAATAATTAGTACCTCACTTCTTCTCTTCAAGGTTTGTGAGACCTACAAGGGTAATCCTATGCACGATCATTATATCTCACATTAGGTCAAGAGAATTTCCTCACATAGATGCATTTCCTCAAGAAACTCACCTCATCAAAGGCTTGGCAGACCTTGGGTGAAAGTATTATTCATTTCAGGGAATGCGTTTAAAAACTAAAAGTTGGGGAAATATAGTTTAGAGTATATTGTGAAATTTTCTTCATCTTGAATCCTAGGCCAAATTCATTACTGACTTAGTTGGCCATGATATATACTTATAAAACAATCAATTCCCTATCTAAGGGAGAAACATAGTCGCAACTTGCAATCAATCAGTAATACAATTATGATTGTACATCAAAAATTAATGGACTATTAGTATGCCACTTTGTAGCATCTAACTCACTATGTTCAAAATATTACTTCCTTACTAAATCCTATATCCCTTCCTATAAACCGATGGCCTCATTTTAGCATTTAATCAATTCATTGAACTAAAGCATAAAATAAACTCATCCATTTGGTGCAAATGACAAAAGACAAAAAAAAATATTTTCAATAATTTCATTCATAATTTAGAAGAAAGATACATAGGAGAGAAATATTTTTAAAATAACTTTCTTTCCATTGCTGCTATTTACTTTGTAAAACCATATCTAAGATCTCATATAGTATAACTTTCACCCTAGATTAGTTCCTGATATATTTGCTAATGTATCTATTTACATTATATTGTCTCTATGAGCATAGTACTCATCTTGACCTATTTTGGACTCGAAATCTTTAAACTCTCTTAAAATTAGTCATGAAATCCCCTTTATAAATAGGGGAGCAACAAGCATCTAGCTGAATTACAATTTCATTTTCATTTTAGTTCATTTCAAAAACCTAATTTCAATTGATTCCTCAACGAATTCCCTAGGCAGTTTCTTACGCAATCATTTTTGAATAGGGGAGTACAAAAAGCAAAACACATGTGCAGTATACCATTAGTCACTATCATTACATTCATTGTTGAAACAAAAAAGATTCCAAATCATATCAGTTGAAGGAATTCCACATCAACATGGAAGAGAAAAAGACAAACCATGGACAAACTAAAACAAATACCTCCAATGCAAAGACCATGGTGTCATCAAAAACAAAAACAAGGTAGTGACCCTATTCAGAGTCATCGACATCAGAGAATTCCCGACCACTCCCTATCCTCGATGAAATTGGAGGGACCATCACCGCATCATCGTCAAAGCTCCCATATGGCACCAGAGAATGGAGGTACCAGCCATATCCTGAATCAATATCACCTTTAGTGTCTAAAGGAGTATCAAAAATCAAAATAGGAGAATTGTGTTTTCCTAGGTAGGCCTTATGAGTTTTCTCTTTTTTCCTAGCCTTCTTCACTAGCTGAGCCAGTTCCTTTCCTTTGAACTTGACCATTTCTCCTGGAATGGTCTTATTTCTCAAGATGTATACACTCTGCATAATTGATTTCTTCTTATGACCTCTAGCCCTCCTTTTACCCTTTGAAACCTTAGGAGAAGCTTGGGCTTCCTACTTAGTTATATCCTCATGATACTGAAGTAGATTGAGTTGGCTAGACCTTCTAGTAGGGTAAATTGTCACACTAGTTTTCCCCATTTCTAGAAACAAGAAGAATTTAACAATTCAAGACAAAGCTATAGGGAGACATACCTACAACCCAGACAATTATAACCAACCTAGAGGTGAAGCCACAATAGTGGTTTACAATTTGATGGAGGAAGGAAAATTGAGAAATAATGACCCCATGGAAAAAAAATTGTTTTAGGGGTTCGAATGAACCTACAAGTTCAACCGAACGAAAAAGGGGTTCAACTGAACTAGGGTTTGAGCAAACCCATTAATTACTAGGCCCACATTTCCTGCCCAAAAAACAAAAGAAAAATGCATTTTGAAGGGGGTTCAAATGAACTAGGGTTCAAAAGAACCTTGGTTCAAACGAACCCCTATGGGTTCACTCGAACCCCTAGGGGTTCGTACAAATCCCCTTTATTCCTCTGAAACACTAAATTTTTATGCTCCAAAGCTTAGGTTGAGGATGAAAATGGAGGAGTCTTCACAAACCCAACTGGAATCAGGTAGTCCTTGGAATGAGCTACCCAACAAGTATAATTTTAATATGTTTTAGTTTTATTATGTATTTGTTTGTTTAGCTTTATTAAACACAGGTTTTTCTTTGAAAATGAAGAGTGTCTTTGTTCTACACATGTGGAAAAATAGTAGATTATCAAAAAAAAATTGAAAAATAGGAGTGCACCAAATATTGAAGTCCTTGATCCAACAAAAAATAAATTGAATTTCAATATATACAAAAAAGTTACGTGTTATACAGTCGTGCTATGTCTAAATTGTAATTGGTTTGATTTCAAAACTTTATTAAAGAAAAAATATTCAATAACAAACTATCCAACCAAGTGGAAGCACTAGATATAAAAGTTACAAATCTAAATTTGAAATAATTAGAATTTTATCCTTCATGGAAAAACAGTTATGCATTATACAGTGTGCATCACTTTTTAAAAATGTTGTTTTCTAAAAAAAAAATAGTTTTCATGGGAGATGGAAAAAGAAGTGCAATCTGATTCCAAAAATTTTGAAAAAAATATTTTTAGAATCTATAGACAAAATGTGACGAGACTCTAATTTGCATCATCTTCAAATTCCTCATGGTTTAGCCGCTATAGGTGCCCAAATTTGAAGATTTAATTAAAAATAATAATTTCAGTGTTCAGTTTGGCCAAAAATTATAAACCACTATTGTGGGATCACCCCCAACAGAGAAATTCCTAACCAAACAAAAGAACCCAATTTGAAACCAACTTACTCATGACAAGAATATTCAACTTAGGGAAAACAAACAACCTCTCACTCTTCTTCACACTTCATCTTACATTCACTACAAGTTGGAAAGATGGTGAAAATAAACATTGATCAACCTACATTAAATAGATAATTTGAGCATGTAGAATTAATGATTCAATAACCCCTCATGCAAGTGAGTTGATAATTTAATTGCTTGGCTTTGAATCTAGGCCATTGATCTTAAAACAATTAAAACTTCATCTAAGGTGGCCATAAGCATCATTTTTCGACCATTGGCAACTTGCTCCTAGAAAACAATGATGCTATCTCAAATGCTACCATGTTTTTCTTTAATCTTTATAAATCATATGTGATTTGATAATTAGCATGTATCACCAACCCAATCTGTGATCCTTCATTAATATTGGTGAAGTACATGAGACCAATGTGGTTTTTGGAGAGAATATATCCTTATATACTTCATCTCTCATCGTTGATCTTCCCCAAATTTTAGGGTGTAATCAACGATGAAATTATTGCTATGATGAAGTTTAGTCCATTGGATCATCTTATTTTAAAACTACATCAATGGATCTCCAGTCCTCTCATTGCTTAATGTGAAATCCTCAAGATCCTACCATGTTGTTTATTCCATGAAGAGTTATCGCCTATCATAGATGCATCTCATCCTTCATCTCCCTCATTGGTGATGTAAACATACATGTGATGAAATATTAGCCCTTGGATCTATGGCTTGTCTCTGATCATCTTCATCCTTCCATTGTGCATTGACAATTCAAACTTTAGACCTATTAGAACTATAAAATTTTAAAAATTTCATGGCTGCATATACCCATTAGTTCCCAAAAAATGCCCATACCATAAGCACATGAATCTTCTTTGCATAACAAATTTTCCCATATTTTATCATTTGGTCCCATAGAATTCACCTGCCCTTGAGTATTTCAACGTGTAAACCATATCGGCATAACATGATGTAGGTCTGACTAATCCATAAAGCATTCTATACTAATATATGTCTTTTTGTAGTCTATCAGAAAGACATCGACAAAGTCTCACCAATGTTATTTCGTTTGGTAATACACATCGACATGATGCAGTTTGTAGTCTCAGCAACACAGGGGTCCAACCAGAAAAATAATGGTCAATGGTGTAAGTCATAATGAGCTTATTTGTGTCTTACCGATCACGGTACAATTCTGGAGCATCAAAAATGAATCTATAATATTCTCAACAAGTTTCCTGAAAAAGTGGATCCTGTCGGTAGTATATTGTCATCAGGGTGAGTTCGACAAAGTCTTGCTGACCCACCATATCGCTATAGTGGAATTACATCATTAGGGGGACTTAACAAAATTCATAGTCTCACCGATAGCAAAATTCATCAGCTAGACTTGAGTCATCAGTGTAATGTCCCAGTGCACTCATTTGGTTTCGCCGATAAAGCAAGAGAAGATTTCGTCGTTGTCATCAACATGAAGTCTTGGAGTTCCGCTGACCCCCATAGTCATAGTGATATGTTTGATTATCAGCGAGGCAAGCGTTGTCAGAGAGAGCTAGGAAGCTCATGCCGAATGAAGTTCCATTGACAGGAAAACCACTGTGTCTCGGTGATCAGCAAGAAAACTGAAGGAAACATCTCAAAAAGACTTGAGTAGTCAAAGAAATGTTTGCCGACCCCTATAGCCACAATGATACTTAAGATTAAAGGCATGGAGTGTCGGGGAGACTCATGACATTGCTATGACTGCATGACACCATAGCGAAATATGATCTATTAGCTATCGGTGAGACTCAGAACATCAATGAGACTATGGGACACCAAAGCGATATGTGATCTGTGGTAATCGAAGTAACATTGAATGTCTACAAAACTACATGTTGTCTTCATGGCTGAACGTTTGGAAAGGCTCAAATACAATAGATTGCCGAGATTGGAATACAAATGGACGTGAACTTTCATGTGGCTAATATATAAATACCCATTTTTTACAGCGACAAAAAAGGAAGGGATCGAATAAAGACAGTAGATCAGAATGTTTATATTTTTGAGACAATGATGCATGTAAAAAACAATGGAGATTTCAATTGAATTCATTTGATTTGGTGGCATTTTTCTGGTTTCAGTTGTTTGTTAATTAAAAGTATTGCTGAAGTTGTCTCCAAGGTTGATGTTTTCTAATTGTTTAAACTAGTATATCAAGGATATTTTTCAGTTTATCAATGCACACTTGCTGTATCTATATGGTTGGATTAATTGGGTCATTCAAGGAAAAATTAAATCCTTGAAATCAATCATAGTAATTAGTTAATCTCATTTGGATCATTAAGAAGAACTCAATAGTCACATCCTTGCATGTTTATACAAGTTATAAAATCAAACCTATATGCCAAACAATTTGAGTTTCTGCCAGAAAGAAGTTATTTGTTTCAAATTACCATTTGAACTCTGTAGACCCAATAAGGCACTAGTCTCAACCATTCTACCTTTTAGTTTCATTCATTTTTTCATGTGAACACATTATATTTTAGCCTTGATATTGCTTATACAATTTGTACCAAAATAAAACTCAATTATCCAATCCTATTTTCCATTGTGGGTAAATCACTTTAAAGGAATAAAAATTGGTCAAGTATGCTTCATTGTTATAGGTACACCTACCTAGGTCTGGTAGCACCTGAAGAGTAGAAGGTTTAAATCATTTGGCCTTGTCTGTTACCCTGAAACATATCAAGAGATTGGAAACCTCTTGAGGTATTTTGCCTGCATTTTTGAGAGCTAACAAATTGGCAACTCCACTAGGGATTATTGTAGAATATCTAATTGAAGATCATCAAATAGAGTCATTGAACAAAGATTCATAATTTGAAAAGTTTCACAAAGATTCTTAATTTGAAAAGTTTCAGAAAGAGTGATTTTGCTAGGGATACAATCAAGAATAATTTCATTTTTCTCATTTTTAAAAAAGTGAGTGGCAGCTCTGACAAGAATATTGCATCAATTCAACATGAATGGTAGAAGATCCCAATACAAAGGAGGTCCTACTAGAGGTACTGCTGGCAACAACAAGTGGACACATAAGGATGATAAGGGTAAGAAGGTAGCTACTGATATGTGCATAACGTATAAAGACAAAGCATCAAGACCACATTGTGAGACATTTGACCGTTATGATACATGGAGAGATAATTCAAGTGAAAAACCTTGTACCCATGAAGAACAAATAAATCCTTTTTATAATCCTCAGAAACAGGCTGAGTTCAATTCTAAACTCGAAGCTGAACGAATTAGATATCAATAGGAATATGATCAAAGAATGGAGGGTAATCAAGATGAGCCTATTGATCATGTAATCCCCCAAGAAAATTATGAATTCTCAAATCGTGAAGAAATAGAAGCACAGTTCGAGTTTCATAAAAAAGAAGTAGAAAGAGCAAAAGTTGAACAGGAAAAGATCCAAATGATAAAAGCAATCCAAGACTTGAAATTGCAGGAAGCTCAAATTAAGGCTCAGACAACTAATCTTCCAAAGTATATACCACCTCATAAGCAAGGAAACAATTATGTAGGGCCTTCATATCAGCCAAAGGTTCCTTAGAATCAGATGGGAAATCAATACAAATAGCCAAACCATCCACCGTATATTGCATCACAACATACAAATGCACAACCACCTCATGGTCAGCAATATGTGCCATATCTTCATACAAAATACAATAATCTAGTATACCAGTATCAACACTGGCATAATCCTCCCCCACAACAATATACAACAATGATTAGACAATTTGATTTGATAGGGTTTCAATTATACCCTTACCATATGGATAGCAGTTGGAGAAGTCTTGTTCCTAAGTTTACAGGGAGTAGTGCAATTACTGCTGAAGATCATTCGAGGAATTTTAATGCTTTTGTCCAAGACTTGGATATATCATATGAATATTTACATATGAGGTTGTTCATGATGTCACTCACTAAAGAAGCTAGAGATTGGTTCAATAGCCTGCCAACAGCCTCTGTTGATTCTATCCAAGAATTTCAGGATTGATTTCTTGAACATTATGGAAATCCATGTGCACCAGATGTTGCTTTACATGAACTAATACGGATTCAAAAAAATCAGAATGAGTCAATTTATGATTTTAACCAGAGATTCAACAAATTGTAGAATAAGATACCACCTGGGTCAAAGTTTCCAGACTCTACAACATTGAGTATTTATTTGAATTCATTTGATCCAAAAATAGGATATGAATTAAGAAATAGGTTTCCAAGAGATTTGGTTGAAGCCCAAAAGATAGCACTGACCATTGAAAACAATAGGAAAGCTCCTATGATGATCAGTAAGAGAGAAAATCCTAGGGTTCCTCAGCAAGTCAATAATTACTAGTACAAACAGGAGAACACATACAAAAATGAGAGGCCTCAGTTACATGACATGCCTTACAATAAAAATTGGAAGGATGGAAAACCTGTAATAGATAGACCTAGGAACAAAGAAACACCTGATCCATTAAGGAAGAAGGGGGCGTATATGGTCAATAATAGTCTCTGGTGTGAAGGTTGTGATGGGCCACATTCCCCAGATCACTGTGTTGTAGCCCAAGAAATGCAAGAAGAAGGGATTCTAGCAAGTAGCAGTGGAGAAGATAACACAATATTTTTGACTTCAAATACTTCTCATTCTATTGAGGAGGAATATTTATCTTTAGAAGATGAAGGTTGTGAGTACGATATTTCAAATCAAAGGTGCAATGTCCACATGGCTGAACAACAAGTTTTTTCTGATCCTGAAGAAGGTTATGCAGAACAATACTCTGTTGAGGTGCCTACTCAATGCGATATAAGGAGACCCACTGAAGAGGAAATAAAGAGGTTAACCATTGCTGCAGTTGAAGAAGCAAAGAGCTAGTATTGGTTAAGAAATAGGAAAGTGAATGAAAAAGAAGGTGTTCCCAGGGGAATATTTATGAAAGGCAGAGAAGTAACACCGGGAGTTTTGAAGAAAACATAAAATAAACATTATGATAAGAATGAACAGAAGCTGGTCCAAAAGGAGGAGAACAGAGATTTATACAAAGAGAAGAAGAAATCTCTCCAAAAGGAAGAAAACAAAGAAGAAGCATCAGAGCAAAAGAAAACAATTAAGGCAGAGGGTTCTTCTTTTGACTTCTCTCAGGCTTTATCTCAGGTAAAAATTTATGTCCCACTACTTGAGATGATGAAAATTAAGGAGTATAGGGATAGTGCAATTCAATTGATATCAAATGGAAATGAGAAAAGTACAAGTTCTGAAAATAAGATGGCCACTAAAATGGTTAATAAGCAAGAGAAGATGACTATCCCAGAAGTGTGTCTAAATGATGTATTGGTAAATTCCCCACAAGTTGAACCTTATTTCACCACACTACTTATAAATAGAAAACTATTGAGGAATTGCATGGTAGACTCTGGCGCTGCAATCAATATCATGCCAATTGGAGTTATGAAACAACTTGGTATGTGGGTAGATACTAATGAAGGGAAGTGCTATGCAATGGATAGTAGGCCTGTTCCAGTAGTAGGTGTTATGAAAGATGTTGAATTCAAATTAGTTGCTTATCCTCAGGTGGCTTATAATATATATATAACAGTAATTGATACCCCTCCTCAGTTTGGGATGCTTCTATCAAGACAGTGGACGACAATGGTTGGGGGAAATGTCCAATTTGATTTGTCTTATGCAACAATTCCAGTGAATGGCCAGGAAGTTAAGCTATACAGGGAGCCAAGGATGAACCCAATCATAGATTGTGTGCCTCAAGATCAAGTAAATTGCTTTTGTGATATGGATCTTAGAAGTTTTAAGATAGAATCAGCCCAACCGGAGTTGATCAATGGTGATCCAATTGATAAGAATGTTGTAAAAAAATGTGATGGTGTGTGGAAAATGTACTTTGATGGAGCTTGTAGCCAAGAAGGTAATAGAGCAGGAATAGTTTTTGTTTCCCTTGAAGGAGTTACTTTTAAGTATTCATTATTTCTAGCATTTGAATGCATGAACAATATAGTAGAGTATGAAGCTTTACTAACAGGATTGAATATGGCTGTAAAACATAAGATTAAGCTGCTAACTATTCTAGGGGATTCAGAGCTAGTTGTTTCTCAAGTTAAATCAAAATACGCAGCAAAACACAAGAGGATGAAATAATATAGGAATGTTGTATGGGACACAATTTAGTTGTTTGATGCTTTCTCAATTGAGTGGATTGATAGGTCAAAGAACATAATGGCAAAATTTTTATCCAATGTAGCACTAAGAAGAGAGGATATCACATTGGCTGGAGT
Organism: Sequoia sempervirens; assembly: GCA_007258455.2. Lineage (NCBI taxonomy): Eukaryota > Viridiplantae > Streptophyta > Pinopsida > Cupressales > Cupressaceae > Sequoia > Sequoia sempervirens. The sequence continues at coordinate 130,562,790 of VDFB02075321.1, read as the reverse complement.
ATCTCCAATTGAGTTCAATGCAAGACCCATTGTGCCTGATAATATATACAGTTGGTGGGTTTTTAATGATGATATTGACCTCTTGAAATTTCTTCACTGTATAGATCAATATGAAGCTCAAGAAATTGACTTCAATTCATTTGTAGAAGAGGTAGATGGAAAGCATATAGTATTTGGGAAGGAGGTCTTACAACTTAGAACTAATAAGCTTCCAAAAGGGCTAGTAGCATTGGAAAGGGTATATGATGGAAATGATCGATCCCTCATGAAGAAGACACCAGTCAAGAGGGAGGATATTGAAGAAGTCAATTTAGGGACTAAACTAGCACCAAAAAGGGTATACATTGGCAAGAAAATAAGCCCGACAATTCGAAGAATGTTGATTGCACTATTAAAAAAATATAAACACGTTTTTGCATGGTCTTATGAAGATCTCAAAGCATACAGGGAAGATTTGTTTCAACATGAAATCCTGTTAAAGCCAAATGCAAAACCATTCAGGAAAAGACAAAGACTTATCAACCCAACATTGGAACCAAAAATGCAGGAGGAATCGACAAAGCTTAGAGATGGGGGTATTATCAAACCAATCAGGCATTCAACATGGGTTTCGAACCTGGTTCCTATGAGGAAGAAGAATGGGGATATCATATTATGTGTGGAATTCAGAAATCTAAACATGGCATCTCTCAAGGATAATTATCCTCTACCTAATATGGAGGCTGTACTACATAAAGTAACAGGGTGTGAGTTGTTATCTATGATGGATGGGTTCTCTGGTTACAACCAGGTCAAAGTCAAAGAATCTGAGCAATACAAGACAACTTTTACAACCCCATGGGGAACATATGTTTATGTGAGAATGCCATTCGGTCTCACAAATGCAGGTGCAACCTTTCAAAGAGCTATGTATGTAGCATTTGCAGATTTGATTAATGCTATCATGGTGGTATATCAAGATAACCTTACTACTTATTCAAAAAGGGATAAAGAACATGTAGAACATCTAGAAAATGTATTTATTAAAGCTTTAGAATATGGTATTAATCTGAACCGTAAAAAATGTCATTTTGCAGTCACAGAGCGAAAACTCTTAGGACATATTGTTTGAAAGGAGGGAATTAGAATAGATCCTATGAGGGTTGAGGCTATAGATAGAATCCCTATTCCTAAAACTGTCAAGGCCATCCAGTCATTTTTTGGACAGATCAATTTTGTTAGGAGATTTACGTCTAATTTTTCTGAAATTATTAAGCCCATATCAATAATGTTAAGAAAGGGACAAAAGATAGAATGGACTGTAGAGGAATTGGAAGCTTTAATATCCATCAAAAGGGCCATCAAAGAAGCCCCTGCCCTTAAGTTTCTAGATTTTTCAAAACCCTTTCAAATATTTTCATTTGCTTCGTTACATACTATAGTTGCTGTTATGTTACAGAAAAATGAGGAAGGTCATGAGCAGCCTGTCTTTTTTCAGCAAGTCATTGCAAGGATCATAATTGAAATATGATATAATGGAAAAACAAGTATTTGCATTTGTGAAAGCCATAAAAGCTTTTAGACCATATCTTGTTGGAGCCAAAGTGATAGCTTATGTACCTCATGCATCTGTTAAAGATATTTTGACACAGTCAGAGGTCACTGGAAAGAGATGCGGGTGGATTAATAAAATTTAAGAATTTGATATGGAAATACAAATCACTAAATTAGTGAGAGGTCAAGGTTTGGCCAAGTTAATGATAGAAACAAATATTGAAGCAAATCAAATTTGCAATATAGAAGATGAAGGAAATGCAATTGCAAGTATTGAGCATATTGCTTGGTATACATACATCATGTATTACCTCAGATACATGAAGTGCCCTGAAGGATTAAGTGACAATCAGAGAAGAAATTTGAAGCTGCAAGCATCCAAATATGTGTTCATCAAAGGTGATTTGTTTTGGAAAAATAGGGACAGGATGTTGTTGCTATGTTTAGATGAGTCACAGGCCAAGCGTGTTTTAAGAGAAATGCATGAAGGGGTCTGTGGAGGCCATTATTCTGCAAAGACAACTGCACACAAAATTCTCAAGGCAGGTTATTATTGGCCAAAAGTCTTTAATGATTCTTTTTCATATGTAAGAAGATGTGAAGCATGTCAAAAGTTCTTAGGGAAAATGAAGTATCAGGGAGCTTTACCACTTAGACCTTTGCAGGTTGATGCCCCTTTTCATCAGTGGGGAATTGATTTCATTGGGGAGATACAAGAGAAATCAAGTGGATGACATAAATGGATACTAGTAGCTATTGATTACTTCACCAAATGGGTAGAGGCAGTCCCAACCAAGCAAGCAACAAGTAAAGTTGTAATCAATTTTTTAATAGATAACATCATTACCAGATTTGGTACACCATTAATATTTATCACAGATAATGGGATGTGTTTCAGATCCGATGAGTTTAAAGATTTTTTCAGTACATATGGTATCACTATTTCTTATGCAACTCCTTACCATATGCAAGCTAATGGTCAAGCAGAGTCCAACAACAAAAGTCTTCTGAAGATCATAAGGAGGATGCTAGGTGGGAATAAAAGGGCTTGGGATTCAAAATTGAGGTTGGCTATATGGGCTGATAGGATAACTGTGAAAAAGGCGATTTGGAAAGTCCCCATTTGAATTAGTATATGGAACACAAGCTAGGATGCCTTTACAAAATTTGTTACCAGTTTACAAATTCATCCTTTAGGAAGATATGGATATTCTAGAACTAATGGAGGAAAGAATGGAACAACTGGTAGAGCTTGATGAAGTAAGAAGAGTAGCTCAAAACCAAAATGTGAAATTGCAAGCACAAATGAAGTATTTATTTGATAAAAGGGAAAAAGATAGAAAATTTGAAGAAAATGATCTGGTGCTAATGTGGAATGCAAGGTGTCAGGAAAAGGGAAAACATGGGAAATTTTAAGCTTTGTGGTTGGGACCCTTTGTTGTTGTTGGAAAAAAAGGTGAAGATTCATATTATTTGCAAAACATGACTGGTGAAGAACAGGAGTTGCCTGTACATGGGAAATTCTTGAAGCATTTTTTCTCTTGAGCAATACAGAGGATTAAGGGTTGCCAGTGCATGGACAACTCTTGACAGTCCTTTCAAAGATTTATATTCCATGCATAGTAGTTTAGGAAATAAAAAGGAACAGGAATTGCCAGTACATGGACAATCATGAAATTCCTTTATTAAATAAATCTTTCCATGTACATTAGTATAGGGTCATGTTCATCTCTATTTCCATTCATTCCATCTTGCTCATTGGTCCATCACCTTGAAAGTTTGGTCTACTCACCCAGAAATCTAGATCCTTGCAATGATCTCACAATCATTCATCCCCAGACGAAGCCACTATTAGAACTGTAAAATTTTGAAAATTTCATGGCTACACATACCCGTTAGTTCCCAAAAAATGCCCATACCATAAGCACATGAATCTTCTTTGCATAACAAATTTTCCCATATTTTATCATTTGGTCCCATAGAATTCACTTGTCCTTGAGTATTTCAATGTGTAAACCATATCGGCATAAGATGATGCAGGTCTCACCAATCCATAAAGCAGTCTATTGGAAAGACATCGAAAAAGTCTCACCAATGTTATTTCATTTGGTAATACACATCGACATGATTTAGTTTGCAGTCTTAGCGACATAGGGGTCCTATCGGAAAAATAGTGGTCAACGATGTAAGTCATAACGAGCTTATTTGTGTCTTACTGATCGTGGTACAATTCTAGAGCATAAAAAAGGAATCTATAATATTCTCAAAAAGTTTCCCAAAAAATTGGATCTTGTCGGTAGTATATTGTCATCGGGGTGAGTTCGAGGAAGTCTTTTCGACCCACCATATCGCTATAGTGGAATTACATTGGTAGGGGGACTTAGCGAAATTCATAGTCTTGCCGATAATGAAATTCATCAGCCAGACTTGAGTCGTCAGTGTAATGTCTCGGTGCACTCATTTGGTTTCACCGATAAAGCAAGAGAAGATTTCGTCGTTGTCATCAATATGGAGTCTTGGAGTTTCACCGATCCCCAGAGTCACAATGATATGTTTGATTATTGGTGAGATAGGCTTTGTCAGAGAGAGATAGGAAGGTCATGTTGAATGAAGTTCCATTGACAGGAAAACCACTGTCTCAGCGATCAAAAAGCAAATTGAAGGAAACATCTCGATAAGACTTGAGTAGTCGGAGGAATTTTTGCTGACCCCTATAGCCACAACTATACTCAAGATTGAAGGCATGGAGTGTTGGGGAGACTCGTGATGTCGGTATGATTGCATGACACCATAGAGAAATATGATCTATTGGTTATCGGTGAGACTCAGAACATCGATGAGACTATGGGACACCCAAGTGATATGTGATCTGTGGTAATCAGAGTAACATTAAACATCGACGAAACTACATGTTGTCTTCATGGGTGAACATTTGGAAAGGCTCAAATACAGTAGATTGCCGAGATTGGAATATGAATGGATGCGACCTTTCATGTGGCTAATATATAAATACCCATTTTTGACAGCGAAAAAAAGGAAGGGATCGAATAAAGATAGTAGATCAAAATGTTTATATTTCTGAGACTATGATGCATGTAAAAAACAATGGAGATTTCAATTGAATTCATTTAATTTGGTGGCATTTTTTTGGTTTCAGTTGTTTGTTAATTAAAAGTATTGCTGAAGTTGTCTCCAAGGTTGATGTTTTCTAATTGTTTAAACTGGTAAATCAAGGATATTTTTCAGTTTATCAGTGCACACTTGTTGTATCTATATGGTTGGATTAATTGGGTCTTTCAAGGAAAGAGTAAATCCTTTAAATCAATCATAGTAATTAGAGAATCTCATTTGGATCATTAAGAAGAACTCAGTAGTCACATCCTTGCATGTCTATACAAGTTATAAACTCAAACCTATATGCCAAACAATTTGAGTTTCTGCTAGAAAGAAGTTATTCATTTCAGATTATCATTTGAACTCCATAGACCCAATAAGGCACTAGTCTCAACCATTCTACCTTTTAGTTTCATTCATTTTTTCATATGAACACATTAGATTTTAGCCTTGATATTGCTTATACAATTTGTACCAAAATAAAACTCATTTATCCACTCCTATTTTCCATTGTGGGTAAATCACTTTAAAGGAATAAACATTGGTCAAGTTTGTGTCATTGTTATAGGTACACCCACCTAGGTCTGGCAGCACCTAAAGAGTAGAAGGTCTAAATCATTTGGCCTTGTCTATTACCCTGAAACATATCAAGAGATTGGCAACCTCTTGAGGTATTTTTCCTGCATTTTTGAGAGCTAACAACACCTAGGCTCCTATTAGTGATGGGAGATGTAGTGAAGAAACCATATTTAGACATGTACACCTACATGAAAATGAATGGTACAAACAACATCACACATAAGATCTTATTATATTAGTGAAAGAAAAATTTCAGAGAATACCATCACTCATTGCTAATTTAGAACTTAAGCTTTGTGGTGAACTTGTGATGAGAGATAAAACATAAGGTTGGCACATCGCTCATCTCTATTACAATATTGAAGGCTTGAAATCCATTAGCAATAAGTGATCCCTTAAGGAGCATCGTTGATCACACATTTTATTTAAGAGCTTTGGTAGCTATTTGCAATGAGCTATATCAAAGAAACACCACTTCATCACTCATTGCAAATTCAAAATATGCACTTCTGAAGAAATCAACGATGAGTGATAAAGTATGATTACCATCGAGACTTAACAGAAAACCCTAAGCACATGCACTTAAGTTGTTCTAATGAAAGGGACCCTCGAGGATGACATGTGAAAATGGGACCAAGAAATTCTAAGTCATGAAATACAAAGGATGTAAAGGCCAAATGGCCCTCTACTGAACCTTATAAGATGTGAAATTCAAACCTAGGTGAGAGGGACCAGTCACTTGACGACATTGATAAACATAAGAGAGTTTTAGAATGACCAGAAACATGTAATATGAAGTCAATGACTAAATAGAATGTTATAAGCAATTATAATGAATAAAACCCTAAACCCTTAGATAACAACCTTACATCAAAAATGTAACAAGGGTTCAAGATGGAACAAAAAAATTTAGGGTTCAATATGGGCATTTCAAATTTTGCAAATTTGAAGGTGCCATCAGTGGCTTTGACTGGGGATGTATGCCCCTTGTGGGCATAGAAAGAATTTAGATCCTCTGGAGAAGTAGATTGGGTGCCTACTTCATTGGACGATAGAGTAAAAAAGTCATCTCTACTCCCAACTACTCTAGTTTGACAATTCAAACCATATCTGATGGTACAAGGGCACCAAAAACTATAGGTTTCTTCTTACCTCTATCATAGACAAAATTCTCATCACATTTTACTGAAACCAATTTGAAAACATCACTTCCATATGCTTGATTGAACATGCTAGCATCTCCTAACAACTCAACATATACAATATTATCAACAAATTCATAGTTACCAGGCACCTGAAATTCATACATACTCTTAAAATGTTGATTATCATGAGGCAACAACTTATGAATATTTATCATATGAATCATTGTCTGGCTGAAAACAACATTCTTCAATTTTTTGCATGTTACTGCATTGTAAGAAAACTTTATCCAGCTAAAAAAATGGCACTCATATTCTGCCACATGGCTGGTACTATCAAGTTCAATCTAATTATTAGTCTTCATGTCAAAGGTGAAACAGTCATAGGGACTAATCAAAATATTATGCACATCATGCAAACTATCTCTAAGTGTATGTAAAGAGATACACTCATACATTGGCACACACTATAACTATGCCTCAACATGTTGGTGTAGAGAATCATCAAGAATCTCTAACTTGTCCTCATCCTTGCTCGCTTTGATATCCTATGAACATAACATATCAACATCTTCAGCATTCATAGCTTGTTCAAAAGTGATAAATTCTAGTTCAAAAAGATAATCTATTTTTTCTTTGAAATCAGCCTCCATATCCACATGAAAAGACTCATAACTAGGCTCATCTAAATCAAGAAACAAATACTTATCCAAATATGCAACAAAATTCTCAAAATTTGGCTTATCATATACATAAAATTCATGGTTATCTGTTGTTTCTAACTCATCAAAATAGATTTCTAAACTTACATTGACCTGCGCACTTTCATGCTCATCATACAATGCATCATTACAATCAAATGGCTACTTGTCTTTATGCATATTATCATCATACTGACCAACTGGTTGATAAATAGAAAGAAGATTAGATACCCATGCATCATACCCTGCATGGTGAAGGTTATCATCACTATCAAAATCAATGAGTAATACACAACAACTGAGGGTTACTCACATGTGCATATTTCTGATATTCAGTGGTCAACAAATTTGAAATTTATTCATTTCTCAATAGATCATCATTTTGATCCATTATTTCAACCACTTCCTCTTCTTGACTTCCATTAGAACTATATGCATCACCAAGTTGTAAATCAGGGTATACCATGATATCACCATCATCAAAATTTGAAAACTCAATGAGATGATGACAAACAGGATTTCTCCAATCATAGGAGATTGAATTGCTAACAACCTTGTCAAAAGCATGGTCACAATATGCCAAAGAGAATAGGCTTCCCATTTGTTCATTCTTGCTTACTTTTGGGCTATCATGACAGCAATCTACATCTTTATGTATTTCAACATTAGACTGAGTATCATCATTGATTTGGTCATTTACATTTTCTTGAGGATAGAGACAAACATTTTCACTATTATGAGCATCAATGGTAAACATTGTATCATCCTTAACTTTTTCTTTCTCAAGTATGCATTTTTCTATATTTGAAACTAAAGGCATATGATCATTTGTATTCATATAGTTGCCAATTTCATCAGCATGCTTACCAACAACTAAAGACATTAGACCTTGCACCTATTCATTCCTCATTTTTTCCATACTTTCTAAACATGTGTAAGCCATTTGCATAATCAATATTTTGAAATCCTGTAATAGTGCACTAGATCCCTCAAAAGATTCAAAATACATATGAATACAATCTAAGGTACTAGGTCTAAAATTTTTAGGGATTAGTGAAAAAAAATAACAAATGTATGACTGAAAGTAATTCTTGACTCTTCATCTTATTTTTTAATTTGCTTTAACCTTGTGACAAGGTTAGAAGGTTCTTTTGCAAATTCTTTTCTATAAGCATCCACTGTTTTATTCTAGCAGGAAAATGACTTCTCTGGAAAACTTAAGTACCAGTCCCTAGCTCTAGCTTCAAGAGATCTGATAAAAAATCTCATCCACATATCCTGATCTCCAAATGAATGTTTTACCATGAAGCTATAAAAAATTTGGACATGTGTATCTCCTTCGCAAACATTGTATCCATTAAATCTATCCATCTCCTTATAGACTCGGCTTGGAATACTTTTAACCTTGTAATCTATCCATGACAAGTCTAATTGGTCATACAATGGATCAAAAGAATTGACATAATGAGCAACAATTTGGCTAGTAGATATAGTATGATTATCTCTTAATTGGTATTGTATAGCCATCAAGTGCCTTTTGTTCATCTCTTTAATTCCCCTTTTAAACACAACTTTCCATTCCGGCCTTAGCCTAGGCTTGTTCACACTTGGGTTCACATACTTTGGGGTTTCAACTGTTTGAGGATTATCAAACTTCTAAAGCTTCTTGACAATATGTATCAAGGTTTCTAATTGCATGGTTATTTCTCTTTGGTAATCCATGGATGTATGCAAATCTGGGTTTAAGTAGTTATGCATAATCATAACCCTGACAATATGAAGGATCACTAGGATAGTTGCTAATATGGTAGTAACCTAGGACTGAAATATATGATAATGCAAATGGATAGAAATTCCTAAGATACATAAATTTATTCTAACCATCCATACTAGCAAATTTGTGAATACTCAGAAAAACACTTTAAATGGAACAATAATTGCATTCAATATGACAGGTTTAGCAAATGAAAATATGTAGAGAACCATGTACCTTCACACCTCTAGTTGCCGCAACTTTGAATAGAACACTTTCAGGTTACAATAACAAACAACAACCCTTCATGTGTATAAATTGTAGAGAAGAGTCACCACCTCTTCAATAAGAGGAAAATCTTTGAAGCAAGGATATATTTCTCTACATTCTTCTAGTAGAGTCAGTTCATAGTATTTTGAATTTGGGTGAAACAATTTGCAGATCTAGAACTTCAACTTCTGAACCAGTCATTCATCCTTTCTGATTCTTAAGGCTAAATGATCTTCTATCAGATATTCTCTCAAGTTAGTCCCTAGTAGAGTCACCATTTCTATTGGTGACTCGGATGGGAAAATAAGAGTCCAAAATTTCAAACATCTGGTTACAAATTTAATATTTCAAGAATTTAATGACTCTTAGTTTGCAACCAAATTTTGCAAAGTTATCCCCAACAGAGTTGCCAATTCTGTTGGTGATTTTTAAGAATCAAACATAATCTCAGTCCTTACCTATGAATTTTCCACAACTCAATCATCAACAAGGTTGAGGATTGGCCACACTTAAGTAAAGTACTTAGTACCTCACTTCTTCTCTTCAAGCTCTGTGAGACTCAGGACGGTAATCCTATGCATGCTCATAATATCTCACATTAGGTCAGGAGAATTTCCTCACACATATGCATTTCCTCAAGAAACTCACCTCATCAAAGGCTTGGAAAAACTTGGGTGAAAGTGTTATTCATTTCAGGGAATGCATTTTTATACTAAAAGTTGGGGAAATATAGGTTAGAGTATATTGGGAATTTGTCTTCATCTTGAATCCTAGGCCAAATTTATTACTAACTCAGTTGGCTATGAGATAAATTAATAAAGTAATCAGTGCCCTATCTGAGGGAGAAACAGAGTCACAACTTGTAATCAATCAGTAATGCAATCAATGATTGAACATAAAAAATTAATGGACTATTAGTACGCCACTTTGTAGCATCTAACTCACTATGTTCAAAATATTACTTTCTTACCAAATCCTATATCCCTTTCCTATAAACTTATGACCTCATTTTAGCATTTAATCAATTAATTGAACTAAAGCATAGAAAGAACTCATCCATTTGGTGCAAATGATAGAAGATAAACAAAATTATTCTCAATAACTTCATTCATAATTTAGAAGAAAGATACATAGGAGAGGAATATTTTGAAACTAACATTCTTTCCATTGCTTCTATTTACTTTGTAAAACCATATTTAAGATCTTCATATAATAAAACTTTCACCCTAGATTATCTTTTGATATATTTGCTAATGTATCTATTTACACTTTATTTTCTCTAAGAGCATAGTACTCATCTTGACCTATTCTGGACTCAAAATCTTCAAACTCTTTTAACATCAGCCATGAAATCCCCTTTATAAATAGTGGAGCAACAGGCATCTGGCTAAATTATGATTTTGTTTTCATTTCAATTCATTTTAGAAATCCAATTTCAACTGATTCCTCAAAGAACTCCCCAAGAGGTTTCTTACAAAATCATTTGGGAATAGGGGAGGACAAAATTCAAAACACGTGTAGTATATATACCATTGGTCGTTCTCACTATGTTCATTGTTGAAACAAAAAAGATTCCAAATCTTATCAGCTAGAGGACTTCCACATTAGCATGGAAGAGAAAAAGACAAACCATGGACAAGATAAAACAAATACCTCCTATGCAAAGACCCTAGTGTCATAAGAAAATAAAATAAGGCGATGACCCTATTTAGAGTCGTCGACATCGGAGAATGCCCAGCCGCTCCTTGTCCTCGATGAAATTGGAGGGACAATCACCACATTGTTGACAGAGCTCCTATATGGCACTAGAGAATGGAGGTATTGGCCATATCCTGAATTAGTATCACCTTCAATGTCTGAAGGACTATCAGAAAGCATGATAGGAGAATTATGTTTGCCTAGGTAGGCCCTATGACTTTTCTCTTTTTTCTTGGCCTTCTTCACTAGCTGAGTCAATTCCTTGCCTTTGAACTTGACCATTTCTCCTGGAATGGTCCTATTTCTCAAGCTATATGTACTCTAAACAATTAATTTCTTATTATGACCTCTAGCCCTCCTTTTACCCTCATGAGAAGCGTAGGCTTCCTTCTCAATTATATCCTCATGATGCTCAAATACATTGAGTTGGCTAGACCTTCTAACAAGCTAAATTATCACACTAGTTTTCCCCATTTTTTAGAACAAGTAGAATTTAACAATTCAAGACAGAGCTACAAGGAGACACACCTGCAACCCAAACAATTGTAACCAACCTAGTAGAGAAATTCCTAACCAAACCAAAGAACCCAATTTGAAACCAACTTACTTGGGACAAGAATATTCAACTTAGGAAAGACAAACAACCTCTCACTCTTCTTCACACTTTGCCTTACATTCACTACAGGCTAAAAAGATGGTGAAAATGAATAGTGATAAGCCTACATTAAATAAACAATTGGAGCATGTAGAATTAATGAATCAAGAACTCCTCACGCGAGCAGGTTGATAATTTAATAGCTTGGCTTTGAATCTGGGCCGTTGATCTTTAGACAATTAAAACTTCATCTAAGGTGGCCATATGCATCATTTTTCGACCATTAGCAACTTGCTCCTAGGAAACAACGATGCTATCTCAAATGCTACCACATTTTTTTTAATCTTGATAAATCATTTGTGATCTAAAAATTAGCATGTATCACCAACCTAATCCATGCTCCATTAATATCGATGAAGTACATAAGACCAATGTGTTTTTTTGGAGAGAATATTTCCTTGTATACTTCATCACTCATTGCTGATCTTACCCAAATTTTAGGGTGTAATCAGTGATGAAATTATTGTCGTGATGAAGTTTAGTCCATTGGATCATCCTATTTTAAAACTACATCAATGGTTCTCAAGTCCTCTCATTGCTTTCCTTTTTACTTTAGGTGAAATCGTTAGGATCTTGCCGTGTTGTTGGTTCCATCAATAGTTGTCACCTATCGCGGATGAATCTCGTCCTTCATTGGCCTCATCAATGATGTAAACATCCTTGTAATGAAATATCAGCCCTTGGATCTGTGGCCTATCTCTAATCACATTCATCCTTCCATCGTGAATCACCAATTCAAACTTTGCACCTAGGCTCCTATTAGTGACAGGAGATGTAGTGAAGAAACTAGATTTAAAAACATAAAATTGCATGAAAATCAATGGTACAAAAGACATTGCACATAAGATCTTATCATATTAGAAAAATAAACCTTTCAAAGAATACCATCGCTCATCGATAATTTAGAACTTAAGCTTTGTGATGAATCTGCGATGAGCGATAAAACATAAGGTTGGGGCATTGCTCATCACTATTACAATATTAAAGGCTTGAAAGCCATTAGCGATAAGCGATCCCTTAAGGAGCATTGCTCATCACGCATTCGATTTAAGAGAGCTTGTAAAAGTTATTTGTGATGAGCGATATTAAAGAAATAACACTTCATCACTCATCACAAATTCAAAAGATGCACTTCTGAAGAAATCAATGATGAGTGATAAAGTAAGATGACCATCGAGACTTAAGTGAAAACCCTAAGCACATGCACTTAAGTTGTTCTAATGAAAGGGACCCTCGAGGATGACATGAGAAAATGGGCTTGAGAACTTCTAAGTCATGAAATGCAAAGGATGTAAAGGCCAAATGGCCCTCTACTTAACCTTATAAGATACAAAATTCAGACTGAGGCGAGATGGACTGGTCACTTGATGACATTGATAGACATAAGAAAGTTTTAAAATGACTAGAAAAATGCAATATGTAGCCAACGACTAAATAGAATGTGACAAGAAATTATAATGAACAAAACCCTAAACCCTCAGATAACAACCTTACATCCAAATGTAACAAGGGTTCAATATGGGAACTTCAAATTTTGCAAATTTGAAGGTGCCATCACCTTTCATGCAAATAGGATTTATTTCTGCAAGTAGAATAGACTATCAAGCAATTTTTCTACTTTCTCTCTTGCAAAAAACCATGGACACTGCCTTGGATTGATAAATTAAATGATAAGGATTACAATGACCCCATAATTTTTGGTGTTATTGCTAGGGATAAGTGTCATTAGGGAATTAGGAAAACTAGTTTGGCATCCTTTTAGATTTCAAAATTTCATTAGTTGGATGACGTCACTCCAAGTCATAGCAAAGGATGTTTCTTTAAGGAAAGAATTGATGGATTATTGCTTGCAAGAGGTGGAGAATACAATGAAGAGATCTTATCTTCATTACAAAAGCTTGCAAAAAAGAGACTTATTTGGAGATCTTCAAAATCCAAGAATGGCTGCCCAATCAGATTTTTGAAGTCAAAGGAGGGTTTCCCAATCAAAGATTTGAAGAACAAGGAGATATTTCCACTCATTCATGCAACAAATCAAAAGGAAGTATTGTAAGATCTCTCCAATCAGCCCATGTAAATTTGCAAGAATCAACAATCATGGAAAAGGTTTCCACTTCAAAGGAAGGTGAAGCATTGAATTTCAAAAATTTTGTCATCTTCTTTTCATTCTCTTCTCTCAAAAAATTGAAAGCATGGAAACATACTTGGAGAAAGGGAAGATATTTTTCAGAACTAGTTAATGGTTATGTGTAACCTCTCTACATCATTAAGTAGAGTAGGTTAGGGTAGGTTTTATTTTTTGCAAATAAGTGCTTTGAACATGCCATTTCCTCTTCTCTAAGGCTGTAAGCATGTAATTTTCTATACAAGTTGTTGCTCAAAAAACTTGTATTAGATATTTTGGAATTATGGATGATTGGTTAGTGCAACAAAACTAATGATGAAGCAATTTGAGTTGGTATTCAATGTAAAATATCAATTTGCAACTCTCAAAAGTTGAAGAAATTATTTGCATGCAACATAGAGAAAGTGAACTACAACTAATGCATGATGGTTGCATGGAAAACTAAGATAAAATCATGTATTTACTTTATTATTTTACTCTTATTCAACTTAAAGTTCTTTCATTTTACTCAATCCACTCAAAAGGAAGAAGAAAAAGTACTTAAAAGCATATCTTGAGATTTATGGACTATTCAGGAGTTGTTTGGAGCTAAAAACAAAACATCTAAAAGTAGTTCTAAGATCTAAGAAGCAATTTCAACCTATCTAGAGCTATTTTGAAAGTGTTTAGGAGTTGTCAGGAGCTATTAGGAGCAACTACTAAAAAAATGAATTTATTGAATTTGAAGTCTCATTATGAGTTGTAGAGGGACCTGCAACATTTTAGGTGTGGGGGAAATGATGAAACCATAAATTGTCTCATATTTTATCAAAGAAAATAATCTATTTATCCTTAATGCATTAGTGTTAAAGTGGATTTGAGTAATGATTGAAAGTTCTTTAGCTTGTTTAAAGTAGAATATAAAGTAAGTGTTTGGTTTATTTTTAGTAATCTATGTGATCCGAATTTTTTCTAATATGTCTCCATGAAGTGTTTAAGATGATATAATGTAGATAAATGAGTTATTAAATAACTCATGGTAAGAAGAAGCTACAACCACTTGTAGCTAAGAGCTCTAGACATCAACTCCACACAAGGCTTTGAAGACATTATGGGAAGATAAAAAAGACTCTTTGAGTATTAAATAAATTAAGTGTCATTGATGATAGTGGAATGTTATTCAAAATAATCAACAAATATTTGGTCAAGTAAACTAAAGAAAAATCCCTTCATTCATGTGGAGAACTGAAGGTTCCCTAAAAATCATGCACCCAAAAATTGTCAAAAATGCAGTATTAGTAAAATAGTGATATATCCCCAGTTTCTCAATGAAATTCAAAAATTCAAAATGATCTGGAAAGTAGATTGCAAGGGATAATTTTTTTTTTGAGAATTTGGAATGATTTGCATTAGGGAAGGAGCAGTATGTGTCAGAAATTGACTAAAACAAAAGTGGTGTGATGGAGGACAACAACTTCAGTTTTTTAGAGTTTTGTAAATGACCCCTAAAAAATAGGATCTTGGATCCACATTCTTAGTGGATTAGTTGGATAGATATAAAATATGAATTCTATAAATTCAATGTAATAATTTGAGAAAAAGGGGGGGACTAGAAAGAATTATTTTAGCTTGAGGAAATAGGATAGTTTTAGTTTCAATTCCAACAATGTATTTCCAACTTTCTAGATTGAATCTGAATTCAGGCAAGCTTTTCTTTCCCAACAAGCTTTTCATTTCCAGCAAGTATGAAGTAGTTTAGCCTTTTCAATTCTTGTAAGTGTTCCTTAGATTAGTTCCTTTTCTTGCAACTTTCCTTTCATGTAAATAGGATTTATTTCTATAGGTAGAATAGAATATTGAGCAAGTTCTCTACTTTCTCTCTTGCAAATAGCCATGGACACTGCCTTGGAAATATAAATTAAATGATGAGGATTACAATGACCCCATCATCACACTTCTACTTGATAGTCATTCAATAAGCATGAGATCATTTATCATGACACATCCAGGAAACTTATTACAACGAAACAAGAAGCCCCGATTCATGAATTTATACATGGAACACCATTTATTTTCTATCAGCCCTTTCCTCCAAATTCAATTTGTGGTCATAAGTGGACTAATCTGTTTTCTTTCTAGCTCATCAACTTACAGTTTTTAATTGTTCCCTTTTTCGAACTAAAAAAGAATGACAATAGTTAAGTTTTGCATAACCACCATATTAACACTCAACCTTTTCCTTTATCAAACAATAGTCACTCAAATTAAATACCAACCAAGAGGGATTTCTATGCCATCTACATGACACATATGCTGAAAATACTTTAGAAAGTGTCATCTCTACAAGCAACCCATGAAGTAACACTGTTGATAAATGTAGATCCTTTATGAAATAGTCTCATTTCCAATCTCATCATTTCTGTCTCAAAGTCTTGATTGTGTCACAAGCCACTTACACATAACCCATATCAACATTTGATTTAATCTCTAAGTATCCAAATATCTTTTTTTTGCTATTGGCTCCCCATTTAGTGATTTCATATCGACTACTACATGAATTTTCCTAATTTCAATCAACCCCTGACATCATATATATCCAATTGCGTAGGACACCACATCATTTCCCGCTGGCCTTTTAGTTCACTTAATCTCTTTTCTCGCTGATCTCATACATTCAGTGTTGTCAGACCTATAATCTCCAATTATGATGAACAATGTTCTTAAGTTTGATCCAATGAAGCCCAACCTAAAATATTCATTGAACCTCCTATATTTTGTTTTGTGCATTCGATGGCCTCATATACTGCAAATTATATCCCCTTGAAACAGTGTATATTCATGTTCTTCGAGGGAGCCCATGACCTATGTATACAAGCTGCCTTTGAATAATCATCACCTCAGACTCCATTAAATCGAGCCTTTTACTTCTTATCTTATTTATCAGCACCTTCGTGATTTTCAATCCTTAGTGGATTTATACCTTTTGGAGATTTTCCACGTTCGGGGAATCCGTCCCCTAGAGAATTTTCTGCAACCTATACCTTTTGGGAAATCCATACATGCTTGAAATCTCCAGACTCCAATTCTTCAGGAAGTTTGAGTGGTGGCAGAGTCTCCAGGCTTTGTTTCTTCATGAATTTCTTGCCCTTGTACATTCTTCAACCGTTGCAAAACTTACAATATTGATGAACACTCTATATCCAATTTATCACCCACCAGTGAAATCATGATAAACTGCCATGTATATGAATAAAATGATGAATGATCATTACAACCATGCCTCAAAATAGTACCTTGTTATCTTTCATTTGTGGTTGTGTTACTTCTTTTTCCATGTTGTTCCTAAGATCATACCTCAACTTCCATCTGCAAATCTTTATATTCTCATTTATAATTTGAAGTCACTCAAGAATCAGAGCAACGACATCCAAAATTATCCATCCGACTACCTTTTTTAAGAATTATCTTTCATGGTCTTCATAAACGGCTAGAGAAATCTGTGACAGAATGACACAATTATCACAATCTTTCGGGAATCCACATACTCATTAAAACACTGTCACACTAGGAATGTATATTACTGCAAACTAGTCCTCACATATGGAAATTGAGTTTCCTCATACCGTTTAACAAGCTATCTTCACTAAAAGCTTCCTTGTACAACAACTCAAAATATGAGCACTGTAGAATTCATCTGCATCATGCATATTTTCTGAACCTTAATTCTTTCGAATAATCCACCTCACTGCGGATTTCCCGAACGTTGACTCCTTCAAATATTTCTCCATTAAGCATATTTTCTGAAATAGAACTCCTCACTTTATGAATCTTCAATTTCTTTGTTTTCGTCATCTATCATCCATGTCATTCTTTTGATACCACATTTCTCTGTGTTGATCATACCTAACTAGGAGTTGGCCCGAGAGAATCCACATGACATCAAGATTTCTAAAATGTTTTGATAGTTCTTATTTTCGCAGGAGTACCAAACACACACGAAATTCACATGTCATTTTATTTGAATAACTGTTATTTCAACATCCCTTCTTTGCTAGCACAAATATTTCTTGCACCATAATGTCGCCACTTTGATAGACCCATGAAACATCTCTAACCATGATCCTATTGCGTTCGTGCGAATTTAATGCTGAACCAAAAGCCAAAGCTTCAAATCCCAAATTATCACCCTATTCATTGAATTTCAATTCGAACCCTAATATTCATTCTATCATGCACCACTATGCGATCACCTTTCCACCGATTAATGAAATATGCAAATTTTCTAGCACGCAATTCTTCGTGGAATCCAGTGTACGAAGGATTTTCCAAACACTAATATTTCACGAAATCCATGCTTCAAAGAATTCTTTGAATTTTGTAACCCTCGGAAAATTTTGCTTCTCATGGAATTTTCATGTGTTTAATTTTTTTAATTTAGCTCTTCGAAAAATCTAGGAAACCACATAATTTTTGAACCCTCTTCCTTTGAGGATTTCTTATAAGGCCGGATTTTCTGAAAACACTGTAAAACCCACATTTTTGTTTGATAAATATTCTATGTGCCTACAAAATGTGATTAGAGCTGAAATGAAAACCTCACTTCAAATTAACAGGTGTCATGATCAAATTTCACTTTTAATATCAGAATCTACAATCAAGTCAATCATGTTAAGATTCTGATAATGTTCTGTGTAAAACCAGTGCATAACATAATGCCCTTATACCACATGACTTAAAATCTTAGAGTGAGATGTGTGAAGACCCATCTTTCAAATCAATCTGACTCAACTTCAGGGAAAGCTAAACTGAAAATCAATGAAGTGCAAACAAAGACCCTAAAATATGCACATATATATAAACCAACTTTTCACATCTATGAAAATTGAGGACAACTATTGTGACTGAAAATTCCATCCTCCAAGATAGCATCAACACAATTGGAAAAAAAAATTAATCTCAAGAACCTTAGTGATGAATCAAACCAAGCACATAAGTTCCAAGTAGAGAGAAATTAGAGAATGACTGATGAATATAAGCTTAGATATATGACCATGTGCGAGATTTAGAAAATCTAACAGGGACTAGATTCTTTGAAAGAAATAACCTTTTGGAAAATCCACCAAGCTGTGGATTCTCTAGAAGAAACTAAGTGCAGAAAATTTGAGGTACCTCGGATTCTTCGAGATGACCCACTCTTCGAAAAATCCACCTGAGGGTGAAATCTATGAACCTCACTTGGACTTAGCCAAATTTTCCCACAAATGGAATTTTAGATGAAAGCATGGAGTTCTAGCGATGACTTGAGATCACAACGTTGCAATCAAAGAACCCTAAGTGTAGGTAAAGCATTAGTTCCTTCAAGTGAAGTAGAAGCCAAAATTCCAAGAAACCTAACCCTACCAAAAGAAAAAGCAAGCAAAAGAGGGTCCCTACCTCTGGTGGTGTGTGTGCGCAAAAGGTGCACAACATCTAGTCAAATATGATATTATTTATACCCATGCAATAGGGTAATAAAATTTAGTATTTGTCTTAAAATATCAAAAAAAATAAAATTACATAGTCAATCATTAGACAAATATCAACTCTAAAATAGATCCTCTCAATTATCTCCTATTAAAGGCCCCACTTACAAGATGATGGACAAGTAGGTAATGGTTCTCACTATGTTAGAAATAGATAATAAGGACAAGAAAGTCATCGAAGGGCAAGTTATTATAGACCATTTTTTTAAATCCCCACTCATAGATGATCATCTATTAGTCATTGATATTCTTAATGAATCCATTATCATAGTTAGTCATACATCATTATGGAAAGCATACTTTCACCATTCTTGCACACAACATGGTTTACAAGCTAGCATTATTTTCATCACTCTGAAGGTGAATTCATACCTAAGGAATTTAGTTTAGAGTTTCTATGCACCAATAGTATGGAAAATTTGATGCTTTAATCACAAGGCTTAGGATAGCTAAATAGTGGAATATCATGTAGTCATAGTTCTATAGGGAATCCCAACTTGTGATCAAGAAATTTAATAATGAATATTGAACTAGAGTTGACAAGATTCTCCCATATAAGTGGATGGTGGATAGTTTTAGGAAATATTTCACCCATTTCTAGTTTGAGTGAGTCCCTCATCTCAAAAATAAAGGTTCAAATGCTATGGTTACCATTAGATTCTTGTTAGATATACCACATGATAGTCATCTATGTGAAATTCTAGTAAAAAACTCCTCATTCCCACATATGATATCTCTAATCTAGAGCTTTTTTGTGAGATTATTGGTTTAGAGTCTCCTTTGTACCATGATATTTATATCTACTTACATGACCAAAAATTACCCTCAATATTTCATGTAATCAACACAAATCCTTCGTCTAATGCACTAACCATTGCATTATCCTTGGATATACACTTTATTATAGCTCATGATTTCTTCTCAAGTCCAAATTCAAGTTTTTATTTGTGTTAAAAAATGATTTACTTAATTTATAAGTAAGTTGAAAATTCTATATTTTTAAAAGTCCCTAACCTTCCACCTAAAATCTTATGTATTAAGAACAAGGAGTATATATACATACATACATCACTTCCAAATGGGATCAAGGAGTATATAGTATATATGTAGTTCTAGTTTCTAGTCTATGTTTCATGTAACTACTTGAGTAGGTACACAACCCTTTCTAGGGTCTAATTTCTCTAGACTGTTCTTCGTCTACTACCACCCAGTCAAGTGAAACATGGACAAAAATCTAATTAAAAATCTACTAAATAAACATCTTCCAAAGAGATGTTTGATGTTAATTTTTGAATGTAAATATTTCCATGTTTACCTATAACCTAGGCTTCATTCACTTAATTCAATAGTTACTGGTTTATTCTATTAGGTATTGAATAATCTACTCCTAAGAAATTTTCAATCATTTCAAGATTACTTTACTCACAAATCTAACTTGGTTAACATTTATAACTATAACTAGTTCATTCAAACATAATTATAACTATGTGAGCAACAGTCAATACATCATAACCTTGATTTTTTAACTAAAGTGATTTGACTATAGTAACAACTTACCATTAGTTGGAAGTGTTCTACTAGAAATTCACAATTGTTAGAAATATACTCAAGTAATATTCAAGGAATATTCTTAAAGGTATCTTTAATATACAACTCAATTATTAATAATTTGTAATAAAATAAAATATAATAAATAAGAGACTTTATGTATCTTATACAAGGTGTTAACTGGGATTATTAATAATCAATTTAAGAAATAAATAAAATTTAGAACCCATGACTAGAAATGATATCAATTACTAATTATGCACAATGATATGATGATATCTTGATAGCTATGCAAAGCAATAATTGGATAAAATTCCCACAATAACTATTTAATTCAAATGGTAACTCTATCTCCTAACAATAAATGATGAACATGACCATTATGTACTCAAATTTCCACTAAATAAATGGCCTACTCAACTATAGAGTCATTATAATTTCATATTATATTTAAATCAATAAATACTTCATATTTATTCCATTAATAACTAATTTTCTAGTTAAATTAATCTACAAAAAATTATACACAACTATTTTGATATTGACAAGGAAGAATTTCCCCAAGATTAGAAAGAATTTGATCACTAACTTTAGTTAACTATAAAATATTGAAAGAATTATTATGGGGTAATGACTTTGCAAGTAATCTTATGTATAGGTATTTTCATTAATCATCCAAAATCCAAAATACCTATCCACCCCATAATCAATTAAGTAAAAATTAATGAGTACATATTTGCTACAATATCAAAAAGATATATCGAAATATTGTTTAATAAATCACTAATTTAAAATACTTAATGAATATCAAATAGAAAATGAGTCAATATATCTAAATATCAATTTGGCAACTAAAATAATTTTTTCATAAATCATGCAAATAATAATAACTACATAGATATGATAATTAAACTATCAAAATGATAACACTAATGAAAGGTGATATCTACTTAAAAAAATATGGTAATCAAGTATCATCTAGGATGAAAATGACTATAAAACTAATGATAATAACTTAAATAGATGAATAAATATATTATAGATATGGATTAATCAAAAAAATACAAAGATCACAATATAAAATTAATAAGATAAGAGAAAGATAGCCTATCAAAAAAATCACTTATTTAATCTCTCTAGACAATTTTGTCTTCTTACATTTTCTGTTGATTCATCATATATCTAAATCAATAGAGCCAACAAACATTGGATATGTGATTTACCACTTTTATATCATCCATAAATATAAGGATATTGATAAGATCTCATAATCTATAACATGAATCTAGATAAACATTCAAATAGTGAAATGATTTTGTATAGTTGTAAAATTGCACCCCTCACAATTTTGCATACATTCTTGCATCCACTTTAGAGTCCACTCCCTTGGAATTTGCGTAGGCTCATTTTAGCCCCTACATCAGCCTTTTTCCCTTCTCAAGATGCTCCAACACCCCTTTTCAAAAACTACCCTCACACATCTACTTTTCATCAAGCATTATGCTTTTCCTGTTCTCGCCGTTTTTGTAGCGTGATGTGTTTAGACACTAGCACACCACACGAATGTCCACGCACTGCACTAGCATCCTAAGATGTTTTAACACTCAAACAATTGTCTCTGAGCATGCTTGCCACTTGTCCTCACCTTTTTTTGATGGTAACAGCCTGAGACACCTTGTAACGGTTGGAGAAGCTTCTTTTCTCTCATTAAAAGTAGTCTTTTCACTCCATTTGCATCTTCTAACTTCTTCTAGCTCTAGCCTTCCAAATTTTAGCTTCAATCCTAACTTCTCTTCTTCTCCCATCTTGCTCTTGCTTGTACATCTTCATTGCTTGCTACAACATTTCCTCAAGCTCCTAGACCATCCTCTACCTAACTTCTAGCTCTTGCAATTATCTTTCCCTCACATTCTCAGAATACTCTTTGAGCTCTTGGCTCTTACAACTTCATCTCCTTCACTTTCTAGTCTGTACAGGATGCCAGCGCACCTCCAAGATGCTAGCGCACTATGTTGTCATCCATTTCTTGCGTTGCCATCCTTTAGCTGAGAGCTTGTTAGTTTGTCTAAAGAATCTTCATGACCTACTCTTTTGGATTCTAGAACTCTCACCCCCATTCCTGAGGTAGTTTAGGATAGTTCACCCCATGAGAATTTCTCTGAATGAAGAGAACTTATGAGTAGCAAATCCCCCTCTTCTACATTTTGGTGAACCTGACGTGAAGTAGGTATCTTTTTCAAAAAACTAGGAATTTATTTACCCCCACTTGGTGGGGTCATAACTTTTGACTCGGTGCTCAAAATTCAGAACCGTTTGTACCGTTGGAAAGGTCTCCTAGAGAACTAGTTCAGTCCCTAAAATACTAGTGCCTTTGACAATCAAAATTTAGGGACCAACGCAATTTTCAACCTCAAATTCCACTTTGAAGACCTTTGAAAATGCAAATTGTAACTAGAAAATAGAAAATACAAAAAAAATTGTAATGAATTTAATATCTTCTTTTATTAGTTCAGTATCCAATTTTTTTCAAAATGTTAATGATATTCCATTTCATGCATGTGATAGTGACCTAGCTTTACCCATGTCACTTGGTATCTTTGATCCTTCTCACCAAAGTCCTCTTGCTTCAGAGGACATCTTGTTGCAAGAAGATGAAATCATGGATACCTTTCTTAATGTCACTTTATCTTCTCTTCATTCCAATGCACTCTCTTTTAGAGATGGTGTTTCCATGAATGATGAATTTACTCTTTATTCAAATGTACTCTCTTCTAGAAATGATGCATTTGTGAATGAGGAATCTTATCCTTGTAGTGATGCACTCTCTTCTAGAGATGATGCATTAGTGAATGATGAACCTCCTTCCACATCTAATTCTCCTTGGATCAATGTTGAGAATGTTTCTTTGAATAATTATTCCACATTTGATCTTGTTTGGATTGATGTCAAGAATATGTCTTCAAATAATTATTCTACTAGTTGCGATGATTTTGTAAATGTAATATGTGTCTCCACTGCCCCTCAAAGGCCTAAGAGACTGGTCATTTATGTGACTACAACTAGTCCTTCTCGTAAGAGGATTTGTTCTATCTGATAGTGATTCTCCTAATCTTTCTAAGGCTCCCTCTTATAGAGCGGTAGCCCATACCTATAAGAATAAAATGAATAAACATCCAGGTCTTCCTCAAGCACCTAAACCTACAACTAAAGCACTTGGTGATTATGATCTTGTCGCGCAACCTAGAATTACTCCAGATAACATCTCACTATGGGACTTACTCCTATCTGCTCCGAGGGGTGATCCCAAAATAATGGGTTACAGTTTTTGGCCAAACTTGACATTAAAATCAGGATTTTTCACTAGATATTCACTTTCTTACACCTATAGCAACTAAACCATTAAGAACTTGAAGATGAATCAAACTAGTTATTTGTTAGATCTTTTGTGTAGATTCTTATTATATCTTTTTAAAAAAATTAAAAAATAAATTGCGAATCATTTTATGTAATTTTAAATAACTTGTTTTTTCTACTAATCAAAATTTTTAAAAAGTGATGTTTACTTCGGATTACATAACTTTTTTTATAGACAAGATAAAATTCTAATTTTTAAAATATAATTTTTTCACACCAATATCTAGTGCATGGATATTTTTTCATAATTTTTTGTTGCATAATTTTTAATTAATTAATTTTTAATTAATTAATTTTCCAAGTTAGAGTAATTTTAATTTCGACAGAGGTGTACTTCGGCCTACATAACTTTTTTTGTATTCATTTGAATTAACTTATTCTTTTTTTGTTGGAATAAGGATTCAATACCTAGTGAACATGTATCTTTTAGAATTTTTTTCTCTATTTTTCTAATTTTTTTTGTATGTGTCAAACAAAGAACTTGATGTTCATTGAAAATATTACATTCACAAGAAATAAAAAATAAATATAATAATCAAATTAAACATATTTAAAATTATACTTTTTGGGAAGCTTATAATAAGGGCTACATGCTTACAAAACATAAATTTTAAATGAATTCATTTGATCACCCAAAAGGTAAATAAAAAGTTGTTTTTTATCAAAACATTTATAGGTTTAGAGGAGACTCGATTATAGGTATGGTTTAAATCTAACAAGGTTCTATCCAAGGGGGATTGACCTAAGGGGTTTGATCAATCCATTTTTAATTAAAATCATTTAAATGGAACCTTTAAAGTCTTAAATCATTGTATTTTCTAAAAATATGTGATTGCAAAAGATCCTCTTTCCTTCTTCCACTAGGTCGTCAGATGTTTATGCATTGATGGCGTATATTCGTGCGGATTCACCGAATATTACGTTCTATCTGCAGGAACTCCCACCTTCAAAAATATAGAAGCAAGAGGACCCTTTAATGATCAGAGTTAACATTAATAAAATTGGCATTAGACGTACTCTTGTTGAAACTGGATTAGTACTCAATGTATGTAGCATTGATCTATTACCTAAGATTAATATTGATTCGTCTTCTCTTAATACTTCTTTTGTTGTTATTCGTGAGTTCGATAATGTTAGGTGATAAGCTCTAGATACAATTGATTTACCTTTGCAACTTGGACCTATTACTGTATGCACCCTTGTATATGTTATGTTAGAAAAGTTACCATATAACCTTCTTCTTGGTAGACCATGGATTCATGCTATGGCTACAGTCCCATCTACCTTGCATAAATCTTTTAAGTTCATTTGTAATAATCAAGTAGTCATAGTTAAGGCTAACCTTGAGGCTATGCACTTATGTGAGATGGCAGTTGCTATTTAGGTTTCAGTTGTGCCTACTCTTATCCCTTCAGTGTCTTCCAATGTGTCGATGTTTACTCCAATAGTAGTACCTATTACGAAGGATACTCCTAAGATAAATGTCCTTGAAGAAGATCCTTCTAAATCAAGGAGTCCTAAGTGTGCTCCTTCTACCTCTTCTCAAAGGAATGCATGTCTTGGTGATGATTGGAATTCTCTAGACTTTACAAAATGCTTCAATGGAGAAGGTAAATTCACACCGATTCACTTAAACCTTCCAATAACATCATCTGCACCCACTATCAAAGATGAATATTCTTCTGTATCATGAGGTAAGGTGAATGAAAATTGTAATGTTCTTGGTGTTGATCCTCCTTTTGAGGAAGATGATCACACTTCTATTAAGGAGGTTAATGTTGGTAGTCCTATTGGGAATGATAATGGTGATCTCGTAAAAGAGTATGATCCACCTAGAAGGAATAATACTCTCCATGAGGATCCTCCATTGTTTTCGATCTTCATATCTTCTTCTTGTGAGTAGTCTAGCTTTTCTCCACAAGAGAAAGGGTTTCTTCCTGCTCCTCATTCTTTATCTAAGAAATAGTGTATCTTGTTGAGGCTTCTAAAACCCCACTTGATCACTCTTCCTTCTCCTACACACAAGAAATCGCATAAGCATGATAAAGAAAAACATTCCTTCTATGCATACCATTGAGTGCCTAGCCATTCCACTAGTGAATGTAAGGCCTTGAAGGATAAAATACAACACCTTCTTAATTTAGGTGCCATCAAACTTCTGTTTGATTGACACACCTACCTTTACTTTGCATGACAAGTGATATCAAGGTTTACCTCTATTCTATATGTTCTAAGTATCTTGCATAGTTCTCCTCCCTTATATGTTGGGGGTAGTGGTAACCTGTTCTGGAGATGTGCATCCTTCTAAGGACCCCATCCTTTCTCTTTATCTTTTGAATGAAGAGTCCCTTGCATAGACCCCTTTTTCTCTTGAAGAGTTCCCAAGGGACCCTCCTTTGAAATCTTTTAACTCAAATGAATTCTTTGCGTCTAGCTTGGGGGCAGCCTGACTAGACCTTTCTTTTCAAATAGTGCATACCTTGAGTGGACCCCTCTTTTTTTGAAGGGTTCCTGAGGGATCCCTTTGAAATATTTATAATCTATCAATGTTCTACATGAGTGTCTACTTACTTGCCTATGTGGTTGCTTTCACTTTGCGGGTGTTCCTGTGAAGCCACTTTCTGACTCTACGAAGTCTCATTTCCTTGGTTTCCTCCATGTGAGAGATCTTGGGGGATACCTTCTTATAGGTCTATGGGTCTGTAGGGAACTCCTTTTGAGCTTCCTCCATCTGAGAGATCTTGGGAGTGGCTCCCCTATAGGTTTGTGGGTCTGTAGGGTGCTTTCTTTGAGTTTCCTCCATGTGAGAGATCTTGGGGGATACCTCCCTGTAGGTCTGCGGGTCTGTAGGGAACTTTCCTAGGTTTCCTTCATGCAAGAGATCTTGAAGGAAACCTTCCCTGTAGGTCTATAGGTTTGTAGGGTGCTTTCCTGGCTTCCTCCATGTGAGAGATCTTGGGGGATGCTTCCTTGTAGGTCTGCAGGCCTGTAAGGCACTTTTCTAGGTATCCTCCATGTGACAGTTCTTGGGAGACACCTTCCTTGCAAGTTTGTAGGTCTGTAAGGCACCTTTTTGGGTATCCTTCATGTGAGAGATCTTGGAGGACACCTTCCTTGTAGGTCTATGGGCCTGTGAGGTGCTTACATTCTAAAAATTCTCTTTCTTCTCAATTGTATATACCAGATCAAAGAATTACATCTTCTTCATCCTGATTATATACCCTTCCTTTCTTCATTTTAGATTTCTTTTATGTGTTATTGTTTCGGGATGACACATACTACTGAAACAACCTTCTACATAGAGGTTTCTTTACTTTGTTGACTCGAATCCTTTAGCTTTTTTATGTTTTAGCATTGTTGTCTAGTGCAGGTTTTTCTTGTCTAATGCATTTGTTTTGTAGATATTCAGCCTAGGGGAATGCTTCCATGGTTTGAAGGATTACTTTCTTCCTCTACATCATCCTTTTGGCATATGATGTTATTTATGTTTAATAGTAGATTTTCTTTGGCATGCATATTAATATAGATTCATATGCCTGCTAAGGTGGGGGAA
Source organism: Sequoia sempervirens (assembly GCA_007258455.2). Taxonomy (NCBI): domain Eukaryota; kingdom Viridiplantae; phylum Streptophyta; class Pinopsida; order Cupressales; family Cupressaceae; genus Sequoia; species Sequoia sempervirens. The sequence continues at coordinate 130,535,204 of VDFB02075321.1, read as the reverse complement.
AAATGTATATTCATAAAATTGCACCCCTCACAATTTCACATATATTCTTGCATCCGCTTTAGTGTCCACTCCCTTAGAATTTGTGTAGGCTCATTTTATCCCTTGCATCAACCTTTTTCCCTTCGCAGGATGCTCCAACACCCCTTTTCAATAACTACCATCGCACATCTACTTTTCATCGAGCATTATGATTTTCCCATTCTCATCATTTTTTAGTGTGACGTGTCCAAACACTAGTGTACGGCACGAATGTCCATGCACTGTGTTAGCATCTTGCAACATTTTAACACTCAAATAGTTATCTCCGAGCATGCTTTCCACTTGTGCTCACCTTTTATCGGTGGTAATAGCCTAGGACGCCTTGTAACGACTGGAGAAGCTTCTTTTCTCTCCTTAAAAGCAGTATTTTCACTCCATTTGTATCTTCTAACTTCTACTAGCTCCATTCTTCCAAATTTTAGTTTCACTCCTAGCTTATTCTCTTCTTCTCCCATCTTGCTCTTGCTTGCATAGCTCCATTTCTTGCTACAATAACATTTCCTCAAGCTCCTATAGCACCCTCTACCACACTTCTAGCTCTTGTAGCTATCCTTCCCTCACATTCTTACAACACTCTTTGAACTCTTGCCTCTTGTAGCTTCATCTCCTTCACTTCATGCTTATGAGGATCTTGGGTTTCCAAATCCCTCATCTATTGTATCTTTGCTTCATGATACAGGTTCTCCTCCTCGAGCGAGGATTTCTTTTAACACCTCTTTTGTGATATGGATTCTACTCCTCAAGCGGGGATTGCTTTTATCACTCACACTTGGTGGTGCGGGTTCTACTCCTAAGAGGGTTTTTCTTTCACCACCCACATTTTCCATTTCGGTTACACTCTCTCTTTCTATCTTGGTTTTTTGTGGAGGTGGGAACACTAAAATGGGGGTTTGACTGAGGAAAACCCCTATATAGCCCCAGCAATTTCTTTAGATGTCTTATAGATGCAAATTTTGAAGAAATTCACTTGTTGGAGGATTCATCAAGTATTTCATTTCTTCTTCTTATCTTTATCAGTTTTACTTCATTTTATTGTAGTTCTATTACATTCTATTGATTTATCACATTTTGTAAGTTCTAAGCAATCAGAGTAGAAATACCCACTTTTCCTTCTCTATGATATTCTTACTTTCTAGTCTGTATGGGATGCCAACACGCCTCTGAGATGCCAGCGTGCCATGTTGTCGTCCATTTCTTGCGCTGCCATCCGTTAGAGCTGAGAGCTTGTTAGTTTGTCTAGAGAATCTTTGTAACCTGCTCTTTCAGATTCTAGAACTCTCGTCATTGCTCTTGAGGTAGTTTAGGGCAGTTCGCCCTATAAGGCTCTCTAAATGAAGAGAACTCATGAGTAGAAAATCCCCCTCTTCTACAAATTCTTTCTAAACTAGTCATTCATCTATATATAAACATTTATATAAAAGATAGAAACTTGACCTAAAAATGAGCACAAGACAATATAATAAGACATATAATATCACCTATAATTTTAAATTAAGAGAGACTTAACATATGGATGAGTTATATCAAATAAAAAAAAATGATACTTGAGAATATCTTTAATTATTAATAACTAATCATTTTACCCATAATTATATTTCAAATAGAAGGCTATAACATCGAGTATAGCATATCTAGAATTATAATATTTGAGTTACTATGTTATTATTCTTCTTTTAATGTGGAGTTTACAAAGAAATCTTAGCTAAAAATAAAGAAATAGATAGGGTATCTAATAGGTTTTTACATATGAACATACCCATGAGTTTTCTTCTCAGTCATTGATATTCTTCCCCACCTACTATGATGTTCCCATAAATGGATCTATACTCTCCTTTAGAGTTTCCTAACTACATTCACTATCAACATACTTATAAATATTCATGGGTCCATTATTGGTGTAAACTCACCTTGCTTATGAGATAGTGGATATTCAAGTTCATGTAAGTAGACATAAATGCAGTTCTAAGTGTAGTGACAATTATTCTTGTGACTTATCCACATGTTTTTAGGGTTGGTCAGGTAATGGATGCTCAGAGGAAAGACTTGCTATTGTTGCTATCATAGTTGGATCTATGCATCTCCCATTTCCTCCTCAAAAAATAGTAGACCAAGAAACATGAATGAGACAAAAAACAATGTCATTGAAGAAATGACATATGTTGTTGATGCACCCACTTGTGGTTAATGGGTATGTGCAAGATCATCATGGAAAAACAGGCCCTTAAGTGGCAAAAAATTAAGAAAAATTAGAGTTCAGAAACTTGACATAAAAATTTGAATAAGTTATCTATATTATTTCAAAATTATGTAAGAATAGAATCTGTAGAAAATTGAATATAGTTTCCAAACTATTAGGTCTATTTTTAAAAAAAGAAAACTATTTGGTGAAATTTTGAAATTTCAATGTAGTAGTACTTAAATTTTAGGGAAAAATAAGAAGTAGGTGTTTGTCTGACCACCCTAACCACAATAAAATAATACTATTTTTTAATAAAATTTTAGATATAAGTAGAGGACTCATGTCCGGATGTGATGCATATTTTTTGTAATTTTTTTCCAAGTAAATAATTAATTGTGATCTTTTTATTACAAATTTTAAAAAATATAAAAACTCGTATGCCTGACCACCTTAACTTGGTCAAAACTTCATGAAATTCAATTTTTCTTTTTTTAATCCTATAGTATGTGAAGCATAGAATGTGACACATGTTTTGGATTCAAAAAATGTGATACCTTTTGAAAGCTATAGATGTTTTTCAATTAGCCTATCAATTAAAAGTTTAGTCATAATTTGAATAGAAAATAAATAATAATTATTTATTAAATTCAAAGTAAAGCATAATTTATATTGGTGGAAAGCTGAGAATCTCCTTAAAAACCCTTTTCATTTCATCAATTTTGGGTAAAAAAAAGTCATCAGCCACATACCCTACACATACCCATCATATCGCCACTTTTTGGCCCATCATGATCCTGCACATATCCTAATTCAAAATCCAAAATTGTTTATTCACACATTTATCCTCATTTTCCAATCAATAGTCAATGGAAATTATTGCCAATTGATAATGCCATTTTACTCTTGCAAACATTGGTGGGCAGTTTTGTTTACATTAAAATTGCAATTATAGTAGGTGAAGGAAGAGGTAGAGGACAAGAAAAATAAAACTAAATAGAATAGAACAAAACAAAGCAGGGAGGAAGCATAAATGATGTGCAAAAAATTTAAACATGGAAATTTGGCCAAATAGATTTTTTATTTCATATATTTTCAAATATTACAAAATTTTATGCCATAAACAAAATAAAAAGCTATTGCTCTTTCTCATATACTTAGAAAATATGATAGAATAAACTCCCCTATTTTTTGGTTATTCTAGTTTTTGCTACAATAATCAAATTGGTTACTTCTAGTAACTACTACTATAGAAAATGTTGTTACTACAACAACTGGTTACTTTTCCCTTTTTTTTCGCATTCCATCTACTTACAAAAATGACTACAAACTTCTATTAACAAAAAAAACAAGACAATTCTAGAACCTACATATCACCCAACAAAAGTAGGAAAAAATAAAACATTTAATTGCATTTAATTCTACTAGTTGGGAAAATCTTGTCTAGGAAGATTTAAATTTGATTCATCATTCAAAATATTTCCTACACTTGGAATTAAAAAAATATTGATTAAATGAACTTAGCTGGAGAAAGAAATCTCACACATGTGAGAATATTTAGAAAATTTATTGGGGACGAAAATTGAAAGTCTACAGTAGTTGAAATAAATGTTGGGCAGTTGGGATTATTTCCAACACTCCCCTTAATCACAACTGCTACCATCCATGATGCCTAAGCTATCTCTTTAACAAACAAAACTTTCCTTTCCAAATGGCTTTGTGAAAATATTTGCATAGTGTTCTTCAAACCTGCAATGGTTTAGACCAGTTTCACCATCATTGATTATCTCTCTTATAAAATGATACCATGTATCAATATGTTTTCTTCTTTTATGGAAGACTGTATTCTTAGATAGTGCAATTGGTGAATTGTTGTCACAAAATATTTTAGTTGCCCCTTCTTTTTCATGCTTTAAATATTTTAACACTCTTCTCATCCATATGGCTTGATATGTTGCCCTTGTTGCTGCTACATACTCAGATTTAGTTGTAGATAGAGAAACAATTGGATGTTTCTTGGAAGCCCATGAAATGACTCCTGAACCCAAATGAAATGCATAACCTGATGTGCTCTTTCTATCATCTAAACTTCCTGCCCAATCACTGTCCATGTATCCAATTAATTTGAAATCATTTGCTACACATAAAATTCCATATCCCTTAGTTCCATTCACATACCTCAATATTATTTGAGCTACTAGCTAATGTGTCTCCTTTGGGGTCTCCATAAAACTTGAAATTAAACTTATTGCATACATTATATCATGCCTTGTTATAGTCAAATATATTAGACTTCTAACCATGCTTTTGTATAAGGTTGAATTTATATTGTTGCTACAATCATCCTTGTTCAATTTGAGACCTATGGTTGTTGGTGTTGGATTAAACTTGTTGTGCATTTTAAACCTCTTCAAGATATGATTTACATACTTTGATTGACACATAAAAATACCATTCTTCTTTTGTTGCACTTCTATGCCTAAAAAGTATCTTAACATCCCTAGATTAGTCATCTCAAATTCATTTTTCATTGTCTCTTTGAAATCAACAATGAGAATATCATCATTCCCCATGAATATTAAGTCATCTACATACAACACAACAATTAAGATCTTACCATCACATTCCTTGATGTAGAGAGTAGGCTTGCCATCACTTTTTCTAAAGTCATTTTTCAAGAAATATGTGTCAATTCTATTGTACCATAGCCATGGTGTTTGCTTCAAACCATCAAGTGCCTTTTTCAGCCTATAGACCTTGTCTTCTTATCTTTGAACCTCATATTGAGGTGTATGTTCTATATACACCTCTTCTTTCAATACTCCATTTAAGAATGCTGACTTTACGTCCATTTGATGTACCTTCCATTGGTGTTGGGATGTTATTGCGAAGACTGCCCTTACTATTTCCATTCTTGCAATGGGAGCATATGTTTCATCATAGTCTCTACCTAGCTATTGTTTGTATCCCTTGACAACCAATCTTGTTTTATAACTTTCAATCCTTCAACATTACGTTTGGTCTTATACACCCACTTTACTGACTATAACTTCTTTTCCTTTCGGAAGAGTCACTAACTCCCATGTTTCATTCTTTTATATAGCATCTATGTCTTAATCCATTGCATTTTTTCATTTTTCATCTTTAATTGCATCTTCAAAATGAATAGGATCATCAACATGTGAATACAATGTAAAAAGAGAATTCAGACCTGTGTTGTTCTCACCTTCATTTTTCTCCTAATTATCTCTTATACTTATGATTTTTTGTCTTCTCATTCTTTCCAAGATTGGATTTGACATGTCACTTGAGGTTAAACTTGCAGAATGTTGACTTGATGGGTCTGCACTATGAGTTTCTATTACTACTAGTGTTTTCTATCCACTTGAAAGTGTGTTTGCTTGAATGCATGAGGTTGTCCTTGTAATTTTTGAAGGTGTCACTTGCATACCATTTTGTTGAGCTTGAGTAGGAGTAGGAGTCACATTTGGAGGTATACTTGCTGGTATCATTTCTTCTCTATCTTCTTGATGTTACATTCATTTTTTTCTCTAAGATCCCATCCCATGCTTCCTCTTCAATAAACACTCTCATATTCTACATTCAAGAATCATATTCTTTAGACTCTTGGTTGGAAATATATTCATTATATATAATGCACATGAAAAAGCTTCAATCCAATACTCATTTGATAAATGTTATGCCACAAATAAAAATACCTTTCCCTTTGTCTACAAGTTGTTGTGCTTGAGCAAATTCTGCATTCAAATCTGGCTATATCCTAAGAGGAAACATTCTATTGTTTTTCATTTAAACTTTTGCAATAAGTTGATTGTTGGGATATTTATCTAAGATTATGCATTCTCTATTTTTAAAATGTACTCTATATGGACCTTTTGAATGAGTTACCCAATGCTCATCAAATTATGTTTTAACCTTGGAACAAAAAAAACATTAGAAATACATTTTTTCTCCCCCTTTTTGGTTAGAATGTCAATTTTTCCTTTACCCATAACTAAAACTTTGTTATCATTCCCCAATGTGACATCTAATTTTACATTTGCATCTAAATTAGAACATAGTTCTGCATTCACTATCATATGATTGCTCCATCTAGAATCTAAAAACCATACATCCTTCTGATGTTCTTGTGCATCATTACATGATAAAAACATACTACCCTGGTTTTCATTTTCTTTTGTAAAATCTGGATTTTGCTGCCTATTGTCATATTATTTCTTTCTACATTCATTCAAATAATGTCCATATTTTTTGCAATAATGACATTGGACTTGTGCTTTATCATACCTTTGTCCTTGGGGCTGATTTTGATTTGAGCTTTGGTTGTTGTCTCTTCCACCCGAGTTTGATGGGATGCTTCTTCCACCTCTATACGATTTTTTCCCTCTTCCTCAATCTTCCTTTGCCTCTACCATAGTTGATTGAAGCTTGTGTCTTGAAAGCATGCTCCAAAGATGAATTTTTTGTTCTACTTAGCATATTCTCATGTGAAATGAGAGATGCATGGAGCTCATCAACTAAAAATTGAGAGAGATTCTTATTCTCTTCTATGGCCACAACAATGGACTCAAACCTTGCAAGTAGGCTTCTTAGAATTATTTCAACCACTCTTTTTTCTTCAAGTGTCTCACCATGAGACTTGATTTAATTTACAAGTCTAATAATTTGTGAAAAAAATGAGTCTATTGATTTAGTCTCCTTTATGACTATGGTCTCAAAATCTCTTCTCAAGATTTGCAATTTTTTTGTCTTCACCTTTTCCATTCCTTGGTATGTTGTTTGTAGAATATCCCAGGATTGTTTAGATTTTGATGCTACTACAACTCTAGGAAAGATGCTCTCATGAATTTCTTGAAAAATATAGAAAAGATCTTTAAAATCCTTCTTCTTATTGTCCCTTAGTAAATCTTTCTATGCTTGTGTTAGAGTATTATATGTTGTTGCATCTATTGGTTCTGGGTAACCATTTTCAACAAGCTCCCAAATGTCCTAAGAATAGAATAATGCTTTCACTGTGATTGCCTAGTAATCATAATTTTTCCCATTGAATTGAGGAATTTGTGGGTTTGTCAAACTTGTGCTTGGAGCTACCATATATGACTATAAATATTTTTTGATAACCTTCAGCTTTGACTCCACATGAAGGAAGAGGCAGAGGACAAGAAAAAAGAATAGAGTAGTGAGGAAGCATAAATGATGTGCAAAAAATTTAAACACAGAAATTTGGCCAAACAGATTTTTTATTTCATATATTTTCTAAGATTACAAAATTTGATGCCATAAAGAAAATATAGAGCTACTACTCTCTCTCATATACTCAAAAAATATGATAGAATAAACTCCCTTATTTTTTGGTTGTTCTAGTTGTTGCTACAACTATCAAACCGACTGCTTCTAGTAACTGATACTACAAAAAATGTTGTTACTACAACAACTGGTTGCTCTACCCTTTTTTTCACATTCCCTCTACTTACAAAAATGACTACAAACTTCTATTAAGAAAAATAAGAGAATTCTAGAACCTATGTATCACCCAACAAAAGGAGGGAAAAATAAATCATTTAATTGCATTTGATTTTGATAGTTGGGAAAATCTTGTCTAGGAAGATTTACATTTGGTTCATCATTTTCAATCTATCCTACACTTAGAATTTGCAAAATATTGATTAAATTAACTTAACTAGAGAAAGAAATCTCACACATGTTAGAAGATTTGGAAAAAATGTTGGGGACCAAAATTGAAAGTTTATAGTGGTTGAAATAAATGTTGGACAATTGGGATTATTTCCAACAACAGGGTGGAAATATCCAATATGGAAATCATGCATGGTTATACAAAAAATGATAATATGAACTGAGAAAAATTGGTTGTCTTCTTCTTTTGCAAGCTTGTTGATAAGCACAAAATGCATTGTTAAAACAAGGGCTTTAGAAACTACCATACAAGTACCATTTTTAGGTGTATATCCAAAACCCATGAAACTTTACTATTCTCCTCCCTTCCTACACTAAAATGGGTGTTTTGGATCATAATATGAACATCCATCCAAGAATATACGATAAATGAGTATTGTCACAAAAAATAATTACTTAAAAAATTAAAAAAAGTAAAGAATTTTTCTCTCAAAAAGTTGGTTTTGTAAACATTTCTTTCCCCACAGATAGACTAAAGTAGAGACACCAAATATTAGGGCATATATATGCAAACTAAGGCCCACAAAATCCCTAACTAAATAAATGAGGAAGATATGTAGTGCCATATTAAAGTTGATTAATTGAAGTGAAACTCTAATGACATGTATATAATCCAAATGGATATGGAGGAGCTTGAAATTTACCCAATTAAGAGGACATATAACAACACAATAGTGCTTATGAATTGTAAGCTTATATATGTTGCCTGAGCACACTTTTTTGCATGTAAGTCAAAACTAGTTGTTTAAGCATGTTTCACATTTGACAATAAATTATGTCCATAGACAACCATGGTATACTTTAGCGACATGTTGGTGGTATGATAAGGTATGGCAGGAGTTTGACATTTAGTCAATGAATTCAATACAAAATCATCAAAACAAATTCCAACTGTAGGATTTGAAAGGCATGATAAAATAGAATACAAAAATATTTTATATTGATCACCAAAGAAAAACATTACAAAGAGATTCAAATCATCCATGCATAGACATAGACGCCATTGAATATTTCTTACACTTTACAGCTCTATAGATCTGGACTCCTAAAAGAGTGCTTTCGACAATACAAACTTTACCAATATATAGACTTACGAGAACTAATAGTCAATTAAAGAAGACAACTAACAGTCAATAGCTAATAGTCAATAGGAGTAGTTGGAGTAGATAGAATTGTATCCTTGTCTTTAATGTTGAGATATGGAGGCTGATAAAGTGTATATGAGAAGACAAATGCAGCTAGAGAAATTAATAAAGCTGTTGAGATTACTCTTTCCAACATTCCCCCTTAATATCAACTACTTCATTTACTACTCTAGCTAGAACCATTCATGTCAATGTCCTCTGTATCAACATCAATAATCCCAACATTAAAGAAAAAGATTTGGAGTACAATATTTTGGATAGATTTGAAAAGATATTGATGTAGAAACAAGCAAGGAGAAGCCGCAATAAGGAAGAAAGCCATGGAAAAGAGTGCAAATATTTGAGGAAGTCTAGATCATAAAGGAGCCATTGTTGATGTTGCAAGAGAAGGGGCACATAAATCTTGTAGGGGATTGTTGTTTCCATTGCCAATCCAAATAAAAGCAAAAAAAAAGGTCGTTGATCAGGTTTGAAGGTTGTAGAATTCTATTCCAAAGGAGATTATTTGTTGATTGAAGGAATCATTGTCTAGAGAGATTAACCATTACTATGAAGAAGGTGATCATTGTTTGTATTTGTCTAAAAACGTTTCTATCAGTAGAGGAGCTATGGAAGCATCCAACCATGCACTAAAAGAGATTGAAGGTCTACAAAACTTTTAGGCGCTACTAGTCAAGGGATCTGCAAGGGAAAAGCTTCTATAGAAGCTAGATGTTGTTGAAAGAGATAGCCACCACCAGAAAAATATTATTCGAAGTCCTAAAGGATCTTGTTGTTGTCAATTTGGAGAAGAGTCTACTGATAATAAAAAAAGAGTTGAAGTTATTAGTGAATCGTTGTTTTGTTTTTTCTACAGAGTTAGTTTGAAGTTGGATGAGAAAAAGGGGATTATTAAAGCCACACAAGGTTGTAGTTCTAGCTTCCACTAGAGGAAAGAAAGGGTGTTGATTTTTTTATAGTTGGTAGGAGAATCATGCATGTGTTCAAGATATCTAGAGATGGAGTCATAAATTGATGAAGGAACGAGCCACAAGTGTTTATGTCATCGATAAACACATCCTAAAAGGTGTTGGTTTGACAATAGTTGCCCAAATCTACACATTAGCAGTCACAAGAAGTTGCCCAATCAAAAAAATTGTGGATCATTGTAAAAGAAAATAGGAGCTGCCAAAGTCAAATGCATTGACCGTCGACTGGAGGAGTTTGTCACTATGTCGCTGAAGAGAAAATGCTATTTGTGAAGGTTGTCATACTCCAAGCCATCCTCCAAATCAAGAAGGAAGTCCAAGAAATAAGGAAGTTCACCCAATCAAAGAATGAACCATAGATTTTAAGGTTGGATGGAATGTTATGTCTCTTTTACTCAATTAGGGTTTTTCACCTAATGGAAAGAGATAGATCCCACACCCAATATTTAGGTGGTTCATTCAAATTAGGAAATGTATGATGAAGTTAAGAATAAAATGTAATGATATAAATGCAACTAGATGATGAAATTGATAGATTAGGTATGCAAAACCTAAGAAATGTGACTTGTTTGAAAACACATTGTGTAATGTAAAAGCACCTAGAAATGAATGCAAATTGCAACAGAACTTGACGAAATTGAAAGTGTGAACCTAGAATATGGATGGAGACTAGAAATGGATTCTAGAATGCTACTGATGCTAATTTTTAGGCTTGGTGGGACTCATTCACAAATCTGGGCAAATCAGTGTCAATTTTGTAAAACTGTTCCAAAACCTGTTTTAGACAAATGGGTGTCTAAAAATGCAAAAAAACAAAAATTGACCTAGAAGTGGAACTCATTTTTCACCCATGGTGAATGAGTCTAATTTTGAATTTCTAAATATTCAAAGGTGGAATTTGGAACTTTTGGTCTGCACTTTCAGCTTCTTCAGGTATCTAGTTCTAAAACCATCAGATTCGAGCCTGAAAGTCACTTTTTATTGATATTTTTCCTTAAACAATGAAGAGAAGACTTAAAATATTTTGAAACTTGATTCTTAATGATTTCCAAGCTTCCAAGATACCTAAATCTGCAAAGACACAAGACAAGAAAGAGAAATGTTGAATGTTAGGGCATGAGGGTTTTCCTTGGTCAAACGCCTTTTAGGTAATTAAACCAAAATGAAGAAAAAATGTAATGAAACATGCAATAATGGAGTTGATTACCTTGCCATGATGTTTTATCTTGAATTTCTACAACAAAACATGAATAATTTTCCCTTGAATGTCTAAAAATTGATATCTTAATGATTTGAAATGATAAAACCCTAACTTGTTTGGCTTGAGATGGAAGAATGGTAGATGAATAATGAATAATGGTTGTGATTTATGGTTTAGAGACTTAAATTTATAGGAAATTCACCTTATTAGCCCAAAAATTTGATCCCTAAGGCCGGCATGAAGTAATATTAAACTTAAATTCCAAAATTTCCCACTCAAAGGTCAAAATTCCAGGCCAAATGGGACTCATTTGCCACCCATGGTGAATGGGTTCCACCTGGATGGGACTGATTCACCATGGATGGAAAATGCATCCCACAAGGGCCATTTTGTAGCTAAGATGCCAGGAGATAAGGAAATAAGGTTTAAATTGCAACTTTGTCATGCATTTTTATCTAATATTGCCTCAAGATGCACAATATGGGGTAATAGGGGCCTATTAGTGATGATGCAAAGGTCAATTAGGGCTTGGGACATAGAATTCAATGTGAAAGTGTGATTAAATACACTTTACAACACTAAAATGAGGTCCACACAACCTAGGAAGGCACAAGAACCAATGTGAATGTGCAAGACAGTTTACAACACTAGTTTATCATTAAGTTTATTTTATAAGCCTTCTAGATTGATGTGAGGATGTATTTAATTACATTTTATATTGTTGAATTAGGAGAAAATGTGTTTATTAAGTCTAGAAAAGAATGAAAGTCCTTTACAACACTTTACAACACCTTTAGAAGACATCATTAAATGCATTTGAAAGGATCCAAGACCTAGTGTGGATGTGACAAACACCTCACAACACCAAATCAATGCCCCGTTAAGTCCAATTTATCATGATTTATTCCAATGTCAAGTAAGTTTTTTTTCTTCTATGGTACACAAAGAAGAAGATCTGCTAGTGCAATTTGCTTAGTTTGGAAGCTGCAATCTAGGGAAATGCCATTAGGAAAAAGGAATTGTAGAAGATCATTGTATTGAGTGAGGTAATAGTCAAGAGATTGTATGAAGGCACTAATCACAGTTTCCTAAAAGGCCTTAGCTAAAGAAAATGTCACCGCTCAAAGCAAGGTTGAAGCCGCTAAGATATAGATGAGAACGAGGTAGAAGAAGCAAGGAGAATTAAAAGGTAGTAAAAAGAGTGAAGATCTCGTAGCTAAGATTGAAGTTTTGTTTTTTCGAAAATCTGGTGTAGTAATCGCCATAATACAATTGCAACTATTGGAGGAAGGGTTTTTTTGGTCATAGTTTGAAGGAGGATGCTTGAGAATGTGGAGGAACAAGAAGTTGCCAAAAAGAGGCGCTGTGAAAGGAGATCAGAAGATCAAAAGATGATAGACAAGTGAGGCTAAAAATTGGTAAGGAAATAATATGTTTAAATGCAATAGCATTGAGTATGTGCAAGATCATGATGGGCCAAAAAGTGGCAATATGATGGGTATGTGGCTGACGACTATTTTTTTACCCAAATGATGAAACGAAAAGGGTTTTTAATGGAGATTCTTATCTTTCCACCAATATAAATTATGCTTTACTTTGAATTTAATAAGTAATTATTATTCATTTTCTATTTGAATTATAACTAAAGTCTTGATTGATAGGTTGATTGAAAAACAACTATATCTTTCAAATGGTATCACATTTTTTGAATCCAAAACATGCATCACATTCTATTCTTCATATTTTATAGGATGAGAAAATGAAAAATTAAATTTCATGAATTTTTGACCAAGTTAAGGTGGTGAGATATACAAATTTTTATATTTTTTGAAAGTTGTAATAAAAATTCATAATTAATTATTTACTTGCAAAAATTATAAAAAATATGCATCACATTGGGACATGAGTCCTCTACTTATACCTAAAATCTTACAAAAAAATATTATTATTTTATTGTGGTTAGGTGGTCAGATAGTTCTTATTTTTTCCTTGAAATTTAAGTACTATTGCATTGAAATTTCAAATTTTCACTAAATAGATTTAAAAAAAAAAAAAACCTATTAGTTTCGAAACTACATTCAATTTGCTACAGATTCTATTCTTACAGATTTTTTAAATAATATAGATAAATTATTCAAACTTTTACATCAAGTTGCCTAACTCTGATTTTTGTGAATTTTTTGCCACTTAAGGGCCTATTTTTTCCATGATGATCCTATACATACTCCATTATGCTTTTGTATGAGGTTGGTAAAGCCAACTAATGTTAGCATCCCAAGCACCAAGCAGTGTAGCTCAAAGGGAGGTGTTGAGAAATACAAGTGCATCACACCTGAACCTACGATGGACTGGTAAGAAGCAGCCAAAGCTTGTGGTTAGAGCATCCTAATAGAAAAGTGGGTCTTCCTAGGTTCGATCCATGAAACCTAAAGATTGTAGATGCAGAAGTGTCAATGTCCATAGTTGCGATTAAGGGGGAGTCTTGGAAAGAGTAATCTCAACAACTTTATTAATTTCTCTAGTTGCATATGTCTTCTCATATCCACTATATTAGCCTCCATATCTCAACATATCTACAATCTTCAGGTTTCATGGATTGAACTTAGGAAATCTCACTTTTCTATTGGGATGCTCTGATACCACTTGTACGATTTGAAAGGGAGGATAAAAAAGAATACAAACAATATTTGATATTGATCACCAAAGAAAAATATTACGAAGAGCTTTAGCTCATCCATACATAGGCATAGACGCCATTGAAAACTTCTTACACCTTGCAGCTCTGCAAAGCTGGACTCTTAAAAGAGTTCTTTTAACAATACAAACTCTACCAATATATAGACTTATGATCTAACTAACAGTCAATAGGAGTAGTTGAAGTAGATAGAATCATGTCCTTGTCTTTAATGTTGAGATATGGAGGCTAATATGGTGGATATCAGAAGACAGATGCAACTAGAGAAATTAATAAAGTTGTTGAGATTACTCTTTCCAACACCAATGTTATACATTTCATAGTTAGCCACATAAACACCTGTCACCATTAAGGGAACACTCTTTTGTAGCAGGTCTAATTCAAAAATCTTTTTTTTTTTGAGAAAATATTTTAGAAGAACACATATCATTAGAACATTTTGGAATATTTTTGCATACTTAGGCTTACAAAGTCATTCTAGAAAACTAACCAAAACTAACTCGGGTAACCAAACTAACCAAACTATTGACTTACCACTACAGTTATGGAACTTAAAATATACCCTGAAGTTTCCAATACAAATGAGCATAATATAATCAAATTTAAACAAGACGATTATTTTACATACCCAAAAATTATGAATCACTATTTAGACTTGATTATGGTGGAAGTACTATTAGCCTTTATGCCTTGGGACGCCTCACTCAACTCTGATCTGACAATATATGAACTCCAAATTGACCTTCCTCTGATATGGTAATGTTGTACCGAGAACCCTCACACTTTCCCACTTGTGTTAGTATAAGAGAATGAGAATGCCAATAATGGAGAAAGATAGTAAGAGAAATGAATAATCCTCCCTCTCTCAAAAGAATCTGACATTTTTCCTCACCAAAATAATCAACTGTTGAACAAATATCCTATTCCATCTTCCTTACAAATTCAGCTTAAATCACATTGTTCTAAGAATGATGCAGAGATGGAAATAGGTAGCAAGGTTTTCTCAGAGACATCATCTCCATTTGTAGTATTTTCTGCACCTCCAAACTACGCTAAACCTCCTTGCAGTTTCCCAATCGATCTCTTATGATTAGCTTACACCACTTCCCTGTCTGCAATCTACATGTTTTCCTTCCTTTTCGAATGATGGACTAATTTTTTCTCCCTGTCCCGAATTGATGGGTGGATCGGTCTTCATAATTTTTTTCTTTCATCTGCTACACCACAATCAGTGAGTGAGGTGCGGACCAGCTACCCTTCACTGGCAACATGGAAGTTGGGTTGAATTCAAAATCCTTGGCGCTTTAGTTAGCAGTGTGGTAGAAAAAAAATTGTAGTTTAACTATCGACGTGGAACATCATTCTATAATTTCCTAGGAATATAGAAGTTCTACTCCAAAATCTACTACTTTTTAATTACTATGTGTAGGAATTAGTTTGTTAAGAAAATATCATATATGCCCACTTCACACAATCATGACACATATGATGAAACTTTGTGATTTCTTTCTTCAATCTTTTCATGTTATTCAATCTACTGTTTAATAAATTTTTGGGTTGTTTTTAAAGCTCAATCTTTCTTATAAACTGCAGTGCATCTGATAAATTTTTTCTATGTGATCGGTGATGCTTGCACAATATGTCCTCTGGTAAAAAATTTTCACATGACTGGTGACGCTAGAACAACATGCCCTCTGGTACCACAGGGACAGAGGGGAGACTAGGTCTCATGATCTCTTGCCTACAACGGGATGCTTTAACCAATCAAGCTAGGCCCTCCACCCTTTTGTAAATACCATTCATCTTAAATTATTTAATCAATTAATAGAAGAGGAAAATGCAAATGACCCAAACTAACTCAGAAATATTATTTATTTATTTATATTACATATTTTCCTTTTATTTATATAATATTTATTATTTATTAAAATAATTAAATAATTATTTATTTCCAAAAATTTAACTATTCTGATTATTAAAATAATAACATCTTAATAGCAGTATTCATTTATTGAATACTAATTTAAAATTGATCAACATTCATTAAAAAAAATTCAGTCTTATTTTTAGATAAATAAATTGGATTTTTATATGTGGTATCAAAGCGAGGTTCAAAAACTAGACCTTGAGCCTACTATGACACACACGATAATAAAATTATCTTTAATGAAAGTTAGTTGATAAGTGACATGTTTGTATCTCTTAAGTACAATTGAGGGCTTATAGTTTGGTGATTCTTGTGCATGAACTCTAAACCACCAGATTTTGAAAATCCAAGTGTAATGGAGTGATTCACTTCTTTGTTGAGTGTACATTTTGGATTTTGATATTACTTAGACCTTTGATTAATTCTTTGAAGAATTTATATAATTAGCTTTTGATTAGATGAAATATTTGTGTTGATTACATGTGTCACAACCCTCTTTTAATGAAAGTCATCTCGGATCAATTTTAAATTAGTATTTAATAAATAAATAATGTTATTAGGGTAGTATTATTTTAATAATCCAGATAATTAATTTTTTGGAAAAATACAATTATCCAATTATTTTAATAAACAATATATAAGGGAAATATGTTATATATATAAATAAATAAATAACATTTCTTATTTATCTTTGTTTAAAAAATTTAAGAAGAATAGTAGTTACAAAGAACTCGATTACTTTTAAGTGAGCAGGAGAGAAATTATGAAACTGTTGGGAGAGTGAAACTTTTAAAAACTGCCCTAAAATTTAATAAAGAATAGATCAAAATACATAGAAAGATTGGAAAGAGAAATCATAAGGTATCATGTTTGAGTGGAGTAGGCGTCTGTAAAATTTTCTTGTAACAAATCAATTCCTATACATAGTAATCGAGTAGATTTTGTAGTAGAACTTCTATATGCCATGGAAATTGTAGAATGATGTTCCGCATTGCCAGTTAAACTACATTTTTCTGCCACCTCACATGGCTAATTGAAGCGCCAAGGTTTTTGAATTCGACCCAACTTCCACGTTGCCAGTGAAGGGACAGTTGGTCAGTGCCTCACTCATTGATTGCGACGTAGCGGATGGAAGAAAACGTTTAGAGACAGGAAGAAAAGCCTAGTCCATTATTGGTGTAAATTCATCTTGGTTATCAGGTAGTGCCTATTCATGTTCATCTAAGTAGACGTAAATGTTGTTCTAAGTCCAATGACAATTATTCTTGTAACATATCCACATGTTTTTAGGGCTGGTCAGGTAAATATGGATGCTCAGAGGAAAGACCTGCTGCTATTGCTACTGTAGTTGGACATATGCATCTCCCATTTCCTCCTTGGAAAATAGTATATCATGAAACAAGACACAGACAAAACTCAAAGTCATTGAAGAAATGACATATGTTGTTGAGGCACTCACTTGTGGTCAAGTCAAAATCCAAAATCGTTGATTGGCAGATTGGTTCTTATTTGGTAATCAGCAGTCAATGGAAATCGTTGCCAACTGATAACGACATTTTACTCTTATAGACATTGGTGGGCAGTTTTGTTTGCATTAAAATTACAATTATAGTAGGGTGGCAATAACCAATAAGGAAATAATGCATAGATATACAGAAACTAATAGTATGAGTTGAGATAAACTGGTTGTCTTCTTCTTTTGCAAGTTTGTTAATATGCACAACATGGATTGTTAGAAAAAAGGCTTTAGAAATTACTATACGAATACCATTGTTAGGTGTAAATCCCAAACCCATATCCCTTTGCTATTCTCCCCTCTTCCTGAACTGAAATGTGTGCTTTGGATCATAATATGAACATCCATCGGAGCATATAGGATAACTGAATATTGTCGCAAAAATAATTAGTTAAATAAGAAAAAAGTATAAACCATTTCTCAGAAAGAGTTGCTTTTTGTAACCGTTTCATTCTCCACAGACAGACTAAAGTAGACATCAAAGATCAGGGCATATATATATGCAAACTAAGGGCCACAAAAGTCCTAATTGATGACTAAAGAAATAAGGAAGATATAATGTTCCATATTAAAGCTGATTATATAGGTGTATCCCACAGCTGAAACTCTAATGACATGCATACAATCCAAGTGGATATGGATGAGCTGGAAATTTACCCGATTAAGCGGACACATAACAACACAAAGGTTCTTTCGAATTGTAAGATTATATATATTTCATTAGCACATTGTTTTGCATGTAGGTCAAAATTTATTGTTTAAGCATCTTTCACATCTGACAATAACTTATGTCCATAAACAGTCATGGCCTACTCTGGCGGAATGTTGGAGGTCTGATAAGGTATGGCAAGAGTTTGATATTTAGTCAAGGAATTCAATACACAACCATCAAAACACATTCCAACGTTATATGTTTCATAGTTAGCCACATAAACACCTGTCGCTATTAAGGCCACCCTCTCTAATTCAAAAATCTATCATACAAATAAAACTCATTGAATTTTATTTTTTTTTACAAAGATTTCAGAGGAACACATATCATTAAAATGTGTTTGGAATCTTTTTGCATACTTAAGCTTACAAATTCATTATGAGAAAACTAGCCTGGGTACCAAACTATCGACTTACCACTACAATTATGGAACTTAGAATATACCCTGAAGTTTCCAATACAGATGAACATAATACAGTCAAATTTAAACAAGACGATTATTTTATATACCCCGAAATTCCAAATCACTGTTTAGACTTGATTAGGGTCGAAGTAATATTAACCTTCATGCCTGGGGATGCCTCACTCAACTCCAAACCAACAATCTATGAACTCCAAATCGACCTTCTTCTGATAGTTTCCTCCTCCTAGTAATGTTCTACTAAGACCCCTCACTCTTTCTCACTCGTGATAGTATAAGAGAATGGTAATGGAAATAATGGAGAAACGTAGTAAGAGAAATGAATAATCCTTCCTATCTCAAAAAAATCTGATATTTGTCCTCACCAATAGAATCAGACACTATTGAACAAATCTCCTAGACTTCTCTGAAATCTACTCATTCTCCTTCCCTTTCCAATGATGGACCTAGATTTTTCTCCCTATCCCTAATCGATGGGTAAATCGGTCTTCATGAATGTTTTCTTCCATCATCTATACCGCAATCAGTGAGTGAGGTGCTGACCAACTGCCCCTTTATTGACAACGTGGAAATTGGGTTGAATTCAAAATCCTTGGCTCTTCAGTTAGTCATGTGAGGTGGCAGAAAAATGTAGTTTAACTGGTGATGTGGAACATCATTCTATAGTTTCCTTGGCATATAGAAGTTCTACTCTAAAATCTACTCCCTTTTAATTCCTATTTACTGGAATTGGTTTGTTACAAGAAAATATTACACATGCCTACTCCACTCAAACACAACACCTTGTGATTTATCTCTCTCATCTTTTCATGTCTTTCAACTTGTTTACTAAATTTTAGGGCAGTTTTAAAAGCCCTACTCTCTCAAGTAGTTTTATAATATCTCTTACTATATCGCAATCAAGTTCTTTGTAACTATCATTCATCTTAAATTATTTAATCAATTCATAAAAGAGGTAAATGTGAATGGGTCAAAACTAAATGAGAAATATTATTTATTTATTTATAATAGATGTTTTCCTTTTATTTATATAATATCTATTATTTATTAAAATAATTAAATATTTTTTTCTAAAAATTTAACCATCTTGATTATTAAAATAATACCATCTTAATAGCATTATTCACTTATTAAATACTAATTTAAAATTGATCTGACATAATTATACATTCATTAATAGAAGGTTGTGACACATGTATTCAACACAAATCTTTCATCTAATGCAATACCCATTATACTATCCTAGGAGATACACTTTATTTTCAAGGCTATGATGGTTTTTTATTGTGATGTTTAAACACAATAGAAGCTAATCTCACAAATTATAGGATGTACAAATGGTATATATGGTGCACACAATAGTGGAATGTTCTTATCAAAGAAACTCATTAATAACAACTATTATTAGCCTAGCATGAAGAATGACATTTTTTATTATGTCAAAAGGTTTCTTGTATGTCAGAAAAATGGAGACCTCATCCATATTGGGAAGTCTATGGTCTGCTTGATTAGAACATAATCAAAAGACGAGCACTTGTCAAGGTCAACTTGGTGACATCTGATCAACAAAGAAATTTTTAGGGTAGCACTAACACATTCTCTTGGGTTGATAGGAAAGGTCAAGTCTAGGGACTTTCTTAAATGCATTATTAGAGAGGTTACTAAAGAAAGTTCCAAATAGAGCGTGAAATTGTGCTTTCACCTTAATGGAGTATAATTTATGATAGTACATTTAGCCCCCACTTTAGCAACCATATAGCATTGAATGCATATGCAAGCTAAAGTACTAAAAGTAAATCATATCATAAAAGGATACCCAAAAGGATACTATAGAGGATGTAGAACATTCACCAAAAAGATAACAAAACCCCCAATGTAGTAACTTGTAAACCATAGCATTAGAAACCTTATCGTATAAAAATAATTTGTTAGACATAAAAAAACATCCCAGACATACAAAAAAATGTGTTATTCAACAAAATCTAAAGATAATGAAATTCAAGGGTAGATGTATACCACCTATGTTTTTTCTTTCTTTATGGAGATGTAAATAGAGTAGTTATCTCACCATGTTTAACTAATTAGGATTTTGATGAAAATGCTTCTAGTAGGGTCATGGGAACATAACTCCAATACCAACAAGTATACAACATGAAAGAGGGTGGAACCACGATTTAAACACAATATATGGAAAAAAAATTGAATTTTGCAATCCTAAGTATGTTGATTTTAAGATAATATGGTATGAGTGATATGTTACCAAATTTAGCTATAAATTATAACTTTTAAACTGTTTTGCCACTCATTTCAATTTTTTCAGTTGGAGAACCTTGAGAGCTAAGACAAACATTCTTAGGAGTGAAGATGTTGTAATGATGAGAATATTGCACACCGAGGCTCAAGGCCCTGAGGGGGTACAACACATGAGGGGTGTCGAGTCCATAAGAGGTACATTACATTTTCACTTTCCTTGTAGGTAGGAGCTCTCTTTTTAGATCTTTTTAATGATTTTTGCTAAAGGGGACACCCTTGACCAACTTTGGCACCCTATACCCTTAAGGATGCTCTTGACCAATAGTGGTACCCTAGACTAGGAAGAGATTTTTTAGAAATTTATAATTTGCTACCTTTATTTTGACTTATTAATTGATCCATAAATAATGAGATCATATTTTTTCTTGGATGATAGGGACCACCACATATATGAGAGCCCCTAGGGGGTCACGTATACACTCTTATTCACAAACATTCCCCACTACTCTCTATGGTATAGCAACATGATCTATGTGATGACAATTTATTTTAGGTATACACAATGCCCACCATGAGATGCCATGATGCTAATGACACTCATGGAGTGATGAGATGTAGATAGCTCTATCTTTTATTTATTGATGGGAGAAATGGTGTGGCATTAGATGATGTATAGCACATTCTTCGACTACCCATCTAGGGTAGGATTGTTATCCATGAGGACGGGAGGGCCTAAGATGAGATCCTAGCTGATCAGTACTATTGTATTGATTTTGATATACTACAAGATGGAAAGGGCTAGATTCAGCTATGGTGGTTACTATATGGAGGTCTTAATACATCTATTATTCATCATATTATGATCACTACTATAGCATTAATAGTCACACCAGATGGATGAGGCACATACTTGTATGAGGGCCTCATTCATACTATATGAGCAATGGAGGAGTGATAGATTGTGTTTTCCTACGGGTGAAGCATCTTAGTGCACCTCTTTTATAGTCTCAAGTGATATGCTCATTATGAGACATAAAGTCTAATTACATGCACACTCTAGGCTTGAGCGTTAAAGCATATTGTTTACATGTTACCCATAAGATACCCCATACAAGTAGCATGGACCTATCCTTGAGCATTTTGTTACCCTTTCAAGAGGCCATGGCAATATAGAGATGTACTATATTGATCAATTAGATTCTATGAACATTCTCTAGAGACCTTACAAGAATTTACAACCCTGGATAGGCATGTCACAGTAGCTTTCAAGGATGCAACATGATCACTTCTTTGTTGGTCACTATAAGTACCTAATACATCAATGCCTTTTTATTATGATTGAGTGATCAGATAATTTTGTTGCATTGAAAGGGTTCCCATCCCTTGACCAACCTATCTTAGGTTGAATCATAGTAGCACTAGGCCACTAGACGTAGCTCATCTAACCATCACAAAAATCTCACTGAGTGACTCAAAAAATGAGGAGTGAGATAGAAATCTAGTGTCTGAGGTAGATGATGCTATATTTAGCACTACATACATTAGGTGGTGGGATAGTGCATGTCCAAATCCCATGTTTATTGTAGATCATCCTAATGGTGATCTTGGGTCATGACCACAACATCAAGAAGATTATGAGGAGGAGGAAAAGGATGATGATGGAGATGCAAGAAAACATGATGAGGAAGAGGATGAGCAGTCGACCACAACAACAGGAAGATAATGATGCCCTTGACATGAGGCATAAGTCTTTCCCTTGTGTATCATAAGTATAGCCTACTACACCTAAGAGATGACACATCTACGATCATGGGGAGATGAGAAGAGACGAAATGCCATGTCCCTAGCCTTAGGAGAGAGCACAAATATGGCCACAATAGTTGCATGTACATGGATTATCATTAAGAGGTTAGAAATCTAAGTGATATGATACACTTCTATTTTTGATTTTATAGTATACTAGGAATCTTCATTTGGTACATTTTAGATTTGATTTATAATTTATATGATGTTCTTATTTGATACTATCTTATCTTTTTCTTTGAAATTGGAACCTAGTATTGCTTGACTTTAATGGTTGAGTGATGATAGAGATGATTTCTTATGTATAACTATGTCAGTTAGTGTAGGTTGAGCATAGGCCACCATAGAGTACAAGGCACCATGTAGAGGCTTATGAGGATATAGCATGATTTGTATCTATGCACGATGAGCTAAGAGTTGCATACGAAGAGCAAAGAGTGGAGATAATTCAAGATCCTATCATTGGTGAGATGTAAACATACCTATGTGAAAAGCTTGATAGGGTGTAGTTGACAGAGATCAGTTTTGGAAACAAAATACACTAGTTAGATGGCGAGCTCCAAAATTTACTACAATAAATTAGTTCTAGGAGCCACTCATGATCTACAGTCTCATGTCAACCACCACCACCAAGCTCTGAGGAGTCTAGTAGTCATAGGCATATAGGATGATGATATGATTTTTGTATGATACACCATATTTTGTCAGTGTGGTAGTATGAGAATGATATATAAATACCATGATATGTTTGTGTGTGAGAGCTTTTTTAATTGTTATGTATGTATTTTACTTAAATTCCTTTGATACTACATGTGATCTTATTTAGTAATGTGCATTACATTTCCATATATATAAAATTGGATACATTTGTGATCTAATTAGACAATCTTATTAAGATTATTTAAGAAATAGAATAATGATCTAACTGATATGTAAATGGATTATGTGATCTGAATAAACAATTTAATGAAACTATTTAATTAAATGATATTTTTTTGTATAAGTGTACACATGTAAAACTAGATGCAATTATGATCTAATTTGAACCATTAAATACTATAATGATCTAAATAACATGCCATACAAGTTTTTGAATAGTATGCTAACAAGTAATAATAAAGTTTGAGAAAACTACTCTAAAATCCAAGGCACACTAGTGTTTGTCATGAATTAACCACACAATATTAAGTAAAAAGTAAATCTATGTAACATAATCTACATGCTTTAAATAGAAACATATTACTTAGATATTGAAAATAATTCATGCATAGAATCTACACAAATGTGTATCATTAATAGGTTCGTTGAGAGGTGCATTGTCTACCATAGAAAGCTTGTATGCACCTAATTCATAATCCTCAATGATGACATAGGGACCCAACCGATTCAAGCTAAACATTCCCTCTTCTCTTAGTGCAATGTTTACATTATGTTAATTTTCATATAGCACCATGTTACCAATCTTAAATGAATGGTGGATAATTCCTTGATTATATTTGTGTTGGATAGCTTTAAAACAAGCTTGCAAGTGTTTGAGACCATGCATACACTATTCATCGAGCATCTCAAGTTGTTGAAGTTATTATTCTCTATTAGAATTGAATGCCATTGAGATAAATTTGCAATGAAGGAATTTCTAACTCCAAAGGAATAATAACATCAATGCTATATATAAGGTTATATGGAGTAGTACCCATAATGTACAAACACTTGTGTGATAAACCCATAATGTATAGGATAAATTAGTATGCTAATATTGACCATGTTTGTTAGTAGTTTTTCATAAGACTTGCTCAATTTTTTTGTTATATGCTTTTTCTTTTCCATTTCATTATGGGTGATATGGTGTAGAAAAATGATGTTGTATACAAAATTTTCAAGGAAATTCTTCACTTATTTATTATTAAATGATGTACCATAATCTACAACCATTGTAGAATGAAGAACAAACCTTGGTATAATATTATCCAAAATAAAGCGATGAATAACTTCAATTGTTGTGGATCGAAGTGGAACCGATTTGACCAATTTCATGAAGTAATATGTAGCTATAATAATAAAAGTGTGTATTTGAGATGAAGGAGGATAAATTTTACCAATAAGATCCAAGCCCCACATAGAAAATGGCCAAATAGAAATGGGAACAAACTTTATAAGTAGAAGCATAGATCAAATTGTTATGTTGTTGAAATTTAGGATATTTCTTAATAAAGGAAAAATAATCTTGCTCCATATTTTTCCAATAATATCCATTACAAATTATCTTTTGAACCAAATATTGATCACTAAAATGTCCTCCACAAGCACCTAAATTTTCTTCTTCAAAAGCAATAAGAATATATATTTTACTAAGGAAACAAAGAAGGAGGCCATTATATGCCTTTCGATATAACACATTAGCTAAAAGTATATATCATGTTTTGAGATTTTGAATATGATCTTAGGTGTTTTTGTAGTTGGATTATGAAATTTTCCATTGTGAAAATATTGAAATATATGGGAATACCATTCATCTGAATTAATTGCATAACATAATATCTCATCCTTAACATTTTCTACTATTGATGGTAGTGTGAGATTATGAATAATAAATTTAAAATTATTAGATGAATTTTCATGGGATATAAGGAAGGTGGAACTTTCCATTGCATTTGCATGTTGATTGTCTTTCAAAAAGCTATTGTCAATAGTATATGAGGAAACTAATTTTAATTTTTCTAATTCTAAGTCATGGTATTGGGATAATTGATCTTTTTTTTTATAAGATCCATTAATTTGTCTTATGATTAATTGAGAATCTCCAAATATTCAAAGATTTTGGATATTAAGAGATAATACTACATGCAAACTGGTGATAAGAGCTTCATATTTTGTAGTGTTATTTGTGCATAGGAAATTGAGATAGTAAGATAAGGGAATTGGCTTAATTAAGGGAGGAAATAGTATTACCCCAACACAAGAGCTAGTTTGACACTTAGAACCATCAAAATATAAATCCCATGTTTTTCCTTCTTCTAACTTCAAGATATGCTCATGGATAAATGATTCTTGGTTTGGTAGAGCTAATGGTGTGGGATCCTCATCTAAATGGATGAAGTAAATGATTGAACCTTAGTTACCTTTTGAGAGAAAAATTCAAGATTATTTTTTTTAACAACATTAGCCATTTTTCCAAGCATCTAGATAAATTAGCTTGAGATAAAATATGTTTTAATCGATCAAAATTTCTAACAACATGCACTTTAGCATTTAAGAAATAATGTCTCAATTTACTTGCGAGAAATGAAAGAACCAAACATTGTTTTCTATATTTGTATATCATGTTTCATAATCAATTGAAATGTTTGACTAATATAGTAGATATGATGTTCTTTACCATTCATATCATGTTGTGTTAATAATACAAAAGAGAATTAGATGAAGCAAAAGTGTAAAGAATAAAAGGATGTCCTGAGACAATTGGTTGTAAAATACAAGGAAAAAATATTATTTTAAATTTTTAAAGGAATTTTGACAAATCCTCATTCCATTTAAAATGATAAAATTTCTTAAGAAATTGAGTGAATGGAAGAGTCTGATCCACCATTGATGAAACAAAACGATGGATATTTTGAATCTTTCCTTGTAAGCTATGAAGTTGAGAAATGGTTTTAGGAGGTGGAATGTTTATTATAGCATTGATTTTCTTTGTTTCCACTTAAATACCTTGACGTGACACAATAAAAACTAAAAGTTATCCACTATATACACCAAAGACACACTTTCTCATATTACCAAAAGTTATAATTATGAACTCGCTCAAAGATTTGACAGAGACTTTTGACATGATCTTGACATGATATAGATTTAGCCAAGATATCATCAACATAATCCTCTAAGAAGTAATTTTGCAAAGTTGTCAAAGTTGTCATCATTGTTGTCAAGCCATGGAAACTCAGATTTTATTTCCAACTTTTAGATAGTCAAACCTGTAGAATTAGAAGCTTAGATCTAGGATCTAAGAACTATTAAATAAGATTTTGGACCCTACACTAGGACCCATTTTTTCCTAGGGTGAACTAGTCCTGCTATAGAGCTTAGAACCCACTTTTCGGTCAAGGTGCACATCATTATGCCTTTCTTAGATCTTCCTAAAAATTACTATTTGCATTTTTTTATCATAATATTCTGCATTTCAAGTGTTCGGTCATTCAATTTAATTTTTTAACGGATTTTAAATTTTCTCCAAAAAGTACCAATTAGTCATTTCTATCAAAGAAACCAAAAAACCTTCCTAATAGGGTTGAATCACCTCAATGTTGAAAGTCAATCCTATCCTTGGGAGATCTCTTTTTATATTGAAATTAGGAAAAGTGTAAGTGTGTTCAAACCTTTAGGTCATTCCATCATTGAAACCCTCATGCATACACTCATCACATACATTTTTATTTGTTTTATTTTGGTGAACCTAATGTTGTGCATCATAAATTCTAATTTGGAAGTTTGTAAAACCCTAGATCTAGGATTTTCATTAGTTAGTCTTGCATCTCATTTAGGGTTTCATAATTTCATATTACATCATTTACAATTGTATTTTACATCTTTTAAAATATTAAAAATCTAAAAATATTGCATAGTAGTCTACATATTAATGTCTTTCAATCATTTACATCAAAACATTCAATCAAAATTGCATAAAACAATTTGTCATTTTGCTTGTTGTTTGTCATCAAGTTGAATTTGAAGCTAATCATTAAATTCTTGAAGCATGTAACAAAAAGAATCTGTCTACAACTTGAAACAAAGACCTTAAACATTAACACAAAAACTTAGACTTTAATTTTTCCAACCCCTATGCAAAGACCCATTTACCCTTGGGTGAATTTGTGCTTGTACAGGTCAATTTCCAATTTTTTTGGCATAAGTCTATCTTTTCCTACTTTATATCTTGTTGTCTACAAATCTCAGTTTCACTTTCTAAAATTGTATTTTTTTGTAGTTGTTTTCATTCACATCAATTGGTCAAAATAAGTGGATCATTATTCAAAATTAAAACTAGCATTTAAAAGACACCATTTTTAGAATTTTGCATTCCAAAATTAGTAAATCTTATATAATAGATCTAAAAATTGCAATATCTTTTACATACTTGCATTGTGTTTCCTATTTTTTTATGTTTTCTACACTTTCTTAATGGTTTTTCTCCATTTTGGGAACACTTTTAGCTTGGTGAAACTTGTGTGAGTATCACAACCTGGTGTCCTATTACTAATAATTCAGTGAGACATAGTTTGAGACTCATGGCATATCGTGCTAGCACATTACTTATGGATCTTTGTTTTTCTAACTCTTTCACTCATAGTGTTGACACTAGTCATCCCATGTTGGAATCCATACTTGAACTAACATGTCCCATGACCTCCAATCCCATTGATGTTGAAACCATTCTTACTCATGTCCCTCAAGTGAGCTTGAAAAAAATGGATAAACCCTTAGGAAAACTTCAAAACTATGTGTTTGCTAATATATATTGTTAGTATTGTGGTTACTAGATCATAGATAACATGAGGAGAATACTTCATAATAAACTGGAAATACAAATTTTATGTAGCCTAGCTCATATAATTGATGATCATATTCCTACAATGGATAGTTGTGCTTAGACTTTGGGATACACTCAAATTCAAGGTGGAAATAAAATTCATCCCCTACAACTATGGCCTCTATTCCTACACACACTCATTCAACTATCACTACAACAAGGAAACCAACTATCAACATCAATCCAATTTTGGGTATGTCCACTAGGAATCCTTTTAGTTTGTGAATGCAACCATCATATCTCCTAACCCATCACCTCTCACAAAATTACAATTCACTTGTCCTCCCAACACATATACACCTCCACCTTATTCACCTCCATCTCAAAACACAACCAATGATTTCATCCTCAACCAACTTTTGCAAAATGTTTCAACCATCCAACAAAAAATTTCCACATTGAACCAAAATCAAAATAGCCAACCTTCACAATATGTCAAATGAAGCCCATTATCATTGGATACATTGAGAGCACAAATGCCACAAGGAATAGAGATTCCTAGATTTGAGAAATGAGATGGTAAAGGAGATCCTAGTAACCATGTCTCAACATGTACATTCTTTATGTAGTGACTTCATTTTCAAAGACAAGCTCTTGACTAAGCTTTTTCCTAGATCCTTGAAAGGTACAACCTTGGAATGGTTTTGTTCTTTACCAAATAATTCAATTCATTCATTCAATGAACTTTTTGATGCTTTTCTCAACCATTTCCAAGTGCACATTGGTCCCAAGATAGCCTTACTGGATTTAATGCAATGTAAGAAAAATAAAGATGAAAATGTCATTGATTTCATAGCATGTTATCAATTGCTCTACTCACAAATAAACATTAAGATTCCTAGTGTTGGTATTCGAAGAAAGTTTTTGAAAACTTGCAAACCAATATTCAAGATAAGCTTGGGATATTGAAATTTCCCTCCTTCACTCACTTATTCATGACTCTACATGACTATGAGAATTTGGTTAGTAATCGTGAAGTGAAAATTTCCTCCAATCGTCTTACAAAATTTGAACCCATTCTTCATAATAATTTCCAACCATTCAAGAAACTAAATAAAGGATTTATATAAATAAATGAACCTCCAATAAATCAACATGTTGAGTCTCAAGTGGATGCTATAAAAACAACACATCCATATCAATTCAAGAATAAGAAGAGGAAATTTACTCCATTACCTAATACCCTTCATTTCATCATGTTGCAACTCCTGTGTAAGAACCTAATTACCTTACCTCCCATTAGAACCCTCAATACCACTGAGTCGTTACCTCTGAACCATAATCCAAATCTCTTTTGCCATTATCACTGACAAAATGGACATGATACAAAATGATGTATCCATCTTAAAAAAATTGTACAAGACCTCATTGATTCTAATCACATCCAGATTGTTGGTGTTAATGATCAAAGAAATAAGTTCGTTGCCCCACCCAACCAAAATTTGTAATTCTTTACTAATCCAGTGCCAAATCATAACATCTCATTTGTTAAAGCTAGTGACACCAAGAATGATGTGATGAATGTTGACAATGTACAAGGCATGACTAATGATAACATGAGTGATAATGAGGATGAAATAAAAACTATGACCAGTCAAACTCATTAGCATTCAATCTCATAAGGGTCAAACCAAATTGTGTCATGACATTATTAAACATGCACCTAATGGTCCTCCTTACATAGCTGGAAGAATTAATGATAATCCTACCAATGGGATTTTAATTTATCTAGTGTGTGTAGAGAATGTGATCACCAAGAAGTTATTGTTTTTGCATGAATTTTACCAAGACTCTAATGAAAAATCGAAAGCATGGATCAAAACACATGTAATATTTTTTCTTACCCTATGATAGGTTCAATCAGTCTCTCATTAAAAGTTGGATTGAAGCAATTAAATGTATCATTCTCCATCATCCTGTCCTCAGACCAATTCTATGTGAATCTAGGCTACCGATGGCTACACTCCATGGATGTTGTCATTTTGGTGGTACATAAATGCTTAAAATTTCCATTTGGAAATGAAATTTCCACTATGCATCATAGCGGTTTTAAGCCTTTACCTTCCTGTGGGAATTTCTCAGTGGATTTCTTTTTGCTTGAACCCATGTAACTTATTAAGCCTACCAAGCCTGAATTATTTTTCAAGTCTTACCAAACGTTTAAGGAAAAGTGCATAGCAAAATTATCTCTTAGAAACATTCCTAAATCCATGATTGAACCAAAAGTTCTTGAAAGTAATCAAGAAAAATCAACAATGATTCCTCTTCCTATTTCCTATAAGGGACCAAGAGATAACCATACAATGCCCATTTCGCCTCCTAATATAACCAATGGTTGATAAACCTACTCCTACAAAATCACAATGTAAAAATCATGTGAAAAGAAATAAAAATGCTAAAGACCATAGGAATATACATTGTGTTATTTCTCGTTAGTTAGAAGAAAAAAAACACTAGAAATCGAAGATCAAACATGTCAACTCAAAAAAAGCATGATGATTATCCACCTTCCCTACAATGGCAACATGAAACCTCTATGGACATTATCATTAGACCTCCTGTTGTGATAAATTTGGATGATAATGACGAGATTGTTAAGATTGACGAGAAAGTGCATAATGAGTTGAATTTATTATTTTCCTCTTCCATGAGCTTAGATGAAAACAACCATGATTTTGTAGGAGTTGAATTTTCTCTTTTCATGATTGGATGTGCATAATGTGATCCCCCGTATTGTGCTGATTGGTGTGTCTTTATGTTTTTTATCCTACTTTGGATGATACTTTTCACTCCATTGGTGCAAGGATACAAAGGAGGTGAATCTTTTGTGACATTATTCTATATTTTGTAACCATTTTATTTTCACCTTTTTTATGTTTTCCTTTTGGGTATGATGCAAGGAATTGAGACATTTAGGTGTCTTCCATGTTGACCCAAAAAGGATATTCCTTTGTTTTCACTCTCTATTTTTCAATCCTCCTTTGTGTTCATTGTTCCATTAGTATTTGGGGAATGATGATGGTTCCAAGCTCTATTATAGCACGTTAGAAAAGAAATAAGTTGACTCCAAATCCATAGATACCTTATGTGTTATCTTAGGATTGCATATGGGGAGAAACCTCATGTTCGTGACGTAGCTTTATTTGGAAACAAATGTTTGGAATAAGTCTTTCCAAATAAGCTCTCATATATTGGCCTTTATCATTTTCTACTTTAAAGTAATTGCTCACAACATGGTGTTTAGCAAATTTTTTAAGGTGGGGAGCATTAAGCATTCCACTCATTGCTTTCTTATTGACATGAGGGTATGTGCAGGATCATGATGGGCCAAAAAGTGGCGATATGATGTGTTTTTGTAGGGTATGTGGCT